>CM076584.1:691052288-691260107 GCA_034641835.2 Pinus albicaulis | reverse complement strand
GTATATAAATATTTTCTGAAAAATAAATAAAACAACAATCAGTGCGCCAGAAACACAGTCATGCATCGGTCCCGGTGTGTCTTTCAATAGAGCGCACCAGATACGGTGCACCTAATGATATTCAGCGCATCGGGGGCGGTGCTCCAGAAAATGTTTTTAGCACACCGTTCACTATGTGCGGTGTCAGGAGGGCGGTGCACTGACTACACTATACGCCCCGGGGCATATATCTAAGTCGGTGCACCACCCTCCTACCACCGTACATAGTCGTCGGTGCGGTATTGTAAAAGGTCGCACCGTTGACGTAGGCCAAATACCGTAAGTCGTGCACTAACAAAAATAGTCGTCCTAGGGCGGTTATTTCGGTCAACGTACCGCATAGCCACTATTCAAATAGGTCAACAGTGCGGCCAGGTAACCGTGTTTAATTCTTAATTAAACTGAGAGGGGGGTGAATCATTTTAACACATACATGAGCTTTACAAAATTTTCATCAGCTTATTCTGACTTCATATAATCCTTTGATATACGAACAGTCTTAATATCTTTGTGATAGTGTTAATTAATGTGAACATCAAACTTATAAACAGCAAACATTAGCGGTTGGTAAAATCATCTGGTGCAGCTGAGATAGAGACTGATGAATATAGTGAAACCATAGGAAAACCACATTTTATTATTGTTATGATGCAAAGGCAAGCTCCAACTCCCTCTCACCACTTTTTTTTTAAGTTAACTACGGGGCTTAAGCCTCATTTTGACCTGACTTACAGGAAGCTCAACTCGTTTTACTTCTCAACCTACAGGAGGCTCCAACCTCAGTCAGCTACAACTGACAGCTATCAAGCTTCAACCTGATAGGAAAGCTCCAACTTCCTCAATTTATCAAAAGAAATATTTGCTGATTTACCTTAGATATCAGCTCTGTTATGTAGCATCTCTTTCTGCTCCTCTCTTCTTTATCTTCCCTGCCTCAATCTTCTATGCTTTTCATTCTCTATCCTTACTCTCTCTCTCTTCTTCTTCTTCTTCCTTTTTTTTATGCATATCAAGTTGATATTATATATAGAGTTCATTACATGATTGTTTGTATCCCACAAGGAATTTGGAGTGAACGGCCATGACTCTTTGAATTCTGTCTTCTCATTCCTTTGTCCAACTCATTTTAAAATTATAACAATATGTACAAATTTCCATGTTACAGTGGGATTTTTTCTTTTCCTTAGGATACTTTCCTTTGCATCACAATCAATATAAAACAAAAATATTTACATTTTCAGTTACACATTTCAATTCCAATAAGCTCCTTTACTAGACTTTGGCTTTACTTGATTTGTCTTTTCTGTTGTTGTTGAGTGACTGTTTTGTATATTTTGGTTCACCTCTGTTTCTATTCATCTGTTCACTATACTTGTGTGCACCAGCTACATATACAGCTGCTTTTCAGGTTTTATTCTCAAAGACATATGAATCTGTGCGATCTCTGTTCATTACCAATCTCTGTTCATATATAAGCTTAAAGTTAATAGTTGAAATTCACATTACAATTTCAATTCTTCTTTTTCCTATACCATTTTTCTGCTGCTGTCTCTCTCTCTTTTGTTCTTGCAGGCTCTTGTAATAAATTCAATCTGTGAACTTTATAAAACCCACTATATTAAATACCAGTGTAGTATATATATCAGCATATATATATGTTCCCCACCAAATGTGAAGACACGTGTATTCACTTTAACGTATGCCCAGCACGCACCTCATTTCATATAGGTTTCGACTTTAGCACAATATATAAATATATCACCATGTATGCATATTCCCCGAGTCAAGCATTAAAAAATATTAATAATCTGTGGCTTTTGTTTAGCGCCCAACATAAGTATGGTCATGGTTTTATAAGCTTTATAACATCAAACTATATTACATTCCCCACTTAAATATATGATGCTTACTTGAATGTTCGGACCTTGGAAATGTTATATATATATATATATATCCCGAGCTTTAATTAAACTAAACCACTTATAACATACCTCTGGCTCTGGGCCCACAAATATAAGCGATGGCTTAATTAAATATGTGCACCATACCTTGGGTTATCCTTCGAGCTACTTCCAAATGCGATCGTCGTTCAATGAGCCTTCCTCCAGATCGACGATGTTCGTTGATATCACACTGCCTCCTCAGTCGAACGTTAATGTGCGATGGGGCAGTTTTGAAAATCCATCGCATGCCACGTGTCCTCCAGTCTATGGAATCACTCTGAATTCGCAATTACCGCTTGTCCCACAAAGGTGGTGCGATGAAAACTGGAAACCCCCTTTACTGTTCATTAGTCAGAGTTCCGTCTTCCGAGTTCCGCTTCTAATACTTTGCTCCTTTCGTTATATATTACTATTCCGCTTCGAGGTTCTGGTCCTTTACATCCTCACTGCATTCATATTCCATTATGCTATAAATATTCATCACATTCTACTCCGTAACACTCGCACAGGATTATATTAGTGTCACTGGGATTCTAAGAAAACCTCTCCATACAGGGGCTAACATTTTGGCACCCTACACAATAATTTAACTCAGAGCTTAAAGGGTATCAAACCTCTTTCAATGGTGAGTACATAGAAGTCGTCCTGGAGTATTTTAACTATCGCACATTCTCGTACAACTCAAAATGCTCTACGCTTAGAGTTAAATCAAATGAAACCGTATGCAATCAATTCATTTCAGAGCGCATCAAATCTTGATACATATGTAAGCCCTTATTTACGAACCCACATCAGTTTTCTCGATCGTGCACAGAATTACAAATCTACCCTTTTGCACAGGGTTTTCAATGTTCACAAAATTTGAAGGTCTAACTCCCGCTTCCACAAGAAATATACAAGCATGATCCTATCTGTCAGTAACACAGGATTTCATATTACAGTTCGGCTTTCTCTTGGAGGATCGATCCTTTTGAATAATATGGAAGCAGACTTATATCAATTCTCTCATCTCCTCAAAGCTACTAAACAGATTCCTCATTTATGCTAACTGAAATTACTTACAAAACCCTCTTGTTCATGAAAACAAGAGGACAATCTATTATGTCTCTTGGACAACTCTGCTTCAATTCACTGCTTGTCCTCTGCTCCTTGACTAGTACTACTCCTTACTTCTCTTTTTTCCGTCTCTTCTACCTCACTGCTGCCTTGTTGTTGTTTTAGGTGCTCCTCCTTTGCCATCTCCTTTTCCATCAATGACAACATTTCCAACAGTCTCCCCCTTTGGCATTGATGGCAACACATCCACTGATAATCCAATACTTCCTTTGTTTTCCTTTAGGACCCTTCCTTCTGTTGCTAACTCTTCCTCCCCCTTTGACATCAATGACAAGGGGTTGCACATTTCTTAGTGTAGATTCTATCCTTTGATCCTTTTTTTCTATCCTTTTTCAACATTTCTTGCATTTCCTCTCTCTGAGATCTTCTGACTTTGTACCTTTCTACTCCAAACTTTGGATTAAATCTAAAATACTGACCCTTTAGCCTTTTCATTACTCTTTTATGTTGGATGTATTCTTTCCATAATCCTTTGATCCTCAGGACCTGTTTCATGCTTTCCTTGTTCGCTGATCTCCCCCTGGAATGATATTTTTATTTCTGTTCTCCCCCTGAAATTGTGCTTTCTCTTCATATCAGAGAGTAGCATCTACAGATACTACCCCTAGTCTATCTCGCAAATATTCAAATGGTTCTCTAGCAAGAGGTTTTGTAAATATATCTGTTGTCTGTTCTTTTGTTGGTACATACTCCAGTTTTACTATCTTCTGAGCCACTTGTTCTCGAAGAAAATGATACTTGATTGGGATATGTTTAGTTTTTGAGTGAAGCACAGGATTTTTAGATATACTTATAGCACTTGTATTATCACATTTGATTGAGATAGGTTCATCAATGCTTACCTTCATGTCTTGGAGGTTTTTCTTCATCCACATGACTTGTGTTCAACATGCTGCTGCTGCTATATATTCTGCTTCTGCTGTAGACAGAGAGATAGATTTTTGTTTCTTGCTTAACCATGCCACCAGACTTTCTCCTAAATAGAATGCACCTCCACTTATGCTTTTCCTGTCATCCCTCCACACAAGTATTGTACATACTTGTGTGTCTTGTAAGTGGAAACTTTTCCTTTGCAGGATCTAAAGTCATTCTATCTTAGTTCCTTGTAGATATCCGAATATTCTTTTGACTACTAGAAGGTGATTTTGTTTAGGTGATGCTTGATATCTAGCCACAAGTCCTACTGCTAGCATGATTTCTGGTCTTGATGCTGTCAGGTACAATAGACTTCCTATCATGGATTTGTAGAGTCTTTGATCTATATTAGCAGATCCATCATCAGCACATAGCTTGCATCCTGTGATCATGGGAGTTGACACAGGTTTGCAGTCCTCCATTTTGAACTTTTTCAACATTTCTTTTAAGTATTTTTCCTGTGAGATGAATGTACCTGTGTTCTTTTGCTGAATTTGAAGTCCTAAGTAGAAACTGAGTTCTCCAATCATGGACATCTCAAATTCTGATTTCATCTCTTCAACAAACCCTTTTGCTAGTTCATCTCTGTTGCTTCCAAACATAATGTCATCAACATAAACTACAACAATAAGGAGTTCATTTTCATGGGCTTTTATGTATAGATTGTTGTCTACTCCACCTCTCTTAAAGCCTTGTTTTTGTAAATATTTATCCAGTTTTGAGTACCAAGCACAAGGAGCCTGTTTCAGTCCATATAGAGCCTTTTTCAGCCTGCACACATAGTCTTCTTTGTCTGTTAAAGAGAAACCTTCTGGCTGTTCCATGTAGACTTCTTTATTTCCGGATCTTCGGGAATACGATTTCCCTGCCTCTGATATGAAGTCTTGGTAGCATCGAAGGCAAACATTAAATCAGCCCATTAAACTCTTTTTAGGAAAATGACTCAATAGTAATCAAGTCCTTCGATTTGTGAATATCCTTTGCAGACAAGTCTGGCTTTATTCCTGATTACCTGTCCTTCCTCATTCATTTTATTTTTGAATACCCATTTTGAGCCTATGACATTTTTCTCAGTGGGTCTAGGAACTAGTTTCTAGGTATTGTTTTCTCAATTTGGTCCAATTCTTCATTCATAGCATTTACCCAAGACTTCTCCTTGCTGGCTTCTTCAAATTTCTTTGGCTCTATTTGTGATAACATGGCTATGTATACCTCTTCTGTCTGTTCAGATAGTTGCCTTCTTGTCTGGACCCATTTTTTCTTGTCTCCTATGATCTGATCTTTAGGATGGTTCTTCTGAGCATGTCTGGAAGGGGCTTTAGGGCTCAGTTCAACATCTTCTGTTGTCTTTCTTGTTTCATCATCATCTTTGTCTTCTTCTTCATGGTTATCTGATGGAATGATGCAGTCTATATCTTTTGTCTTGTTTGGAAGTTCTTCATCAAATCTCACATCAATGCTTTCCACTATTTTTCGAAGAGTCTTGTTGTAACACCTGTACCCTTTACTTTTGGAAGCATATCCTAGAAATATCCTTCATCTTCTCTTGCATCAAATTTCCCAAGATTTTCATCATTATTCTTTATGTAACACTTGCTTCCAAAGATTCTAAAATGTTTGATTGAAGTTGGTTTCCCATGCCATAGTTCATAGGGAGTCTTGTCACTGCTTGGCCTTAAGTGAGCTTTGTTAAGGATATGCACGGTTGTGTGTATTGCTTCTGCCCAGAATGTTTGAGGAATATTACTCTCTTGCATCATGGCTCTGGCAATTTGTTGTACAGATATGTTTTGTCTCTTTGCTACTCCATTCTGCTGAGGTGTCCCTGCAATAGTAAATTGTTGTTTTATCCCGTGTTCATTGCATAGGTCAGAAAAGTCATAATTTGTGAATTCACCTCCTCTGTCTGATCTGATGCATTTTAATTTGCATCCTGTTTGATTTTCTGCTAATGCTTTGAATATCTTGAATTTTTCCAGAGCTTCCGATTTATTCTTGAGGAATGCCACCCATGTCATTCTGGAGAAGTCATCAATTATCAGCATGAAGTAGGATTCTCCACTTGGAGTTTTAGTTCTTGCAGGTCCACACAGGTCCATGTGCACAAGCTGGAGTGGTCTTCTTGTTGATAACTCATCTTTGGCCTTAAATGATGTGCGGGTCTGTTTTCCCAGTTGACAAGATTTGAAGATGGTATTAGAATGCCTTTTTATTTCTGGCATGTCTCTAACAGCTTTCTTCTTGCTTAGTCTGATGATGTGATCGAAGCTGAGATGTCCCAACCTTTTATGCCATAACCATGACTCCTCAAGTTTGCTAAGATGACATTCTTCATCTTCCTCTTTTACAATGTAAACATTACTCTCTATTCGAACTCCTTTGATCAGAGTCTTACCTGTGGTGCTTGATCTGACTTCACAATCTTGTGCTCTAAAAAGAACTTCACATCCTTTATCATACATTTGACTGACACTCAGCAAATTTTCTTTCAGCCCATCTACAAATAGTACATCTTGGGCCTTTCCTCTACCATTGTCTAGGCTGATTGAGCCTTTTCCTTTTATTTTTCCTAATTTATCATTGCCAAAAGTAACATTGCCTGATTTCTTTTCATCAAGAGTTATAAACTTACTTTTGTCTCTAGTCATGTGTTTTGAGCAGCCATTATCCAAATACCACTGGCTTTTCAGGTCTTGAGTAGTTAGAGCCAAGTCACATTTATTCACCTTCTTTATCCACTGGAAGCATCCTTTTGTTTGGTATCTTTTGTGAGATGAAGAACTACTTCTTCTGAGAGGACATTTGGAAGGCATATGTCCAACTTGATTTCACACACAGCATTTGGTCATAATTTTTGCAGAATTGTGAGTATGAACAAAATTTCTTTGATTCATAAACCTCCTTGAGGTGTTGAACATCAATCTTTGTCCATACTTTCTACACTCAATGATCTTATGGCCAAATTCCTTACAATAAAAACAGTAACCATAGAAACTATTTGCATACTTCATGTAAGGTTGTCTTCTCCATTTGTTTGTTTGAGACAGTCTCTTTACTATTTGCATCTTTTGCTGGTTTGAATTACTCCTTCTTTCATGAAAATATGTAGCAATGTGTCCCAGCTTGTGGCAAACATAACAGGTGGCATTCTTCATAGGACGGAAGAGTCTTCTTTGATGGCTTCCAAATTTGTCATAATCTGAAATACATGATTCTTTTTCTGTTGTCTGAGTGTTTCTTTCATTCCTTGTTACTAGAGGTTTCTTCTGGATTCTACCTCCCTCCTTACATGTTTCTTCTTTTGTAGGAATTATTTGAGCTGCTTCATCAGCCTTCTTTGCTTTTACAAAAATAATTTCTCTGTTTTCTTTTTCTTTGCTTTTACTTGACTCTCCTTCATATCCTATTCCAGTCTTTCCCATAGGAGATCTTTGAGCATCCATAATCGCGTTCAACTTGCTAGAGCTTGTTGTTTGAGAAGAATTTGTAGCCACTTTCCTTTGAGAATTTTCTAATTTCTTCCTGAGAAATACTACTTCTTCTTCCAACTGCTCTTGTTCCTGAGTTTTCTCCTTGATTTGCTTAAGTAATATGTCTTCTATCTTCTTGGCTTATTCAAGCTCTATCTTTAGCTGCATGAGGATTTCTGAATTCTATTCTTCTCGTACATACTTGAGGAGAATGTCCTTTTGTTTTCTGCACTTCAATTTGAGTCTATCAATCTCCTCAAGGGTACTTCTCAGCTCCCCCTCAAGGTCGACTTCACCTTCTTCTTCTTCATCTTCTAGCAGGAGTTCTTCAAATTCTTCTATGGCCATTAATAAAAATTCAGAGGTTCCTTCTCCACTTGAGGGTTCATCAGAGTCTTTGGATGCACTGTTGTCTTGTTGAGCATAGAAGGATTTTCTACTATATTTCTTTCCTTTCTGGCAATTCTTTGATGTATTTTTCCCTGATTCTTGAGCCTGATTCTTTACTTTCTTGTGGGGACACTTAGCAGCATAGTGTCCAACTCTTCCACAGTTAAAGCATTTGAAAGGAAGTTTGCCTTTGTATTTACCTGAGCCTCTATCCAGATTCTTGACAAATTTAGCCTCTTCTTCATCTGAGCAAGAGCATATGCCTTCCTTTTCTTCTTTATTCTTTTCTGTTTTAAAGGTTGCCTCCCTCGTACTTGGCTTCTTCTGTGGGAGTCGCATATCATATGCTGTTAGATTTCCTAGTAGCTGGTTCATGGTCAAGGTTTCCCAATTCGTTGTTTCTTCTATTGCAGACACCTTGGGGTTAAAACTGGGTGGAAGATATCTTAGAATCTTTTGAACAATTACAACTTATTTTATGGCTTCACCTAGATCCTTCATGTTATTTACTATTTCTGCAACCCTTAGAAAGAAGCTAGCAATGTCTTCATCATCATCCATTTTTAAGTTCTCAAACTGAGCTCTATAGACTTGAATTTTGGCAGTCTTTACCATCTTTTCTCCCTCATGAATATTCTCCAGAGTGTCCCACATTTCTTTGGCAGTATCTTTATGCATTACTTTGATAAAATCTGCTTCACACAATCCATTTAAGATGGCATTCATGGCTTTTGTGTTGGCTACAAAATCTTGTTTGGTTTCCTTTTCCGAGTCAGTTTCCTTTGGGGCATATCCTAATTCTACAGCAGCCCATACCTCCATTCCTAGAGACATTATGTATGCTCTCATTCTGATTTTCCAGAAAGCATAATTTGCACCTGTAAAGAAAGGGGCTTTATTGGTTGAGCATCCTTCTTTACTAGCCATCCTGAGAACCTAGAATCTCCTTTCAGTTGTTAAACTGGTACAAAGGAACCTGGCTCTGTTACCAATTGTTGAATTCTTAGTTAAACTGAGAGGGGGGGGGTGAATCAGTTTAACACATACATGAGCTTTACAAATTTTTCATCAGCTTATTTACAGCTTACTTTTATAATCAACCTTAGTATATGAACAATCTTAATATGTTGCAGCAAGTATTAAATTAATGTGACATCAAACTTATTATGAGAGCAGCAAACATTAAGCAGATTTGGTAAATCATCTCAGTACATAGGCAACACAGATAAAGACAGTAGATATAAGTGGAAACCCATAAAGGGAGAAAACCACATCTTATTATTGTTGTGATGCAAAGGCAAGCTCCAACTCCCACTCACCACTTTTTTTCTACAAGCACCAACCTATAGGAGGCTTCAACCTCAATTCTGCAAGCTACAACTTGCAAGGAAGCTCCAAATCCCTTAAATTTTCTGCAAGCACCAACCTACAGGAGGCTCCAACCTCAGTCAGCTACAACTGACAGTTATCAAGCTTCAACCTGATAGGGAAGCTCCAACTTCCTCAATTTATCAAAAGAAATATTTGTTAATTTACCTCAAATATCAGCTCTGTTTTGTAGCATCTCTTTCTGCTCATTTCTTTTTTATCTTCTCTGCCTCAATCTTCTATGCTTTTCATTCTCTATCCTTACTCTCTCTCTCTTCTTCTTCTTCTTCTTTTTTTTATGCATATCAAGTTGATATTATATATAGAGTTTATTACATGACTGTTTGTATCCCACAAGGAATTTGGAGTGAATAGCCATGACTCTTTGACTTCTGTCTTCTCATTCCTTTGTCCAGTTCATTTTAAAATTATAACAATATGTACAAATTTCCATGTTACAGTGGGATTTTTTATTTTCCTTATGATACTTGCCTTTGCATCACAATCAATATAAAACAAAAATATTTACATTTTCAGTTACACATTTCAATTCCACTAAGCTCCTTTACTGGACTTTGGCTTTACTAGATTTTTCTTTTCTGCTGCTATTGAGTGACTGTTCTGTATATTTTGGTTCACCTTTGTGTCTATTCATCTGTTCACTGTACTTGTGTGCACCAGCTACATATACAGCTGCTTTTCAGGTTTTATTCTCAAAGACATATGAATCTGGGCGATGTCTGTTCATTACCAATATTTGTTCATATATGAGCTTAAAGTTAATAGTTGAAATTCACATTACAATTTCAATTCATCTTTTTCCTGTACCATTTTTCTGCTGTTGTCTCTCTCTCTTTCGCTCTTGTGGGCTCTTGTAATAAACCCAATCTGTGAACTTTATAAAACCCACTATATTAAATACCAGCGTAGTATATATATCAGCATATATATATGTTCCCCACAAAATGTGAAGACCCATGTATTTACTTTAACGTATGCCCATCACGCACCTCATTTCATATAGGTTTCAACTTTAGCACAATATATAAATATATCACCATGTATGCATATTCCCCGAGTCAAGCATTAAAAACTATTAATAATCTGTGGCTTTTGTTTAGCGCCCAACATAAGTATGGTCACGGTTTTATAACCTTTATAACATCAAACTATATTACATTCCCCACTTAAATATATAATGCTTACTCGAATGTTCGGACCTTGGAAATCTTAAATATATATATATATATATATATATATATATATATATATATATATATATATATATATATATATATATATATATATATATATATATATATATATATATATATATATATATATATATATATATATATATATATATATATCCCGAGCTTTAATTCAACTAAACCACGTATAACGTACCTCTGGCTCCAGGCCCACATATATAAGCGATGGCTCAATTAAATATGTGCGCCATACCTTAGGTTATCCTTTGAGCTACTTCTGAATGCGATCGCCGTTCAATCAGCCTTCCTCCAGATCGACAATGTTTGTTGATATCGCACTGCCTCCTCAGTCGAACGTTAATGTGTGATGGGGCGGTTTTGAAAATCCATCACATGCCACGTGTCCTCCAGTCTATGGAATCTCTCCGAATTCACAATTACCCCTTTTCCCACAAAGGTGGTGCGATGAAAACCGGAAACCCCCTTTACTGTTCATTTTTCAGAGTTTCGTCTTCCGAGTTCCGCTTCTAATACTTCTCTCTTTTCGTTATATATTACTATTCCGCCTCGAGGTTCTGGTCCTTTACATCCTCACTGCATTCATATTCCATTATGCTGTAAATATTCATCGCATTCTGCTCTGTAACACTCGCACAGGATTATATTAGTGTCACTGGGATTCTGAGAAAACCTCTCCATACAGGGGCTAACATTTCGGCACCCTACACAATAATTTAACTCAGAGCTTAAAGGGTATCAAACCTCTTTCAACGGTGAGTACATAGAAGTTGTCCTGGAGTATTTTAACTGTCACGCATTCTCGTAAAACTCAAAATGCTCTACGCTTAGAGTTAAATCGAATGAAACCGTATGCAATCAATTCATTTCAGAGCGCATCAAATCTTGATACATATGTAAGCCCTTATTTACGAACCCACATCAGTTTGCTCGATCGTGCACAGGATTACAAATCTACCCTTTTGCACAGTGTTTTCAATGTTCACAAACTTTGAAGGTCTAACTCCTGCTTCCACAAGAAATATACAGGCATGATCCTATCTGTCAGTAACACAGGATTTCATATTACAGTTCGGCTTTCTCTTGGAGGATCGATCCTTTCGAATAATATGGAAGAAGATTTATATCAATTCTCTCATCTCCTTAAATCCACTAAACAGATTCCTCATTTATGCTAACTGAAATTACTTACAAAACCCTCTTGTTCATGAAAACAAGAGGACAATCTATTCTGTCTCTTGGACAACTCTGCTTCAATTCACTGCTTGTCCTCTGATCCTTGACTGGTACTACTCCTTACTTCTCTGTTTATTGTCTCTGATACCTCACTGCTGCTTTGTTGTTGTTTCAGGTGCTCCTCCTTTGCCATCAATTACAACATTTCCAACAAACTGACCGCACCACTCTTTATAAAAAAATTTAACATAACACGGTGCGCCTTTGGTACCGTCCCGGAACCAGTGCGGATACCCTTAGCACCAGTTTACCAAGCTGAACCGTTGAAAATGTCGAATTGCGGTATGAGATGCGCTGACCACATTACGCACCCCGGGGCGGATAATTCCATCAACACACCGTGTTACTGTGATACCACATTGTCAACGGTGTGGCTTAGTAAATGACCGCACCGCAGTTTTTAAAATTTTTTAAAATAACACGGTGCACCTGGCAATATTGCCCCGAAATCGGTGTGGATACTGTTAGCACCAGTTGTGATGTGGCCTGTAAATTTACAAGCAGCACCGCAAATCGGTGCGATCCGAACGGCTCGAGCGCAC
Organism: Pinus albicaulis; assembly: GCA_034641835.2. Taxonomy (NCBI): domain Eukaryota; kingdom Viridiplantae; phylum Streptophyta; class Pinopsida; order Pinales; family Pinaceae; genus Pinus; species Pinus albicaulis. The sequence goes on along the minus strand of CM076584.1, from coordinate 691,247,859 downwards.
CGCGCGACAATTTTTTTTTTCTCTAAATGGTTAATTTTAAGGTTTTTTGAAATTCTAATCCGCTAAAAGGTTTAATTATGGAAAAATAAATAAAAATACCTATACATTTACCCATCAAGGAGGCATATTGGCTGTATAATTTGCAAAATAAAATTTGTCTACTGTTTTATAAAATTCAAGTTGGAGACTGGTGGCAATGCACAGGAGCAGTGCGTGCAATAAGTGCAATGGGAGCACGAATGTCAGGGAGGCTCAAACAAGGATTTCTTGCACCGGTGCTTGAGAGCTCTGTAGCACTGAAAAAAGTGAAAAATGCAATGTTTTGGCCGTAATTTTGTTTTTTTAATTTAACCTTGTTCCGGTGGGCGGGGTTTTTACTAGCGTACCGGTGCGTTTACTATATGTCACCCCGGGTGTCTTCTATTTTCCCGCGCTTTTATGAAGCACCGGGGTGGCTTATTTGTAATGCACCAGTGCTCTACAATATTATGACGCACCGGGCATAGTGTCTGGTGAGCCAATGATTTGTGCAGTTTTTTGGCCGCAAATTTTTTTTATTTAACCCTTTTCCGGTGCGCGACGTTTATGGGGACCCCAGTGCGTTTCCGTCATTCCGCCCCTGGAAATTTATGTTCCATGCACTTTTTATGAGGCACCAAAGCTGACGATTTGGCACGCATCGATGTTTTTCTGTAATTAAAGGCACTGGTGTTGTGTGTACGGAGCGCACGGTTTCCGGTGTGCCAATGTTTTGAGCGATTTTTTGGCTGTAATTTTTTTTATTTAACCATCTTCCGATGCATGGGGTTTATGGGCACCCCGGTGCGGTTTATTTATTCCACACTGGGCAGTATATGTTTTTGCACACGCTTTCGGAAGCACCAGTGTGGTAGAGATGTAAGGAACCAGTGTTGTACAGGAATATGATGCACCAGGCGAGTGTGTTAGGAACGCACGGTTCCCTGTGTGCCTATTTTTGTGCGGTTTTTTTTGCCGTAATTTTTTATTTATTTAACCATGTGCCATTGCAAAGGAATTTCAGGGCGGCCCGATGCGTTGGCGACCCGGTGCATTTAAGGGTGACCTGGGTGGTTTTAGTTTTCGTGCGTTTTTTATGAGGCACCGGTGCGCAAGTTATGTAAAGTACTGGTGCTCTACAGAAATACAACGCACCAAGTGGGTGTGTATGGACTGCACAGTGTCTGATGTGCCAATTTTTTAACCGCACTGGTGATTTCTCGTGTTGAACGCATCGGTGTGTTTTACTGTGATAAGAGCACCGAACGAAATACATCCGCAAAATCCTCTGCTCGCCAACCTCCTCTAGGAACCTCCACTAGAAATGGATGTCTGGGGTATTTTTATAAGGGGTTCCTCAAAAACATCCGCTAGAGGATATTTTCCTTATAGTGAGGAGATCAAAGAGCTAAAGGATAAAGTGAAGGGAAATTTATCCCTTATTCAAGTCAGGGAGATTATTTGGAATGACATCATTGATGTTTTCAAGAACATATGGGATTTATTGATCATTGTTGGAGAAGAAAATAGTATTGTGAGGGACTTGGAAAATATCATTGTTTCCAATAAAGATAAGTTGCAAAACAGGGCCTCATATGCCAAGAGATTGATTGATTTTAGTAATTCTAAAACTACTCAAGAATTGAAGGATTTTAGGATTGAAGATAGGACTCAATGTGTGTTGGAGTTTAACAAGATGATCATCAATAATTCATAAAGGAAGTCTATAAATAAAAAGTTGAAGGAATTCAAAGAAGCAGTGTTAAGATTCAATGTGTTGTTTGATAAAAGAACCAGAGCTGGTTTGCCATCCTTTTGGGACCAACAAGGAAATCTTCTCCCTTGGGAGACATATGAAACATTGTTGGTTGAGGCAAAGAGTAAAATTGGAAACACACATGAAAAGACTGCTATCCTGAAGGGAGACACTATTGTGAACTTTCTGCATAAATATTTTTATCTATTAAGGATGATGAAAACCTTGTTTTCAGAAAGACCCTCATATTCTAGGATCACAGGTTTCAGAATGGTGCATGTCAAGCTTGCTAATTTTCCAAACCCAAATGTATACTTGTGGAGAAAATGAAAAGAATGGATGTCCCCACAAGAAAATGGTGCAGACACAGGAACTTCTTCCATTCTAGGATCTCAAGCTGTTGAAACCTCATGATCAAATGATACTTCAAATTTACTTTACTTCGTTTTACTATAGATGTTTTAATTTTCTACTTTTTATTGTAATGATGGAAGAAAATAGTTTAGGAAGTTGACAGTTCCATAACTGTCCATTTTGTAATAATGTATTTAAGACTCTTTAAGGGAAGAAATGAGGTTCCGGACTTTAGGCCTCATAAGTTTTTCCAATTTTGTACTTTATCTTTATGAAATTAATAAATATTTTCAGATAATTTTCCAGCAATTGATGTATGTGTTGAGTTCCTCATCTTCCATATTATGTATGCTTCTTCTATTGGAGTAAAATTAATGAAGTTTTTGTTGTCTAATTTACATCTGTGAGTTAGAGTAACTTTCCTTAATAATGTGCTCATTCATTCTAAAGTCATTTCTTGCAACCTTTTTCTTTGAAAACCAGAGATAATAGTTTCAGTTATTTTTAGCATATTGTTAATGGTTTTCACTACCATTTCATCTTCTCTTGTTCATGCACATTTATCATTTAAAGGCACTTTGAAGAGTTGTGTTATCCACAAATATTAAAGGTTTTAAGATATAATTCCGGGGTTACCATATGAAGGGACAACCAATAATTATATTTTCAAGTGACAGTGAATGTCTTGGGCAATGATCTCCTTACAGCCAAAGATTGTCTCCCAAGGAACAACATTTTTTTTTGCATCGGTGTCGGGGAAAGAAGACAAAAATATATTTTTTCCTGGTTTCTATTTCAGAAAACATTTCTTTGATTGGTGAAAAAAGAAAGTGATTTGGATGTATTTTTCATCAACTTAGTCCTAGCTTCCAAATACCACCCATGAGGTCAGATACCTTGCAGCAGAAGTTTCCAATATTATCTAACCCTGAAAAACTAGTATCAATAAGGGTTTGGAAATCCAAATCCATAATTACTCCTAGTCCTAGCCTTTCTACTCCTGTAAGAAGTTCTAATATACAAACTCCAGTTTTCCGCTCATAAGAAGTAGTAAGAAACCTTCAATTCTTGGAAGAGGGACATGTGTCCTCTCATTCAGTTTTTCCTGAACTTACTTTGGAATAAAAATATTTTGAGTCAATTTCTTTTATATTCCTTGATTTTCAAGAAGTCACTGCACTTCATTTTGGAACTCCACAACAGTTTGTCTCTACAATAATTCATCTTGGCCCTATATCAGTATTACCTCCTCCACCAGTTTTTTTCAAGCGAAAATTAATCAAAACCCCAATATGGTTATTCCTTATTTTCTTCTGAATAGATATGCACCATTAAATTTGGCCCAATCGATGAGTGCAATGCCACAATATTACTGTTGACACCTAATCCTATGGATGGGTGTGCATTTGTATTTTTGTATATTATTTAATATTAGGAAATAAGGAAGGCCAAGAGTCATTGGGAGATGAATCCCAATAGCCTCACCTCCCATATATAAAGGCATGTACATTCTTCAGTATGAACCATTTCGAACTGAGGAGTTACCTCCTACTTTGACACCAAAAATCGCAGCCACCACCATTGGCAGAGCCGAGGTGTAACTCCCTCTCCTTTGCTCGGTCCCGAATATTTTTTAACAGTTTTCTCACGCACCTAATCACAGAATTCGTTATTCGCATTTTTCTCACAAAGCACCTATTATTTCAGGCCACCACCTCCCGCAAAATTTAAAATCAGGTCCCAGGGTTTCGTCATTCTCAAACTTCAGAAAGCCTCGCCATTCTGCAATTCTAGCAGTCCTGCAACTCTGTCATTCTGCAGATTCAATTTCAAAATTTTTTTGCAACAGCCCTTTGGGCCTCCTACCTACCCAACGCCTCCCCTTCTCCATTCACCTACGCCCTCTCCCTCACTCTGCATACATCCCTTTCCCTCACTTTCTCCCTACAATCTTCCACCTACCCATCGCCTTCCCCATTCCATCCCTCACGCCATCCCCTCCATTCCTTCCATTGATACAGCGTTCCACTGATAACAGCATTCTGTTTGTCAATAATATAGCGCTCTCTGTCACATATGTAATAGAGCGTTCCACTGATACAGTGCTCTCCATTCCATAGCGCCCCTCCTTTGGATACATCACTGTTTTAATAATACCACTGCATATACAGTCCGCACACTATTCAACTGTAACACGCTGTCTTCCATAATACGCTGTCTTATTTTTCAATGCAGTCATACTGTCTTACGCCCTTCATATATATACAATGCTGTCATACCACGCCTCCATACGCCTCCTCCTTAACATTCATTACAAGCTGCCTGTCATACATTCCCACGCATCATATTTAAACGCTGTCATTACATGGTTTGACATGGTTTAAACGCTGTCATTACATGGATATCACATCTACTCCCCTCATATTATCGACAGCGCCCTCCTATATATTGATATCGATGTCATATAATTTCCCCACGGTTCAACTGTAACATAACGGAGTTTAAAACAGTTACCACCCAGAGTTTAAAACAACGCTCCGATACCAGAGTTTAAAACAGCGCATTGCCATTTCTCTGTCCACTATTCACTGTGCAATTCATAACTCCCTCCACTAGCGCTACCTATCATTTCAACGCGGTCGATTCAATACATATCGCTCCAGTTTTTCAATTCCATGTGTTTACAGTCGACTCCAGTTTTATATACCACGTTGCTATACCGCTTATGTATCACGCTGTCAATGTTATAAACGCATATATATAAAATGATGTCCATTGGTTGTTAATACATTACGGTTTTATATTACAACGCTGTCCGGTTTATAATCCAACGCATATATATAAAACGTTGTCCATTGGGATTCCACAATTGCTATTTCATATATATATATATATATATATATATATATATATCGCCCCCCCATACCGCCTCCATTTTTAATACCATTTCCCATTACTTCCATAATCCCCATATCCCTCCATTCCGCCCGTCCTTTCCCCTTTCATAATTCCGCCCCCTCCCACTCATACCATTCCGTCCATTTTTTAATAACACCCCTTCCACCTTTTTCATATACATTTTTTTCCAAACAAAAAAAAAATTATATATATATTTTTTATGCAGAATTCAATTTATAGCAAAGAGTATTTTTTTAAATTCATTCTTCATATTTGCAGCAAAGAGTTTCTATCCTTTTAAACTGAGTGCATTTTCCAGCAAAGATTTTTTTGTTTTCTCTCCTTCAAGAGAAATTTTCCAGCAAAATTTTTTTTCTCTCCTCCTTCAAAAGAAGATGATAGTCCCTTCATCTTCTAAAGAGGCTGCCTACTTGGCACAGAGAGAAAAGAGACATGCTTCAGGTCCATCCAACCTCATAGAAGGGTACATTTGAAGAAATTTTTCAAGAGAAAAGGGGGGCGTACAACTTAAAGCTCAAAAGAAAGAAACAAACGAAATATTAGTAAACCAATGACAAAGACAAAGGTAAAGCACCTGAATCCGCTCACTATGTTCTAGCACATTGTAACAATGGAGTAACTGAAAACCTCTTTGATGTTCCATTTACTTCATGGAGAGATGATTGGTTGCTAGATTCAGGAGCAACATGTCACATGACATTTAGAAAAGATTTTTTTGAAGATTTCACTGACAAAGTTGATGGAGCAGTATATTTCGTAGATAAATCCAAACTCAAGCCATCAGGGCTTGGCACAGTCAGGCTTAAACTTCCTGGTCTTCCTGATCATATCCTACATGAGGTTCTATACCTCCCGGAGTTGAAGAGAAACTTGCTATCCCTGATCGAAATCCGGCAGCAAGGACACTCAGTTCACTTTTTTGATGGCAAGGCAGAGGTCAGATCAGCATCAGATCACTCACTTGTCATGGAGGGAATAGAAGAAGGGAGACTCTTGAAGCTGAAAGGTTCATCTACCCATGCTCAAAATTTTGCATTCAGTTCACATCATGATGAAGGTACATTTCCATCAAGTCTTTTATGGCATGCTAGATTTGGACACTTAAACTATGACAGCCTTCGTTTGTTGAAGAAAAATGGTGTTGATGGACTGCCTACAATTCCTAGAAAACCTAAGGAATGTGATGCTTGTATTCTAGGAAAGCATAGCAAACAACCATTTCATGATTCACACTCAAGAGCACATAGGAAACTTGAACTTGTTCATTCAGATTTATGTGGCCCTATGCCTATTGCTTCTGCAAATGGAAACAAATACATGATGACATTTATTGATGACTACACCAGAATGTGTTGGATTTACTTACTGAAGAATAAGTCCGATGCTTTTCAAACTTTCAAGAATTTTCATGCATGGATTGAAAATGATGCACAAACACATATTGGCTCTCTACGTACTGATAATGGAAAAGAATACACTTCAAACGAATTTGAAAATTATCTTCGTCAACATGAAATCAAACATCAAACCACTGTGCCATATAATCCACAACAGAACGGTGTAGCTGAAAGAATGAACAGAACCATTTTAAATATGGTCCGCTCCATGTTATTTTTCAAGAATGTAAAATTGATGTTTTGGGCTGATGCAGTTCTATGTGCTGTTTACATAAAGAACAGGTGTCCTTCAAGTTCAATTAGAAACAAAACTCCTTTTGAAATGTGGCATGGCCACATTCCTTCGGTAAAGCATTTCAGGGTCTTTGGGTCCACCTGTTATGCCTTGATACCCAAGGTTCAAAGGAACAAACTTGGTGCTAGAAGCAGAAAATGTATCTTCTTGGGGTACTCCAATACCTCCAAAGGATATCGTCTCTATGATGAAACAAATAAGAAGTTTGTGATAGCAAGAGATGTCATATTTCTTGAATCCTCCAAGAGTGACAAGGTTTTTGAGCGACAACTTGATCGCCTGGACAGATTCACACATGCAAAGTATTTTCAAGAATTTGATAATGTGATTCCACACCTTGAAGGGGGGATTCCGATATTGAATCAAACTGTGGAATCATATCCTGAAGCACTCTCTCCCCCGCATGAAGAAACAACCACGAATGACACATTGGATGATGTGATTGACAGAATTGGGAGATTGAATCTTGAATCAATCCCAACTCAGTCAAGTGACCAGCCTGGGCCATCTCAGAAAGGTCCCCCCAAATGGCTGACAAAGACACTGGAGGATGTTCATCCTGATGATGTTGGAAAAACAGGAACAAGAAGTTCCACTCAAGAAATCGAAGGTGATGTAGATAATTCTGATTCCCCTGTTGATATGGATATTGCTTATAACTGTGAATTGAGTTTGTCTATAGATCATGAACCAACTTCCTTCAAAGAAGTCGCTTCTCATGATGAATGGAAAGAAGCGATGCAGAAGGAGTATGATGCCTTGATAAAGAATGGCACTTGGAAGCTGGTTGATCCGCCTTTGGGAACGCAACCAATTGGCTGTAAGTGGGTCTACAAGAACAAGTACAAAGCAGACGGCTCACTTGACAAGCACAAGGCCAGGCTTGTGGCAAAAGGATTCGCACAGAAAGAAGGAGTCGATTATGAAGAAACTTTTTCTCCCACAGCAAAATGGACCACCTTCCTGACTCTCTTTGCCTTAGCAGCTCAGAATGGATGGAAATTCCATCAGATGGATGTAAAAACGGCCTTCTTGAATGGAGATCTAAAGGAGAAAGTTTATATGTCCCAACCAGAAGGATTTGTGATAAAGGGTCAAGAACACAAAGTTTGCAAACTTGTAAAATCCTTGTATGGCCTCAAGCAAGCACCACGAGCCTGGTATGAGAAATTGACCGAGCATCTTCTAAAACTTGATTTCAAACACTTTGATCTTGATGATGCAACTTTGTTTGTTAAGAAAGTTGGAAAAATAGTTGTATATCTTGTGGTATATGTAGATGATCTTTTGATAACAGGAAACAATGAGAGCTATATTGCATCCATGAAGAAAGAGTTGAAGAAAGGTTTTGAAATGACCGATTTGGGTCATGTTCATTACTATTTGGGTATTGAAGTAATTCAACATCCTAAATTCATATTTCTTTCTCAAAAGAAGTACATTGGAGATCTCTTGAACAAATTTGGCATGAATGACTGTAATCCCTTAACCACTCCAATGGAACAAAACTTGAAGCTCACATCTATTGAAGGGAAGGAATTTGAGGATGCAACTAAGTATAGACAACTTGTAGGAAGTCTTATCTACCTGACCACCACCAGACCTGACATTTCATTTGCTGTTGGAATCCTCTCAAGGTTCATGCAAAAACCTTGTGAAGGACATTGGTCTGCTGCAAAAAGAGTGCTAAGGTACTTGAAGGGGACTCAAGACTTTGGACTCAAATATACACAGGTAGGCGACTTCAACTTGACCGGATACTCTGATTCAGCCTTTGATGGCGACAAAGAAACAGGGGTGTCTACTACAGGTTACACCATGAGTCTTGGATCAGGAGCTGTCTCATGGAGATCACGCAAACAGTCAGTTCTAGCAGATTCCACGACCGAGGCAGAATATGTGGCAGCAGCTGAAGCAACAAAGGAAATTGTGTGGCTCCGAAAAATCCTGGAAGATTTGCAGATGAAACAAATGTATTCCACTCCACTCATGATCGACAACACTTCTGCAATAAAGTTGGCCAAGAACCCAAAGTTCCAAGATCGAACAAAGCACATCAATACAAAGTACCATCTCATTCGACATCATGTTCAGGCCAAGACCATCCATCTACATCATTGTTCCACAAATGAGCAAACTGCTGACATCTTCACCAAAGCACTTGGAAGAGAAAAGTTTGAAAAGTTCAGATCGATGCTTGGACTCACCAACATCCCTTCGGATTAAAGGGGGGAATGTTGACACCTAATCCTATGGAGGGGTGTGCATTTGTATTTTTGTATATTATTTAATATTAGGAAATAAGGAAGGCCAAGAGTCATTGGGAGATGAATCCCAATAGCCTCACCTCCCATCTATAAAGGCATGTACATTCTTTAGCTAATACACATTCTGAATTGAGGATTTACCTCCTGGTTTGACAATTACCTTAAATTTTTTCCTCGTTTCATAGGGGAAGATGATATCTTAGCAGAAAAACATATTGCTTATTTTTGTGCCTTTGCAGAAAATTTAAATTTTGAGTATCTTGATGTTGTTTTAAGGTTATTTTTGCAATATTTTGGAGAGGATAAAAAGTGGTTCAAGACACTTCAGGCCAATTCAATTAATAATTGGGAAGAAATGGAGAATATTTTCACTCAAAGATGGGGTGAAAAGAAATATCATGGATAGTTCTTAACTGAATTCAATGCTATTAAAATAAAACAAGATGAAAATGTCAGTGATTTTATTAAAAGGTTTAATAAATTGTATACTAGTCATCCAGTAGAAATAAAACCCCCACCATCTAGAGCGAAGGTTTTTTTTGCTCGAGATTTTCAATCAGACTTTGGTTTCACTCTGAGGGAGAGGAGTTCTCCCACTTTAGATGAAATTCAAAAGATGCCTTAGAGATTGAGGAAAATTTTACTGCAACATAAAAATCTAAAGGAAAGCAATAGACACAAGAGAAGGGGAAAGGAGAATAAGAAGTTATACATGACCAAAGGTTGGAAGATATGACTAAGGTCATAAAAAAATTATCTAATAAATTATTAAAGCTATAACTATAAAATAAAAACCCTCCCAGACAAGGGTAGCAAGCCCAAAATCGAAATTTCAATCCACAATTTAGAAAACATCCCTTGCATATCCTGCAAAGGGGAAAGAAAGATCAAGATGCAATCCAGCCTCCTTTGTATATAGAAGATGGAAATGAAGCGGCAGAAGAATAAAGTGCAAAGGATAAAGACAATCAAATATCAACATTATATGCACGTGAAGTAGAAGATGATGATAATGAGCAATTCAATGTTGAAGCATAGGAATCCTTGACTGAAAAAGAAATTGAACGATACTATAAACAATTGACTGACCATATGCAGGATGAATTACACAAACAATATGATATGAGACCAAGGAAGAGATCTAGATCGTTGAATAATGATGAGGTTTCAGAAGATCCATCACCTCAACATATGGTGACTCCACAAAAACCAGTAAAACAGCTTGACAGAGGGAAGCAACAAGTTAATTCAGTGAAAAAAAATACTTTTCGACAAGGGGAGAGTTCACAAAGGAAATCAAAAGGTGAGAATTTAAACAAAATTGTTGTTTCATCTAAACAAATTTCACATTTGAATAAGAACAATGAAGATCCTTAGAAGTTAATAAAAACAATTAATCCTTTTAATTTGACAAAAGAATTGGAGAAGATAACAACATGGCAGACACTGTGAATTTGCAAGAAGATAGACCAGTAGTGATGTTTGGTCCTCACATGGAAGAGGTGGATTCATCTACTCCTACTTTTTATATTTCTTTATTGGTGCATTCTTATACACAATTGTACATTGGATTTGGGAGCTTCTCATAATTTGATGCCATTATCTGTAATGAAGCAGTTGAATTTACAAATCACCAAACCTTACAAGGATATTTAGTCATTTGATTCCAAAAATGTTAAGTGTGTATGGTTGATTAAATATATGGTTGTGTCATTGGCTCAAATTCCAGCCAGGAACCTTGTGATGGATGTGGTGGTGGCAGATATCCCAGCTTGTTTTGGGATGATTCTTTCTAGATCTTGGGGGGATAAGTTGGGAGGTGTTTTGATATTGGATTTTACTTATGCCGTAATACTAGTTTTTGGGGGAGAAGAGAGAAGATTATACAAAGAAACCAGGTTTGTAAATATTGTTACAGAGGAGAATGCCAGTAATTCTCATGTGTGCAGCCAGGAAATATATGATTTTTCCTATCTCATGCTGCAAGAAGTTGCAAAACTTTTTGAAGATACTCAATTTCAGCTCCCTTCAGCAATTGAGAATAAAGAGCTAACAGAAAATGGATTCTAGAAACTTTATTTTGATGGTGCTTTTTCGGAAGATGGTACCAGAGCAAGTATTCTTTTAAACACTCCAAAATTTCATTTAATGCCTTTTTCATATAAATTATAATTTGATTCTACAAATAATATCTCAGAATATGAAGCTCTGATTCTTGGGTTGCAAACTGCCAAATAATTAGGAGTAAAATTATATATGTTTTTCAAGATTCTGAACTAGTAGTCAAATGGATTAAAAATCATGTCAGGAAAGACATCCAAGATTAAGAACTTACGGGAATGAGGTGTGGGATTTAGTGGAGAATTTATTTCTTGCTTTTAATATAAAATTTGTCCCTAAGGAAGGGAATAGGCTGGAATATTCTCTAGTAGTTGTAGGCAACACTTTTAAACCCCCTCTAAATCCAAAGTTGAGATATGTAGTAGAAATCAGACACGGGCCTTCAATTCCTGATAATGTGAAGCATTGGCAGGTTTTTGAAAATGAAGAATAGATTAAGGAGTTGTTGGAGATGATAGGATGATTTTCTAATTTAGAAATTGACCAAGAAGAAGGTGTTGGAAGCAACAAGAGGGAGCAGTTTCTTTTAAAGATTCAATTGGTAATCAGAATATTTTATAACTCAATGATAATATAATACCAAAAGTATTGGTACCTCTGGAAAAATTATTCAATGTTGATGATTTTGCTAATAATCCAAAGAAAGCAGACCTTGAAGAGGATTTAGAATATTGTAATTTGGGTACAGATCAACACCCCAAGATGGTGAGAATATTTAAAGGTGTGCCTGAAAATTTTAAGCAAATATATATAAGCTTGTTTAAGAAGTTTGTTGATGCTTTTGCATGGTAATATGAATACTTGAAGACATATGACACTAATATCATCCAACACAAAATCCCTTTGAAGCCAGGAGTCAAAGATTTTAAACAAAAGCTAAGGCAGATCAATCCCTTGTTTTTACCTTCAATTGAGAAAGAAGTCAAGAAATTATTACAAGCTAAAATCATTGTTCCTTTAAGGTATAAAAAATGGGTGGAAAATCTTGTACCAGTAAGGAAAAATAATGGTGAAATAAGGTTATATGTGGATTTCAGGAATTTGAACAGGACAACTTTGAAGGATAATTATCCTTTGCCTAATATGGACCATATTTTACAAAAAGTAACAAGTTCATATAGATTGTCCATAATTAATGGCTTCTCTGGCTATAATCAGATTGCAGTAGAGAAGGAGGATTAGAAGAAAACAACATATACAACTCCTTAGGGCACGTTCATGTATGGCGCCACATTCCAGAGAGCTATGGATATAGCATTTGTAGGAGAAAGGGATAAAATTGTGGTGATTTATCTAGATGATATAACTGTCTTTTCTAAATAATATGAAGAACATTTGGAACATCTACAGCAGACCTTTGAGAAGTGTAGGAGGTATGGCTTATCTTTAAACCCAAAGAAACCTCACTTTTCTTTGAAAGAGGGAAAGTTGTTGGGACATATTGTTTCAAAAGAAGGAGTGAAGATAGACTCTGCGAGAGTGGAAGCAATAAGTAAGATACCTTTGTCAAGAATTAAGAAATAGATTTAGAGTTTTATGGGGAGAATTAACTTCCTTAGGAGGTTTGTACCAAAATATGACAAAATTGTCAAAAAAAATCATTGATATGTTGAACCAAGGGGCGGAAGTGAAGTGGACTGTATCTGCAAGGGATTCCTTTTCAAGAATTAAAGTAGCTTTACAAGAAGCTCTGGTGTTGATAAGTCCTAATTATGAAAAGCCTTTTCAGATTTTTTTTTTTTGCTTCTGACTATACCATTGCAGTTGTACTTTTGCAAAAGAATGAGGAGCAGAGAGAACACAATGTAGCCTTTTTCAGTAAGTGTTGAGAGATGTAGAGCTGAAATATAATATTTTGGAGAAGTAGGCTTATGCCTTCGTTAAAGCCCTCGAAGCTTTCATAGTTTATGTTTTTCAGTCCCAGGTAGTTGCATATGTGCCAAATATTGTTGTTAAGGATGTTTTGGTTCAGAGTGATGTAGAAGGAAAAAAGAGGTAAGTGGATAGCTAGGATACAGGAATATGATTTAGACATAAAACCAACAAAGCTAATAAAGGGTCAAGGTTTGGCTAAAATTCTAACATAAACAAATTTTCAAGTTTTGGGGATTAATCTGTTGGTTGAATTTGAAGAGAAAGAAGATGTTGGTAAACAAACAAAATCTGAATCATGTGACAAAATTCAATAGAAATTGTTGTGTTCTGAATGTTATAAATATATTGTGCATTACTTGTGTTTTCTTTGTTTTCTTCCTACTATGAACAGAACAAAATATAGGACTCTAAAAGTGAAAGTTCATAAGTATGTGATTGTATATGGGAAGTTATATTGGAGAGATCATATGGGCATCTTACTGCTTTGTCTGACAGAGGGAGAAGTTGTTGATATAATCAAAGAATACCATGATAACATGTGTGGAGGTCATTATATTTGTAATATTACAGATCATAAAATTTTGAAAGTTAGTTTCTACTGGCCTTATTTATTTTCACATGTTTATAAATTAGTGAAGAATTCCAAAAAATGCCAAACTTCTGCTGAGAAGAAGTTGGCTCCACTTCCTTTAATTCTTGTGTTTATAGAAGAGCCTTTCAGGAAATAGGGACTAGATTTTGTTGGAGAAATTAACCCACCATCCAGTGGTCAATGCAAGTGGATTCTGATAGGGACAGATTACTTTAAAAATTGGGTTGAAGAAGTTCCAACAAGAAAGGAAAATGACTTGGTGGTGATGAAATTTCTTGAAGAAAATATTTTCAGTAGATTTGGTTGTCCAAAGAAGTTAGTAACTTATAATGCCCAAGTGTTTAAATCTACTAAATTGGTTGATTTTTTCTAGAAATACAATGTTATTTTATCACATTCAACTGCTTACCATCCTCAAGGGAATGGGTTAGTATAATCTTCAAATAAGACATTGGTAAGGATTTTGAAGAAGACAATAGCAGAGAATAAGAAATATTGGGATTCAAAATTGAAGTTTGTTCTCTAGGCAAGTCAAGTAACTACTAGAAGATCAACTGGAAAGTCACCATTTGAGTTGGTGTATGGTGCTAAAGCATTGTTCCCTAGTCCACTTATAAAGCCTATGGTAGCATTAATTCGAGATGTCGAGGAAGAACCAAGTCCTCTAATCAGAAGGATGAACAAGTTGGTGGAGCAGAATGAAACTAGAGATAAGGTTAGAGAAAATCTAATCAGTTATCAAGAGAAGATGAAAACAATTTTTGATAGAAAATCCAAAGATTTTTTTTTCCAGCCAAGTGATCTTGTTTTAAGATGGGATGTTAGAAGAGAAGATAAAGGTAAGCATGGGAAATTTGTTCCCCTTTGGTATGGTCCCTTCAAGATTATTGAATCCAAAACCAATAACACTTTTTTCTTGGAAAAATTGGATAGTGATGTTGGTCAAAGTTGTCATTGATGTCGATATGGTATTGTTGGAGATGGAAAATATTCTTGTGATGTTGCCCTAACAAACCCTAGGATACCTAAACCCCATCCACTTAACTTTACCCTAGAGTCTCTTGTCATAACGTAACCCTAACTTTTGCATACCCTAAGTTTTGTATACCCTAGCTCCATGTTAATACCTTAATTCTAAAAGTTCCAATGCCTAACCCTAATTATAGAAAATCCTATAAAACCCTAAACGTAATTCTAATATATGATGAAGCCCTAGAGAAACCATAGATGTATGATAATAAAACCTTGTTTTTTAAAGAAATCCTAAGTAACCCTAAATACATATACATATAATGAATATGTATATTTATTAATATTTGTCAGAATAAATTAAAAAATTAAATTATAGGCATTTGATTAACAAATTAAATTACCAAAACTTTAATATATTAAAAAACTTGTAACGTTGATGTAGCCCTTACGTAACCTTTGACGCTGGCTATAAAACTGATGTTTCGTTTCTAGAGCATTACGTGTTGGCTCCACCAAAACTACAGTCGTATTTCCTGGCCAGTTCCAAATTCCATGCGGTCGGCTCATTCATATGTAGACTCCTACAATTGATGTTCAATAAAAACACTATAAATATCACCAATGACAATTCGGTCAAGATGAATCCACACGGTCCAGGAAACAACTCGAAGAAGAATGACGCAGGGAGGAGACAGCTCGAAATAGAAGCGAAGGAACAAAAAAAAAATGGCTCAATAAATATTTGAAGCAGCTCAGTCTCCATACGCAGGAAGCTACAGGCAGAAACACTATCTCAGGGGCTCGGACCTGTGTACAATTGCAGTGGCACGGATCTCTTGGCTCAGACCTGTATAACATTGCAATAACCTTGTTGACGCTCGTAACATTGTTTGGGTGAATTACATCAGCTAGAAGAGCTCGGACTGTGTCACAAAGAACTTAGGACAACAACAGAGCACTGCCATACCAACTGTCACGTCTCTTTAACCTTTGCCATAAATGGCGTATATATATAATATTGTTTGCACCATGTTTCTGGATTAGATATATCGGTAAACAAAAGCGGAAGTTCACAAATCTTATCTAACGCCCAAAACAGAGATTAAGTGAAGTGGAAAGGGGTTAAATCTCGGACCTGTACAAAGATTTTGTGACCCTCGGACCTGGTGGATACAATTTGTGGCATTAGTCATGTAGGCTTGGTATAATCCTAGTGCAGAGATAAACATCTCGGACCAACCTCATAATTTGTGCTTAAACTGTGGTGATTCATTGGAATTGTGGACAGTCATTAGGTTCGGTTAAGCTCACCTAAAGGCTTCCTTCAAGCACAGAACTACAGGCTCGGATAGGTTGTGTGGACAGTCTTGTCGAGCACGAGAACCATTATTGGTGTCATCTCAAACCAACAATACTTATTATCTTGAAATTAGCTTGAAATTATCTCAGAAATGTGACAGACATCAATTTTGGAGAAGAATTACAGATTTACTTTTAACTTGAACATAGCTCGGATAACATAAATTTGAAGCTTGGTTTGGCACAGTCACCCTTGGAGCAGATCTAAAATGTTATCTTTAAAGGCATACTTGAGAAATATGACTGGAACATATTTAAGACATTGTTGAAGAACACTACTGAAGTCTTCTAGCAGTTTTGGATATGTTACATTGAGAGAAATATGTTGGGCATTGTTTGGGGCAATCCTTAAGAAGATTTTTGGTGAAATTTTGGAATACATCTTGAAGTGAATTTGAAGAAGTCTTCGGGATCTGTTTGATTAGCATATCTTGGACAGTCATCTTGAAGATTGTATTGAGAAACTTGTTGAGAAGCCTTATCGGTGACCATGATGCATTGGTCATCATGAGGTGACCTTGAAGATCATTTGGGTACTATGGAGACTTGTGGCGAAACCTTCATGATAAGATAAGGTTGTCATTGATGAAGTGATTTGGAGAAGGCGTTGTTGAGAGTGAAGATATTGTCAGGGAAGATTGCAAAAGAGATTGGGAGTCTTGAAGATCATCAAACTTATCTTGACAAATTGAAGCAGTGGGGTGGAGCCCTAGAGGATAGGTTTCCTCAAGAAAACCAGGTTGTTGCATGTACCAGAGATAGGATTGGAGCCCTAGAGGTTAGAGCCTCAAAGTGACAAGGTTGGAGCCTTGGAAGATAGGGTTGGTGCCCAAGAGGTTAAAGCCTTGTAAATTCCAAGTAGGTGCTTGCCAAAGTACAGGTTGATGTATGGAAGGATTGAAGATCAGTGTCTTCATTTAGGGTTGGAGCCCTACACTTATTTTATCTATTTTATTGTTAAGAATAATTTAATAAGAGCATTTATTCTTATTGTTCGTATTGTGTTCTAAATATAAGTGATCTAACTCGTAAAAATAACAATTGGAAAGAAATATTGATTCACCCCACCTCTCAGTATTTCCAAGAGGTGAAATGTTGCCATTACCAGTGAATGGGAAGTACCTGAAGCATTATTTCCAACACTGAAGTTTCATTGCATCATTTTATATATGTGTTTGATCACTGTATATAGGTTGATGAGTAACTCATTGCAATGTGTAAGTCACTTTTTGACTCTATGCCTGAGTTGAAGGCGTGGATCTGTGGTTCTTAGTGTTCCTTTCCAGAGAAACATTATCTCCAGGGGGAGCTAGATTTTGTGGCTAGTTTTAAATTTCTTGTATGTTGTACATAGAAGAATATGTACTTTAAAAAAATTTTAAAATATATATATGCACAAAATGAAATTTTGAATAAGCGGCACTAAGCGGTATTTCAAGTTAATGTGTCAGATAGCGGGACCACCTTTGGCGCGTTGGGTTAAAGGATGAGCACTTTACTTCTTGGATGTCGCCATTTGAAAAGTCTTCTCGCGATGGAGTGTGAGCAGAGTCACAATGCAGTCGAAGGTTAACCGGTGGGGTGTCTCTATTGGAATCTTTGACCCTCGTCGGTTGACTGGAATGTGTGGCCCAGATCATTTGCGGGGGCACTACTCTGTGATCAAGCCTGTATTGTGGATTCCCCTTGAAGTGATGACAGTCGACAAACCCCATGATGACAGCAAGCGAGCTATGTCACCTTCCATGTCATCCCCAACTTTCTGTCAATCATTTCAACATTTAATTCATTTATGTATGTTTTTCTCCCGCCCATTCATTTTCTTTCGTTATAAAAAGGAGGTTTGTCCTCATTTGTGTCCACGTCTACCTCTCGAGCTGTTAAAGTCTTCCAATTTTCATACCAGTGTCCAAATTAGCAGCCACTTTGACATAACCATGTAATCTGTGTAACTATTCTCATACAATTGTTCAAAATGATGAAGAAAGTCGTCATTGTCGGGTCTTCCACTCATATCCCACTAATGGAAAAAGAAACAAATATTGTGGATATTGTCTGCACAGTAGACCGCCCTCTCTTTGATTAGAATGTTGTTCTAAACCAATCAAGGTCCCCAATCTACTATGCTTTGATTAAGTTTGGAGTCTTGTCAGTGTTTGTTCCACAGACCTACTTGTTTCCAAAGTTTATCCATTGGTTGGTTTCTTCCATGTACCCTCAGAAATGCTTCGTCATGAACCAATTGGGGTAAAATGTTTTCCAGGTGTCATCTCAGTTAATAAGGTAATAATTTGGTTACCCTTCTGCAGAGTCATATGTGAGTTTCACTGATGAATCCCTCTCTTCATATTTTCAAGAATTATTAAGGCCTAAATTTACCAAAATTGTATTTTATCTCTCGCCTAAAAAGGCAAAATTCTCCTTGAAGTCAGACAGTTTTCCTCTGATTACCTTTGTTGAATATATACGACTAATTCTTCAAATTTTGACCAAAGTCCTAGGGAGAGAAGATGCCATGGTTTTAGATAACTCAAATCTAGGAATGTTTGCTTTGATGATGAAGCCTGGAGTAATTTTGGATATTCCCACTTATCTGTAGAATGTTATCAATAATCAGTTTATGAGTTTGTCAATCACTGACAGTTTCAGGTTTCCTTGTTCGGTCACATATTTCTTTCTTTACAGTATTGTGGATATCTTTACTCAGTTGGGGTTGAATATTGTTGATGTAAATAAGAAGAAGCAGTGAGTGGTCTTTTGGATAGACCTGGTGAGAAAGGAGGTGGGAAATGAAGGAATGTTTGAATTTACCTCCTCTTTCCTTCCTGTGTTATATTAAATTTTAAATGGAGTGTCTACATCAATATTATTTCCTGAAGCTCAGTCATTTTTGAAGTTAAGTAAAGATGTGAGATATGGAGATTGGTTTTCTCATGAAGAAAATTCTAAAATTAGATTATTTGGAGAAATTAGACTGTATTTGTTTCCATGAGATTGTTTTCCTTGGAGTTCTCAGGAAAGGTATTAATGTTGAACAGGTCCATTTTGTACCAGTGAAGAAGGGTCATATGTTTAAACTACCTATGATAGTATGGCCATTCATTGTAAACTCTAGGCAGGCCTTGGAAACTACTCACAAAATGTTGACTGGCATGCATTTGTCATTGGAGGAGAAATGGGATTATGACCCACACCATGTGATTTCAAACCATAGAGTGGAGAATGGTTATTCTACATATGTTCATGAATCAAGGTTGGAGATGGAGAAGCTATAAAATAGAGGACACACTTCTATGTCTGAGCAGATGGAGGTGGAAACTCCTCACCCTACTGAAAAAGGGAGTGAAAAGAGGAAGAGAGGAAGTAATTGATTTGGAGAGTGATACAGAAAGTGAAGTTAAGAAGGCAAATGCCATGGAGGAGGGAAACTCTTCAGCTTTGCATGCATATTCCTTGCAATTGGGAGATATTTCTTGCACTCCCTCATCTCCTCTTCCAGAGAGTTCAACTCGTGACTATATGTCAAACATTAAGCAATTTTTATCATAGATTGAAGAAAGAAATAAGGATAAGAGAAAAAATTGATTCTTAGTCTGAGGCCCAAATTTCCCTAGAGCAGACAATATTATTGACAGCAATGGACTTAGAAAAGGATCAGCTAAAGATAGCTCTCTCTCATCCTTCAGCTATGAATGTGACTTATACTTCTTCTTTCAAAATTGTTAACTTAACAGTGGATGCTAAGAAATTTCCTCTTCCTGATAAGATTAATTTACATATGCAAACATGACAATTAATTTTTAATGATTTGAATAATACCACTTCAATTGTTGCTAAAGATGAAAACATGTTGAGCGAATTGATCAAACAGTTGAAGTTGGAAAAGCTAACTCAAGAGCTTATTCCACACAGAATGAGGAATTGAAGAAAGTAACTGTTAAAGTTGGTGTTGATCCTAAAGACAGATCAACAATTCAAAAATTATTGGAGTCTGCTGAATCTGAAATTTAGAGTTTGGAGAAGAAGTTGAAGCTTCCAACAAGTGAGAATCCTATGGATACTGAAGTAGCCCATGTAGAGATAGAGAAAGAGCAGTTGTTGCAAGCTCTGTTGGCTAAGGATCAAGAAATTGCTAAACTGAAAGAAACAAGTGAGATGTTGCAGAAAAGAATTGATTCTCATGTTTGTAAAGTAGTTATTTCATCTAATTTAGAAGACCCTGCTGCCCAATTAACTCAAGTCTCAACTGAGTTAATATTGGCATAAATTTATTTAAAGAAATCTCAGAGGGATTTGGAAGGATCTTATAAGGTGATCAAGGTTACAGAGAATGAGTTGCATATGACCAAGGAAAATGCAGAAAATTATAGGCAGGACTATCAGAATGCCTATCAGGAGATCAAAGAGTTAAAGGAGAAACTGAAGGGAAATGTATCCCTTATTCAGGTCAGGGACATTATTTGGAATGACATCATTGATGTTGTCAAGAACATATGGGATTTATTGATCATTCTTGGAGAAGAAAAGAGTATTGTGAGAGACTTGAAAAATGTCATTGTTTCCAATAAAGAGAAGTTGCAAAACAGGGCCTCATATGCAACAATATTGATTTATTTTATTAATTCTAAAACTACTCAAGAATTGAAGGTTTTCGGGATTGAATATGGGACTTGATGTGTGCTAGAGTTTAACAATATGATCATAAAGAATTCATATAGGAAGACAACATAGAAAAATCTAAAGGAAATCAAAGAAGTAGTGTTAAGATTCAATGTGTTGTTTGTAGAAAATTTGAATAACTGATATATTATTCACCGAGATTCTCCTGATCACACACTATTTTAGCTTCATGCACAATACAGAATCTCTTCTACTATTGATCATTACATGCGGAAATAAAATCAATTGCATGCGCACATTAAAACCATAAAAATTCACACATATGAACACAGTATTTCATGGGAAAGCTTGAAGCTGAAAACCCCCAACTATTTGTATATTATATGTCATAGAGATCATGTAACAATCATTGTACAAAGCTCCTCACAAGCTCTCAGCACAACCGTCAATTGCTACACACTAATCAAGCTAGATCTAGCAAAACATATGCTCCAATCTCTACCACCTGATAGCCAGCCTCTATTGTGTAATCAATGTTGTAGGATGGCTCATTAAATAACATAAACCACCTGGCTTGTACTGCGCAATCCTCATGGGCTTCTCCAATCACTGGTAGTTGCAAATATGCAAAAATATAGTCACAACTGATAGTTAACCTGCTCTTTCACCTATCTCTGCACTGGTCTCCACTGAAACTGTCCATGCACTGAAGTTAACTGATGTATTCTTTAGTTGATTAATGAGTTTATAATTAGTGAATTAATTAATAATTATTTCACACCACTCTCACTAGTGTATCAATCAGTTAGACTAGATACAACTAGCTCAACTATGTTTAGATTAGTTAAACTGAACACAACTCCATTAACTCCTCAATCAACTCCACCAAACTCCGTCACATGAGTTCTAACTGAAGTATCCATGCAATAGCTCCACTTAACCCTTAGGAATAGCGTAATTCCTTCTATCAACTCCTGTGCCACATCTATGCACTTAACTGAAGTGCTCCAAGAGAATAAGATAATGTTTATAGTCCAAATATTATTAAGAGCTAATAATATTCGACATATCTATTTTTAGACTAGCAATCTAAAAATAGATTCCGCCCAGTATGTCTAAAAATAGAAGTCCATCAATTTATCCAACTTGACCAACCATCCACAAATAGCATCCTGCAACTCATAGAATATGATCGACATGTCTAAAAATAGACAGTCTAAAAATAGACTTTGCACCAAAAATAGCCTGTGGGCCCACTTAGTGAAGGTGACTCTTTTCACTAAGCTCATCATCTTGTTGCAATCTCAACATTGTTTGATAAAAGAACCAGAGCTGGTTTGCCATCCTATTGGGACCAGCAAGGAAATATTCTCCCTTGGGTGACATTTGAAACATTGCTAGTGGAGGCAAAGAGTAAAATTGGAAACACACATGAAAAGACTGATATCCTGAAGGGAGACTCATATTCCAGGATCATAGATTTCAGAATGGTGCATGTCAAGCTTGCTAATTGTCCCAGCCTGAATGTAGACTTGTGGATAAAATGCAAAGAATGGATGTCCCCGCAAGCAAATGATGCAGATGCATGAACTTATTCCATTCCAGTATCTCAGGCTGTTGCCACCTCATGATCAAATGATATTTCAAATTTACTTTACTTTGTTTTACTGCAGATGTTTTAATTTTCTACTTTTTATTGTAATGAAAGAAGAAAATAGTTTGGGAAGTTGAGAGTTCCATAACTGTCCATTTTTTAATAATGTATTTAAGACTCTTTCAAGGAATAAATGAGGTTCAAAACTTTGGGCCTTTGGAGTTTTGCCAATTTTGTCTGTTATCTTTATGAAACTAATAAATATTTTCAGGGAATTTTCTAGTGATTGATAAATGCATTGAGTTCCTCTTGTTCCATCTTATCTATGTTTCTTCTATTGGAGTAAAAGTAATGAAGTTGTTGGTGTCTAATTTACATCTATGAGTTAGATTAAATTTCCTTAATAATGTGCTCCTTTATTCTGAAGTCATTTATTGCAACCATTTTCTTCTAAAACGAGAGATAATATTTTTTATTATTTACAAAAAATTGTTAATGGTTTTTTACTATCATTTCATCTTCTCTGGTTCATGCACATTTATCATTTAAAGGCACTTTGAAGAGTTGTGTTATCCATAAAGATTAAAGGGTTTAAGATATAATTTTGGGGTTACCATATGAAGGGACAACCAATAATTTTATTTTCAAGTGAAATTTAATGTCTTGGGCATTGATCTCCTTACAGCCATATATTGTCTCCCAAGGAACAATAGCAATGAATTTTTTTTTGTGGTCATCAACAGATTCTCGAAGATGGCCATTATGGTAGTCTGTAAGATAAATATCACAGCAGAAGCCACTACTAAACTCTTCTTTGAACGAGGGTAGGTACACTTTGGAATCCCACATTCTATTATATCATATCCGGATAGCAGGTTCCTCAATACATTTTTGTCCAGCCTATGGTTGATGTTAGACATTAAGCTCACCAAGTCCACAATTTTCCATCCCCAAACTGATGGACAGATAGAGGTTGTCAACAAGATGATCGTACACATTATTCGCATGTACAACTAAAAGCATCCATGCACATGGGATGAGAGCCTCCCCTATGTACAGCATAGCTACAATCGGGCTCTCCACATCTCAACCGTCCTCAACCCCTTTCAGGTGGGCTTTGGATTCCAGCCACTATGTCCCATTTACGTAGCCATGCCATTTGCGGCTACTTAGGAAGACTCAGCTCATGTCCAGCCTGAAGAAAACAAGGTGAACAGCTTCATTGAGTGCATTCAGCACATTCGCCAACAAGTTCATGACATATTAGACAGAGCTAATTCTAAGTACAAGCAGCGACATTATCAGCATCGAGTGCCACACAACTTCCAGGTGGGTGAAAATGTGCGGCTACATTTGTAGAAGGAGCGCCTCGCTGGACCTGACTGCTTCACTATGGTCGATACACCATCATCAAGGTTGTAGGGGACAAAGCCTTCGAGCTTGGTGTTACACCATTCCTTGGTATTCACCTAGTGTTCAATGTGTATCGCCTTCGGCCCTACTTTCCACCTCTACTGGGCACATCCGACATGGCAGAACAACTCACACCAACAAAGATAAACCTATACTGCATGGAAAGGGCCACAACTGATTGGATCATGGACATAGATCAAGAACACCTAGCAACATAAGATCCATCTATATCAAGTTGTCAAAGTAGGCCAACTCCTTCACCAGGGAAAGTGATTCACCAAGGAACAGGTTCAATAGAAATTTCCTCACCTTATGGAGGATCTGCACATACTCTCTGGATATGGGTGGCCACCCACCTATTCCACCTAGACCTCCATTCAGTTTCATCAGTTTTCTTTTTTATAGCAACATTTACGATTTTTAGCAGTTTTTTGAATCTTGAATTTCCAGAGCAGTTTTGACCTCATAAACACCGTTTTTTTCAGGTCTGCAGCAGGCTCGTAGCCATAGGTAGGGACCTGCGAAAAAACCTATAGTACTCATAATTATTCCGATGATATATTGTACATGCCAAACGAAGATAATATGAACAAGTTATGACCCCGGGAAGTTGGTTACCCAACTAACCCCAATGAGGCCCAAGATCACCAAGTATTATTTTTATTGCATCTATGAATTTATGTGTATTTATGTATTTTATTGTGATCCTGCATAAGTTCGAATCAGCCTCAGCATTGGCTCTCCTCTCCATAGCCAACTTTCCTCCCCTCACTATTTCTTTGCACAAAACTTTCAGCAATGCACTGTACAATGGAACATGGCATACCTAGAAACCTTTTTAAACACAACCCAATCATTTAAAAATAAAAACAATACTATTGTAAATGACAAAAATATCAAATTATTTCTTGATCGCAGATCCTGATGCAGCAAGCCAAATATTTTGGAATTTTATTTCAATGGCAATATTTATGCCTCAGTACAACTATGTTGCAAATGCCTTATCTCCTTTAGCAATCAACTTCTGTAAATATCTGATAATGATTCATTATCAAACAGAATAAAACAACTTACATATATTTTTGTGTGAGTGCCATGAGTGAATGTGTCACAATGCGCTACTCTCTTTCCAACAATCTCTCAACAGGCACAATTCATCACATCTCAATGGGGACTTCAGATGTCTGCACGCACCGTTAGATCACGCTCATTGATCCAGGTGGATTAAATAGGTACAAGTATAAGTGGCCCAACACAGAGGGCTCAAAAATCAAAGTGTTCGAAAGTCTCTTGAACCATGTTCAAAATATAGATCTCGTCATTCTGATTCCAACAGCGCAGACGACACTCAATTCCGAGTTCGTATGAAGGAGTTAGGAGCGGTAAAATTTTTGGTTTGACTTGGTGACTGGGCAGCCTTAAGGAGGACACAAATTGGACTAAACCAGGCCACCAGATCTCGACCAACTCAAGCTAGATTCCGAGCGAAATTGTTGCTTGGTTAAAATCACTCCTTCAGTCCAAAAACGAAGTTTTTGAAAACAACCAGTTTGTTAATTAAAACAAAAAATATTTATTTATGGGGTGGCAGGCCACCAAGCCCGCCACCCCCGAATCTCATCAACCATATATTAATGGTGGGGTGGTCGGAAATCAACCTCGCCACCCCAACCAAATGTTATGTATTACATTTGAGGTCAGCGGGAGTTGAACCCATGGCTAGCCCCGCCCACGCGGCAACCCCACAAGCACCAATCACCATCCGTAACCACCGTCAGGGGTAAGGGGTGGGCCACCCAATGCGGGCCCAACCCCTCCCCAACGTACCTCTCTTAAATGCGGTGGATTCGAAACATCTTATGACGGTTTTTTCATCGGGGTTTTAAAAGTAAATGTGTGGTAATTAAAACAAAATTCCACTTATTTTTGGAGGGGTCGAGGTTTGACCACCTGACCTCCTCCCTCCTAATGTGGATCCTAACCACTAAGCCAAGCGGATCTTCTTGGAAATTCCTGCCCACGTTTTATATTTAAACCCAACTTATTTGTTGTGTGTGGGGGCGAAGCCAAGCATGGAGAAGGAGCACGATTTTGCAGAAGACTAATGTTATTTTGCAGCCAAGTATGGGCACAAAATTCGAGGAGATGCACGGATTTCAATTTTTATTTGCATGTACATTGTTGCACGCAAATCAAGGAGGTGGAACTATGAGCCAGAAAAGAGCCAAGTGGAACCTTGATTGAGCCCCATTTTTAGGAGGGAGAAATTTTGACTTTGTCCAAATGGGACAAATTTTATGTCATTTATGCACTACTCGACGCCACGAGTCTGATGGCGTGCTCAATTTCTTCATCTAAGTTTTCGATTTTTCAGCCACTTTTGGAAGTGGGTTATGCAGGTGTTAGATTTCCACAAGTGAGAAGTCGTTTTCACCTTTTTCAACGCCACAAGATTGATGGTGTTTTTAGATTCAGCCGCAGAGCAGCTCAGCCTTCAAAAAATGGCAGCATGAGGAATATGATGTGGATTCCATGTACTTCTTCATTTATTTCTCTTTGAGATGCATTATGTCTTGCAGATCCCGGTTGATACATGAGTTATGGGATCTTGCCTTGTGTTGTTATTGATGTATTTTCAGATATGGATTTGTGTCATGTATGAGATCCCTTTTATGCCACATTGGCGGGATGCTCATTTTCATGTGTATTGTTGATATCCCTTGTTTTCTAGGATTGGCGGGATACTCTTATTTATTACATGTCAGCTATGGTCATACTGATAGGAGTCTTTCTTTATGTATGAAAGTTTCGAAGTGGAACATATCTTAAAGAAGTCAAGCCACTCCTGCGTGAGGGAAATTTTTCCTTATATGTCATAGGGAAACACATCCATGTACATCTTCTTCTTACAACACATAATGCAGCGGCCTACACCATCTTGACACCGAGGCCCGAAGATGTAGTCCCTCTTGGACGAACTCCATCATCAAACGACGTGTTCTTATGATTATTGATCTTGTTCATTTATGTTCTTTAATGCCTTAATTAAATGCATTTCTAATTATCAGCCGAAGTAAAAGGTCTTGGTTAAGGGTATCAATATTTTACCCTGGATCAAATGGTATCAAAGCAGGTATTCTTGCTGATTGGATTGCAGGGCATGAACATTGAACTTTTGCTAAGTTAAGCCATGGAGAATGTCAAGGACATGTATGAAACCATGCTCAAGGTGTTCGAGAAAGCAGACATATTGTACGAGGCTTACGAAAATCAAGCAGCAGAGAATGAATAATTGAAGACCCTGCTACACAAAGAGAAGGAGGAAAAACAACAGTTCCAGCTTCAATTTCAAGCCACGACAGAGGCGTGGGAAGATTTGAAACGCAAAAACAAAACTCTTCAGAGAGATCATGATGCCTTAAAATCATTCCTACAGAAAGAGAAGGAGGAGATGCAGCAGTTTCAGCTTCAGCTACAAGTCGTGCCAAAGGCATTGATGGAATTGAAGCGCAACGAGGGCTTACAACAACTTTCTTTATCTGTTTCGAACTCAACACCTAAGGTAAACAGGGTTGATTTTTCTTCAGTTTCTTCACATCATGTTATTTCAATTGGAAGTATGGAGATACCCATTGCAAGAACCGGCATGAGACTCCTCACCAAGATGGGGTATAGAGGAGGAGGACTTGGCTTTCATGGCCAAGGCATAACCAAACCATTGGAGGTTGTGTAGCGACCTCGTTATGCAGGTTTGGGGTACATTGACGAAGGATGTTCAAAGGACATCAAGGGAAAACTGATAATGATGAACTCTCCAAGGAAGACGAATGATGGGGACACTTCGCCATTGTTCCATGGAAGTGCACGTTGCAGTGAAGGAACTGAGGTGAGCTCCCATCATCATGATCGCACCAGAGACCACCCTAGAAGGTATACTAAGTCTCATTATTCCAGAGTGCATTTTAATTATAAGAATCTTGATAACCACGGTCATTAAATATGGCATCGTAAAACTTGTTATTTTTGTGGTTTAAATAACCATGTGATTTCTGAGTGCTGGAAGAGGATGGCAGCACAAAGGAGGAAGAGGCATGAAAAGCCCTCTCCCCAACAGGAAAAGAAATCAGTTAAGCAGGTCTGGAGGAAAAATAAATTTTGTACCCATTGCGACCGAAGTGGCCACCAAAGAGCCACATGCTGGAAACTTCATCTAGAGCGGTGCCTTAAAGACAAAGCGCCCATGCATACACCAGTCGAAAGAGCTAATCAACAAGAAATTCCGCCACAGGGAAATGATCCACTTGCTTTAATAAGTGAGAAGTGGTTCTTCTAGATTGTTTTTTTTTCTAGAGATGTTAAGCTTGTCATGGCCATGTTGTAAATCATTTGTCGCATTTTTATTATAAAAGTGATGATGTGTTTCCATCACTTGTTTAAGCGACTATGATAATTTTTGGCCTTATTTTATAAGTCGTGTGTTGGATCTCTTTCATGTAAAAGTGATGATGTGTTGCCATCACTTCGAGATGCGACGATTATGTTTTGGTCATGTTCTCTGAGTCGTTTGATGCATTTCTTTCATATAAAAGTGATGAGGAGTTTTTCCATCACTTCGAAATGCGACGATGAGGTCTGGTCTTGTAATTTTGTTGAGGTATGATTTCCATTTTTCTGTAAGCTTGACCACCGAGTACATGTTATAAACTTGTGGCAAGTATGGAAATATTTGGGTCACTGTTGGTCACATTGAGAATGTAATTTTCGTTGCAGCTTTAGGCAGGTGTTGGCATCCTGATTCCGAAGTACGTGAGGTGAAGGAATCTTCAAGGGATGTGCCTTTTCAAACATTTTCATTTCCGTAGTTGCTTTTTGGCTTTGCATCTTGATTCTGAAGTACGTGAGGTGAAGGATTATTCAAGGGATGTGCCTTTTCAAACATTTGCATTTCCGCAGTTGCAAGTGTTGGCTTTGCATCTTGATTCCGAAGTATGAAAGGTGAAGGAGTCTTGAAGGGATGTGCCTTTTCAAACATTACATTGCAGCAGTTGTAGATGTTGGCTTTGCATCTTGATTCCAAAGTACGAGAGGTGAAGGAGTCTTTAAGGGATGTGCCTTTTCAGACATTTGCATTTCTGCAATTGTAGGTGTTGGATTTGCATCTTGATTCTGAAGTACTAGAGATGAAGGAGACTTGAAGGGATGTGCCTTTTCAGACATCGCATTGCAGCAGTTGTAAATGATGGCTTTGCATCTTGATTCCGAAGTACGTCAGATGAAGGAGTCATGTGGGGATGTGCCTTTTAACAACAGTTGCAGACAAATGATGATAGGTAAAGCTTGATGCTTTTGGAGGACCAAAAGCTCCTCAGTGGGGAGGAATGATCCAGGTGAATTAAATAGGTACAAGTACAAGTGGCCCAACACAGAGGGCTCAAAATCAAAGTTTTCTAAATTCTCTTGAACCAGGTTCACAATGTAGATCTCGTCATTCTGATTCCAACGGCACAGACGGCACTCAATTCTGAGTCCGTATGGAGGAGTTAGGAGCGGTCAAAGTTTTGGTTTGACTTGGTGACTGGGCAGCCTTAAGGAGGACGCAAATTGGACCAAACCAGGGCACCGGATCCCAACCAGCTCAGACCAGATTCTGGGCAAAAAATTTTCCTGGTTAAAATCACTCCTTCGGTCCAAAAACGAAGTTTTTGAAAACAACCAGTTTGTTAATTAAAACAAAAAATATATATTTATGGGGTGACGGGCCACCAACCCCGCCACCCCCAGATCCCACCAACCATATATTAATGGTGGGGTGGTCGGCGGTCAACCTCACCACCCCAACCAAAGGTTATGTATTACATTTGAGGTCAGCGAGAGTTGAACCCGCAGTCGGCCCCGCCCATGCGGCAACCCTGCACGCACCAATCACCATCAGTAACCACCGTCAAGGGTAAGGGGCAGGCCGCCCAATGCGGGCCCAGCCCCTCCCCAACGTACCTCTCTTAAATGTGGTGGATTCGAAACATCTTATGACAGTGTTTTTTGTTAGGGTTTTAAAAGTAAATGTGCGATAATTAAAACAAAATTCCACATATTTTTGGAGGGGTCGGGGTTTGACCACCCGACCTCCTCCCTCCTAATGTGGATCCTAACCACTAAGCCAGGCGGATCTTCTTGGAAATGTCCGCCCACGTTTTATATTTAAACCCAGCTTCTTTGTTGTGTGTGGGGGGGAAGCCAAGAATGGAGAAGGAGCACGATTTTGCAGAAGATTAATATTATTTTGTAGCCAAGTATGGGCATGGAATCTGAGGAGATGCACGGATTTCAATTTTTATTTGCAAGTACATTGTTGCACGCAAATCAAGGAGGTGGAACCATGAGCCAGAAAAGAGCCAGGTGGAACCTTGATTGAGCCCCATTTTCAGAAGTGCAAAATTTTGACTTTGTCCAAATGGGACAAATTTTATGTCGTTTCTGCACTACTCAATGCCACGAGTCTGATGGTGTGCTTAGTTTCTTCATCTAAGTTTTATATTTTTCAGCCACTTTTGGAAGTGGGTTATGCAGGTGTCAGATTTCCACAAGTGAGCAGTTTTTTTCACCTTTTTCGACACGACAAGATTGATGGTGTTTTCATATTTAGCCGCAAAGAAGCTCAGCCTTTAGCAATCGCAGCATGAGGAATATGATGTGGATTCCATGTACTTCTTCATTTATTTCTCTTTGAGATGCATTATGTCTTGCAGATCCCAGTTGATATATGAGTCGTGGGATCTTGCCTTGTGTTGTTATTGATGTATTTTCAGCTATGGATTTGCGTCATGTATGAGATCCCTTTTATGCCACATTAGCGGGATGCTCATTTTCATATGTGTATTGTTGAGATCCCTTGTTTTCTAGGATTAGCGGGATACTCTTATTTATTACATGTCAGTTATGGTCATACTGATAGGAGTCTTTCTTTATGTATGAGAGTTCCGAAGTGGAACATCTCTTAAAGAAGTCAAGCCACTCCTGCGTGAGGGCAATTTTTCCTTGTATGTCATAGGGAAACACATCCATGTACATCTTCTTCTTACAACACATAATGCAACGGCCTACACCATCTTGACACCGAGGCCCGGAGATGTAGTCCCTCCTGGACGAACTCCGTCATCAAACGACGTGTTCTTATAATTGTTGATATTTTTCATTTATTTTCTTTAATTTCTTAATTAAATGCACTTCTAATTATCAGCTGAAGTAAAAGGTCTTGGTTAAGGGTATCAATATTTTACCATGGATCACTCATAGAGGGAAATACAACGCTGTAGTGGTCAGAGTGTGTGAATTTCTTGTTATTTCAAAAAAAAAAAATCTAAAACCATTTTACCAACCACGATCACAACGACAACACCATGAAACCATCCATGTATGAAAAATGGAAGCAACTGTGTGAATTTTGTGAGCGGTTGCAAGAGGCTCATGCAGTTCTTCGACAATCGATCCTCCTCCTTTCTTCTATAATTTTTGGGCGGTCAAAATATTAAAACATAGACACATCATGGATGCAGCGACCCCAAGAATTCATTGTTGATCTATCATATTTCCTGACTATAAACAATCCTAACAAATCACTTATCTGTAAAATAAACTTGTTTCCAAAAAATCTTAAAAATAGTGATAAACCCTTAAGGTCCACGTGCTCAAATCCAAATTTAAAATTATTCTGTGATGCCACACAATGGAAAGTGTTTTAAACATCTTATCAAACATACTTGTTATTCTCTTCAAAGACAGGCTCGTTCCATCACAATGCATTGGTCGATAATCTCATTCTCCTCCAAGATCTCTTGCCCAACAGTCTTGTAGCAATGAACAATGTATTACTTTTTGTACATTTCTCCATAGTCATCTGACCTTCTCTAGTATTTCTTGATGTGGAAAAGTAGTTAACTAATTTTATTTTATTTTTTGAATTTCTGTAACGTGAAATGAACAGGGATGGTGGAACCGAAGCTTCAAGATATCCAACCGAATTCTAGTGGGTGGCTTTCTAAACGTGAAAACCATTCACTATATGAATGCATTTTTCTTGGAAACAAATAAAACGTCTTTCATTTAATAATAAAAGTGTTCTTTTAGAATTTCATGAATCCAATATTCTTCAATGAAAAGTCAAACAAATATTGCAACTAACAAAAAACTAGCCATACCACGTTGTGTGACCTCATCTCAGATTTTGGTCTTGAAGGTTTTTCTCACAATGTTATGAGCAATTTTCTCGCAAGAAGTCTCCATAATCAAACTCCATCAACAATTCATTTTGTAACAATGTGTCAGACGAGAGGTCTCCTTATCAGTCTTCTTATTTTGCACGTTCTTGTTCTGCAAAACGTCCCATCTAGGCTGAATCCGATAACAAACTTTGGCATCTCCTTCTCTGCATTAATATCACTTTATCTCAATAACCAATGCCACCGCAATTATCAATTGGATCTTCTTTGACATAACAGGCCACGGACAAACAACTAAGAAAGGAAGGCCACAAAACTGGTGGCTCTTTCTATTCTCCGCTCTCATTCAGCAGAGCATTTCATCTGCTCTAATACCACTTTTAGACTCAAGATATTGGAAACCAAATACAATTGTATATTAAATGATCTCAATGATTTAAGTACAATGTGTACAAGTAAATACATAAAGAAACCGTTGAATCAAATTTCGAGTCTTCTTGGACTCTAATAACCAATCACCCTAACACACCATAACCCAAATCACAACCCGAGGATTAGGTGTCTAACAAATGATAATAAAAGTAGAGCCTAGCGGTAGAACTCTTCCATCATTACAGAGATGACTTTGTCGGAGGCAAGAGGATGAATCATCAGCAAAGCAACGAGAAGGGAAATTACACCATGAGCTAACACATCACGAGTTTTTTATTAAAATTTTAATTTCAGTTTGTAACCCTTCGCACTCCTCAAATCGCAATCATATATGAGATGTTCAAATGAAGCATATTCTCTAGAGAATAAATCGTGACCATCAATTACAAAAGTCAACAAACTTCCATCCACTTGGAGTCGATATATGTACACCTATCAGTGAATTTTTTATGAATGTTATTATGCTTCTTATTAATTATAATGTCTTCTTAATCAAGCAACTATAAAAATATGTAGTTTTTCAAGATCACAAAGAAGTAAGAGACAATAGTTTAGGCTCCAATCCAAGTAAAAACCCACAAAGTGGAAAACCCAATAATCTTATTTTTATAGAATCGAGTCAAAATGAGATATCCAACCCAAGACCAAAACTGTCAAAAAATTCTAAGTCATCCCTCCTCTCAATCTTCTTCAAAAGGCCAAAGTCAACAAAAGTCAAAGATGGCCAAATCTCTTGCAAATTGGTTAAATCTTCTACAACTGCTCAAATCTTCTACAAACTACTCAAATCTTTGGCCCAGCGATAAAGGCCAAGTTTTGGTCCTGTGACTAACTCGGAAAATCCCCGAAACTCACACGTGTGACAAAAACAAAGAATAAAAAGTCTCAGTCTTCTCTTCTTCTTTTGAATTTCTTATCTCCTCCAAATTCAACTTGTTATCTTCCTTCTTAGGAGCAGAGATCGAATTATTTTTGATTTTTTCTTCTTCCCTCCAAAGAGGTCCAGTAGCTTCCTTTATATAGTTGTCCATGAGGGTGTAAAGTTGCCACACATGAGACTTGACAGAGAGGGTCAACTTGTATTTTTTACTTACTCTTGTTGACTAAAATAAAAATCCTACTTTTTCTTTCAAATGTCAAATATGACATGACTCAAATACAATATCCTTTCACCTTTTTTCACTTACTGAGCAAGAAGAACATGCTTGAACAAGAATAAAATAATAACAATAAATACATCAATAATTATATTACATTATGAAGACCAACACTAGTTACATTTTCAACAAATAGGCTATTCAAGTTTTGAAGGATGTTAGGTCGGATTAACAAAACAAAGTAGGAACAAGAAGTTCACAAATAAATGAAGAATAATTTTCCTTAATAACAAATGATTTTACTAAGCCCTCAACATTCAAAGAGGCAATAAAAAAAGTAGAATGGAAAAAAACAATGGTTGAAGAAATGAAGTCAATGATGGAAAATAATACTTAGAAACTTGTTGATTGTCCTAAAAGTGTAAAACCCATCAATTTCAAATGGGTTTATTGAATCAAGTATAATCGAGATAGAGAAATCGACAAATATAAGGCAAGAATTGTTGTCAAGGGTTTTGCACACCAAGAGGAATCGACTATGAAGAAACATTTGCACCTATAGCAAAATGGAACACCATTAGATTGGTGCTTGCATTTTCAGCTCAAAAAGGTTGGAAAGTATATCAGATGGATGTCCAAAATTTATTCCTCAATGGATACTTGCAGTAATAAGTTTATATGACTCAACCTCCTATTTTTGAACTCGAAGGACAAAAGCATAAAGTTTCAAATTAATGGAGGCTTTATATGGGTTGAAACAAACTCCATAATCTTGATATGAAAAAATGGATGAGTATCTTCATCAGGTTGGATTTAAGTGCAGTGAATCAGATGATACCTTAAATGTGCATCAACATGGAAAAAATATAGCGATTTTGTTTATGTATGTGGATGACTTGATCATTACTAGGAATAACAATAATCACATTGTACAGGTAAAGAAGGAATTACAAATTGGATTCAAAACGACTGATGTGGGATTACTTCACTACTAACATGGAGTTGAAGTATTCCAACATCCAAACTAAATTTTCATTAATCAAAGCAATTATGCATTTGAACTACTCAAAAAAATTAGAATGCAATTTTGTAAGTAAATTATCACCACAATAGAGCAAAACTTAAAACTTTCAAATTTGAAATGAAGGGGGAGGATTGGTAAACAGTACTACTTATAGTTGGTTGGAAGTTTGATCTATTGACAACCACTCATCCAGACTTATCTTATGTAGTTAGTATTCTTTCACGATTTATGCATGAAACAAGAGAAAGCCATTGGAATGCAGCAAAAGGGTTCCTTAGATATATCCAAGGTATGAAATATTTTGGTCTTCTCTACAAAAAAAACTAAGAATTTTGTACTCAGTGGATATTCAGATGCAGATTTTCTTGGAAGTATTGATGATCGGGCATCAACATCAAGATATTTGATGAACATGGGGTCAAGAGCATTTTCTTGGAGTTGCAAGCAGAAAGCCACAGTGGCAACTTCTTCAGCAAAAAAAATATATATATTAGCATGGGAGCAGCATGTGAGATTTTTTGGTTGCGCATAGTTTTGCAAGATTTAGGTGTTCCTCAATTAGAAGCTATATATTTATTCATTGACAACAATCAGCCATAAAACTTGCAAAAAAATCCAATTTTCCATTCCAAAACAAAGCATGTTGACATAAATTATCATTACATCGAGACACTCATCACAAAGGGCGTCATCAAACCAGTATATCATCCTTTAGAAGACTAGATCTCAAATATTTTCACAAAACCACTTGGAAAAATCAAATTTACCAAGTATAGGGAAGAACTTGGTATTTTTTGTAATGTACTTTTGGATTAAAGGGGGGAATGTATAATATATGTTCTAAAGTACATAAATTTAAAATTAATTATTTAGAATCTTCTTAAAATATTTATTTAATTATTTAGAGTCAAATAGCTGTCTTAGAATATTTATTTGCTATAATAGATTTAACATCTAGAAAAGTATCGGTATTTAGGAATCAAATTAGGAAATTTGTTAGGAAATTTCCAAGAATCACATTAAATGTAAATGTACACTTCTCACATGAAATAAGTGATCCATAACTAAATTAGTTTAGGACATAAGCTTATTTAAAGTTTATTTTTCTCCCCTTGCAAGAGTAATGAGTGATTTTGTGTAAGCTCTTGCATTCTATGTAATTTTCTTTTCCTTTATTAATAAAATTTGTGTGTCTAATGACACTTCTACTAATAGTCACCGATCTTTGGGCTCCATAAATCACATGGAATAATAATATTATTATATAATAATATTCAACATTGTTAACCATAGACAAAGAGAAAGTAAGCTTTTTATAAGAGGTAAAAAAAGTTGGATTAATAAAGTCATCAAATCTCAAAATTAGATAAAATTAAAAAATACAAAAAAAATTAAAAAAAAAACTAGTAAAATAATTGAAATTTTATAAAATTAAATGGCAAAAAACACATGTAAGGTCTTAACTCTGGTTTAGATTACTTTAGCATTCATATTTTGTTATTTCGTTGAAATAAATTTATTGATTTCAATGTAAATACTAATTTATAATCTTAATTGATTTATTATATTTGATTCATTGATTTCATTGTAGATGTTGATTTCTAATCATATTTTATTCATTACAGTTGATACATTAATCTCAGTATAGACATTGATTTCTGATGCAGGAACATGAGGCTCAAAGGATAAAGACTTCATTTTATTCCAAAAATCAAAAAAAAAAAAATTACAAGCAAAGGAGTGGGATCCTTTAGCCTGCGATTTACTGTTTTGATAGATCAGATTTTACTAGTATTCAGGGATTTGGATAGCTTTGTATTGGATTCATTGAATTTAGTTTTTAGTTGAGGATTTTTAGGCAAATATCATGTAATACGATTTTATCTAAAATTGGGCAAATTGATCCATAGAATTTGATCAATTTGTTTGTTTGAACAGTTTATTTTAAAGTGTAAGTTCAAAATGTATTCGGGGAGGAGGAAGATTGGATGGAAAATTAATCAACTTGAAAATTATTGTAATTCCTCTGTACCTATATATTTGTGTGCGTAATTTCCAAATCCGGGGGTTTATTTCCAGACCACCATTAGTGGTATCAGAGCAGCATTTAGACACTGAGCGAGATCTCAAAGATCAGGAAAATAAATCCAACATGGCTTATAGAGTTGGACGAGGAGGTGTTGTTGGTCGAAGAAGAGGAAGACCAGTTGAAAATGCTGAAGTGATGGATGTTATGCAACAGATGCAAGCCAGATTCGAAGCAATGGAAATGGAAAATCAAAGAGATGCAGATGTCGGAGATGTCAGTGAACCTGAAGTTGAATCTGTAGAGGAGGGAGAGCCTGCAGAAGTTACTCCTGAAATGAGATTTTTTAAATCAGTGTTGAGATTCATATCTAAACCCAGACTTGAAGTTTCGGTTTTTACAGGAAACTTAAACCCAGAAGAGTTGATAGATTGGGTAAATGACATGGATAAGTTCTTCAATTATGAAGAAATGGATGAAGGAAAAAGAGTGAATTTTGTTGTTTCAAAATTGAAAGGTCATGCAGTGTTGTGGTGGGATGGAGTGCAGGCATAAAGAAGGAGACTTGGTTAGCAGCCAATAAAGAATTGGAACGGGATGGTGGTAAAGTTGAGAGGTAAGTTTTTTCCAAGTGATTATCAGCTTTCATTATTTAGACAAATGCAGAATCTAAGACAGAGATCAATGACAGTCAAATAATACACAGAGGAATTTTACAAAGTGAGCATAAGTGCAGGACAAATTTAAGATACAACAGAGAATATTGCAAGATATATTAATGGTCTCAAAATGGAGATCCAATATGAAATAAGTCAGTTGTCTCCTAAAACAGTGGAAGAGACTTATCAGATGGCCTTGAAGGCTGAAGAAAAACTCGTAAGGAAGAAATATGCCAGAAGTAGAGGTACTTTTCGAGGAAAAGGAATTCAAGGTGGTAGAGGAAGATCTACAGCACCAAGAGAAGGATCTAGCAGTAGCTCAAGTCAGCATACATCTACAGAAGGTGATGCAAGTGGCAGAAGGATTTTTTCCAGAGGAAGAGGAGGTAGAGGCAGAGGAAGAGAAATCAGATGTTATAGATGTAATAAGCTTAGACATAGAGCTTATGAATGTCTAGAGAATGTGGGGACAAATCAGAGAAATGTAATTGTTGCTCAAAATGAAGAGGAAGCAGAAAAAATGCCAGAAGCAGCAAAAGTTCCAGAAGCAGAGAATTTACCAGAGAAAGGAGAATCTTTGGTAGTTAACAAAGTTTTGTTAAAACCAGCAAAGGAATTTTTTGAACCAGCACAGAGAAAAACCTTGTTTAGAAGTGTGTGCAAAGTTCAAGGAAAATGTTGTCAAATGGTAATTGATAGTGGCAGCACTGATAATTTGGTCTCTACATAAGTAGTGGAGAAATTGAAATTGAAGACAAAGAAACATCCAACACCCTACAAGGTGTCGTGGCTTCAGAAAGGACATCAACTGTTAGTGAATGAACGGTGTGAAGTGGAATTCCAGTTGGGCAGCTACAAAGATAAGATTATGTGTGATGTAATGCCTATGGACATATGTCACATATTGCTGGGTAGACCTTGGCAGTATGATAGAGGAGCTATGCATGACAGGAAAAAGAACACATACAAGTTTTGTAAAGATGGTGTCAATCATACATTATTGGCGATAGAAGAAGAAGATGCATCAAAAAGAATATTTGATCTGAACGCTTCGTTACAGAGTAGAAAAGAATATCTGTAGCAGATTGAAGATGATGAGGTAAACTTTGCATTAGTTTGCAAACCAAAGGTAGTAATTACTTCCACTAAAATTTCTGATTTACCAATTGAAATTCAAGAGATGCTGGAAAATTACTGTGATATCATTGTAGATCATTTTCCAGATGAGTTACCACCTATTAGAAAAATCAGCCATCATATATATTTGATTCCTGGAGAAAATTTTCCAAATAAAGCAGCATACAGGATGACTCCCACAGAAAATGAAGAAATCAAGAAGCAAGTGCAGGAGCTGTTAGATAAAGAACTAATCAGAGAAAGTTTGAGTCCTTGTGCAGTGCCAATAGTGTTGAGTCCAAAAAAAGGTGGAGGCTGGAGAATGTGTACTGATTCAAGAGCAATCAATAAAATAAGAATCAAGTATAGATTTCCTTTACCCAAAATTGAAGATTTGATAGAATATTTAAGTGGGGCAAGATATTTTACAAAACTGGATTTAAAGAGTGGCTATCATCAAATTAGGATAAGGGAAGGAGATGAATGGAAAACAACCTTTAAAACAAATGAAGGATTGTATGAATGGATGGTAATGTCGTTTGGATTATCAAATGCTCCTAGTACATTTATGAGGCTTATGAATGAATTGTTGAAAGAATTTATTGGTAAATTTGTAATAGTATATCTGGATGATATATTAATTTACATCAAGTCTAAAGAAGAACACCTGAGACATCTGAATTATGTCTTAAGGAAGTTTCATCAGGAGAAGTTGCTGATAAATTTTAAAAAATGTTCATTCGTGAAGGAATAATTGGTATACCTAGGCTTTGTCGTTTCTGCTGATGGATTGAAGATGGATCCAGAGAAGATAAAGGAGATCATAGAATGGCCTTCACCCAAAAGTGTTTTTGAGGTAAGAAGCTTCCATGGTCTTGCTAGTTTTTATAGAAAATTCATAAGGAATTTTAGTAAGATCAATGCTCCTATTATTGAAACTATAAAGAAGGACAAACAACCATTTAAATGGACTGATGAAGCAAAGAAAAATTTTCAGTTGTTGAAAAGAAAGATAACAAAGAAACCCATTTTAGTTTTGTTTGATTTTAACAAACCTTTTCAAGTGAAATGTAATGCCAGTGGAGAAGCTATTGGAGCTGTGTTGAGTCAAGAAGACAAACCTGTAGCTTATTTCAGTGAAAAATTGAATGAGACAAGAAGAAAATATTCTTCTTATGACAAATAATTTTATGCAGTTGTACAGGCATTAAAGAAGTGGAGACATTACTTGATGTCTAAAGAGTTTGTACTTTATTCAGATAATCATGCATTGCAGTACATTATGCAACAGCCAAAACTAAATCAGAAACATGCAAAATGGGTAGGGTATCTTCAAAGTTTCAATTTTGTATTGAAACATATAACTGGCCAAGAAAACAAAGTAGCATATGCCTTAAGTAGAAAAAGCATTTTAGCTCAAGAAATTCAAATTCAAGTGTTGGGTTTTGATTTTCTTAAAGAATTGTATAAAATAGATTTGGATTTTAAAGAGGCATTTGAAGCATGCAGTAATCCTGTTTTGTTGGACAGAAGTAAGTGGTTGGATTTTTTCTTGCAAGAAGGTTTATTGTTTAAAAGAAATCGGTTTTGCACACCAAATTGTTCTATGAGAGAAAATTTAATTAAAGAGAAACATAGTGGTGGACTTGGTGGACATTTTGGTACAGACAAGACTTATGAACAGCTGAGTCATTTTTATTTTTAGCCAAAGATGAGATCTGAAGTGGAGAAATATGTGTGAAATTGTAAAGTTTGTCAGTATGCAAAAGGAAGAAGTCAGAACACAGGTTTGTATGTTCCATTACCTATTCTAGATAGACCTTGGGATATGGTAAGTATGGATTTTGTTTTGGGTTTACCGAAAACACGGAGAGGGAATGATGCAATCTATGTTGTAGTTGACATATTTTCTAAAATGGCACATTTTATTCCATGTTAAAAAACCAGTGATGCTACGTATGTTGCTAATTTGTTTTTCAAAGAGATTGTAAGATTGCATGGGTTACCTAAAAGCATTGTCTCAGATAGGGACACCAGATTTGTTGGTCACTTCTGGAGGACATTGTGGAAAAAGCTTGGCACTAAACTGAGTTTCGGCTCAGCTTATCACCCTCAGACTAATGGATAGACTGAGGTGGTGAATAGAAGCTTGGGTAATCTTTTGATAAGCCTTGCAGGTGAACATCCTAAACAGTGGGATCAGATTTTGGCACAGGTTGAATATGCTTATAATGACTCTCCTAACAAGAGTGCAGGACAGAATCCATTCCATATATTTTATAGAATGCACCCAGGAGGAGTGTATGAATTAATGAATTTTGGAAAAGAAAAGATGAGAAGTG
Organism: Pinus albicaulis; assembly: GCA_034641835.2. Taxonomy (NCBI): domain Eukaryota; kingdom Viridiplantae; phylum Streptophyta; class Pinopsida; order Pinales; family Pinaceae; genus Pinus; species Pinus albicaulis. Next base: position 691,207,395 of record CM076584.1, on the reverse strand, counting down.
TTGATGGAGAAGAGTTTGCTTCAGAAATTCGAACTATATATGAACAGGTAAAACAGCAGTTACAGGACAGCAACATCAAATACAAAAGCAGAGAAGATTTGAAGAAAATGGAAGTTAATTTTTAGGTTGGATATTTCGTTCTAGCACACTTGAGGAAGGAAAGATTTCCAACAAGGGTGTATAACAAATTTAAATTTAAGAAAATTGGGCCATGCAGAGTATTGAGGAAATTTTCTGCAAATGCATATGAAATTGAATTACCCCCTGACATTGGAATATCTCCAATTTTCAATGTTGTTGATTTGTACAGGTATGAAGACAGAGACACAAAGGATACAGGTGAAGAAAAAGAAGAGATTGACTGGTTGAAACAGTTACCCACAGCAAAAACCTTGCAACCAGAGAAGATTTTAGACAAAATATTGTCTAAGAAAATGAGAGGACGAGAATACTTTGAGTATTTGATTAAGTGGAAAGATCAACCAGTTGCAGAAGCTACTTGGATGACAGATACCATGCTACAGAAATTGGTTAGTTCTGTGGCAGAGCTCATGGACAGGAGCCCATGAAGAATTTTTTCCTCATGAGTATGATGCAGGAGCATGAGGCTCGAAGGATAAAGACTTCATTTTATTCCAAAAAAAAAAAAAATTACAAGAAAAGGAGTGGGATCCTCTAGCCTGCAATTTACTGTTTTGATAGATTAGATTTTACTAATATTCAGGGATTTGGATAGCTTTCTATTGGATCCATTGAATTTAGTTTTTAGTTGAGGATTTTTAGGCAAATATCATGTAATACGATTTTATCTAAAATTGGGCAAATTGATCCATAGAATTTGATCAATTTGTTTGTTTGAACAGTATATTTTAAAGTGTAAGTTCAAAATGTATTCGGGGAGGAGGAAGATTGGATGGAAAATTAATCAACTTGAAAATTATTGTAATTCCTCTGTACTTGTATATTTGTGTGCGTAATTGCCAAATCTTAGTGTTTATTTTCTTTTCGAAATATTAGTAAGTTTGGTTCCAGTTTGAGCTCTAGTTTGATAAATTTCTCTATGCGTATAATTTATATTTGAGTGTCTTATAAAATAATTTTGTAATACTTCCTTCTATTGAAATTCAAGTAAATTTCTGTGGAATCGAATTTCCAGAATTCATCGTAGCAATCTTAGTTACCACAGCAAAAATCAAATTCTGTTAATTGTGTGGTTTATCTGTTTGGCTTTTGAAATATTAAGGGAAACTTCCCAGGAATGTCAAGACAGTCAGAGCAGAAGGATCGAGATCAAAACCGTCCGATCAAAGTGTCAACCAAATCAACAAATATCGCAAATTTAGTTGCAAGGAGATTAAGAGTTCTGTCGGATCCGATGATTTATAAACTAAATTTAAATCAATTGAGTTGATTGTCCTGCATGTAATTGATCCGGCGGCCATCGCATGAGAGATTCAAATCCGACGAAAATCGCATTTCTAGTTGCAATGAATTTAAGAGGTCAGATGGACCCGATAAATTCATAAATTCGATTTTATGATTGAAGTTGTCCGACAGCACTCAAACAGATCCAACGGTAGGTATTTAATCCAACGGATTTCGCATATGTAGATGCGTGGGGTTTAATAATGATAATGGATGCGATAGTTTTTTTTTTAAAGAGGGTTTAATGTCGGGTTGAGTCTGTTTTTTATTCAACTAAACAAAATGTATGCATATATATGGTTTTATTGCATTATATACATATATTATGCAATTGTGGTTCTGTTAATTTTTAAAAAGCAATAAAGTGAATTTTAATGCAATTTAAAATTCGGTTAACAAATTTTAAACGCATTTTTTGTTTTGGGTTATAAAGTTAAAGGTTGATGACTGAAACTCAAAGGGAAATAGAGGAAATTCCACCAGAATTAGAAGAAATTGTCACTCACACCTGCAACCAGACCACTAATTTCTTACCATATTTGATTGTTTACACTACATGCATTAATTTTAGTATATATGATAATTTTGATTTGATGTAACTAGATGGATGATGTGCATTGCTTTCAAAGTAATAAAATTTATTTCATGCATTGATTTCAAAATATGTACAAAGTAAGTACTGATGATGTGCATTGATTTTTGTGTTATAATAATCATCTACCTAGATGAATATTGAATATAAATGAACAACAAAGAGCCTAGATCTATCTAAATAAAAATGAACAACAAAGAGCAAGTCAATAGAGAAAGACACATGAAATGACAACTAAGGTTGCATTAATTTTAGTATAGATGTTGATTTTTAATTCTATTTGCACTAAATGCATTGATTTTAGTGTAGATGTTAATTTCTAATCCGATGAAAATAGACAAATGATATGCATTTCTCTCAAAGTAATTAGATTAATAGTATCCATTGATTTTAGTGTATGCACAAAGTAATTAATGACGGTGTGCATTGTTTTTTGTGTTATAATAATTATCAACGTAGATGCATATTAAACAAAAATGAACAAGAAAAAGCATAGGTTCATCTTAGTCATTAGCCCAAATCCATCTTAAATAGAAAAGGAACAACAAAGAGAAAGTTGATAAAGAAAGGCGCAATAAATGATAATTAAGTGTCAACAACAAATAGAATAACAAAGAGCATATCAATAAAGATAGTCACAACAAATGACAATCAAACAACAACAAGAATAGGTGAAAGAAAACAATGAATGACAAAGAGCATATCAAAGAGATTATCAAAGAGCATATCAACAAAGAAGGGCACAACAAATGACAACTCAAGAGTGTCAAGAACAAATAATATAAGAAAATGCATGAAAAATAATAAATCAACAAAAAAAGGTTAAGGAAATGATAATTGAAGAGCATAAAGAATAGAAAGAAAAATTGAATAACAAAGAGCATATTGACAAAGAAAAACATATTTAACCAACTTAGGCATAGTTAGAGATTCAAAAGAAAATCCTATGAGAAAATATGTTTAAAATATATCTATGCCCAAACTCAACTCGTAACTCTTGTTGATATGAATAGTTCACATTGAAAATTCATGATAGAATTTATCGATTAGCTGAACTTCAAACATGTCATATATGTGAGGATTCATATGCTAGATTTTATGTATTTAATAAAAATACAAGCTCAATGTTCATGAGATATAGAATATACAAAACTAATCAAATTAATCTTTGACATATTTAAAATAATTTCACTAATCATATGTTTGACAAATTGTGTGTGGCCTTGCACAATTGAAACCAACGTAGATCCATCTTAACTTTGGATCTATCAAGCACTAAGAGGGATCAAATCTCTCGAGGCGCAAACCTTTAATAAAAATTTTCACTCCAAAATAGGTTTGCATATCGAGATATTTGATCTCTCTTGGTGCTTGATAGATCCGAGGAAAAGTAGCAAGTATGACTATAAGAAAAGAAGAAAAAAAAAAAAAGATAAATTAAGAGTGATCACATTGTAAACTATTTGTCATTGTCTACAATATTATTATTTTTATTCCATCTTTCAACATTATAACTTTGTATTCAAAATTTGTAGTGAATGTCTATATTAAAATGATCAGATTAATGGTAAACGTATTTAACATATTTAAAATGATAAAATTAATCATATGTTCGATAATTTTCCATGGCCACACATGATTGAAACCATCGTAGATCCATCTTAACCTTGGATTTATCAAGCACCAAAAGGGATCAAATATCTCGAGGTCCAAACCTTTCTTCAAGTTTTACACTCAAAAAATAGGTTTGCACTTGGATAGATTTTATCCCTCTTGGTTCTTGATAGAAATGAGGTCAATATGAATCAAGGTTGGTTCAAACCCTAATGCATGCATTCAACCCTACAAAACAATCCAAATCCACCTTATTCCAAGAAATTTCAAGAAGATAAAAAAATTCAAAACACTTCTCTATCTCAAGCATTGTCAAAAAAATCCAATGCCATTGGATATGCATACCCTACAAAACAAATATTATTCTTCTTTTGCTATCGTAGAACATGTTGGTGTTATAAAGCACACTCTATACCAACTCTTCGCCATGCAATTTTGAAAAAACCCCAATATTATGAAATATGAACAAGATCATGAAGCAAGCACATTCTTTTTAGGCATCTTAAGGAAGGACCCAGAGTTCTAAACCTACCATACCTATTGAAACATCAAGGCTAATCTTTCCCATGAGTTTCATGAAAAAATAACATAAAATACGTCACACATTAGCTTAACAAGAACATGAAATGAATGACAACACATTAATTATAGATGCAAACGCACATTGGCAAAGCATTGCAACACTTTAATATCTTAATGAACCAATTTTACATCACATCCTTCGTGTTTGATGTAGGAATTTACAGGGTAATTTCCGTAGATCAAGAACCAAATGTCACCACTCACAAACAGATCACAAATTAGTACACCAGTATAATCACGTGGTTAAAACCCTCAAAGAGGGAAACAGTCCATGGCCTGAGCCAACATAGCCACTTCAGAAAATTTATTAATATAAAAAAAAAGTTACATATGTTTCTCTCATAAACGGTTACCGGACAAATGACCCTCCATGCTTTTTAAATAGAGATCATGGACCAATCGGGTGTCAAGCCACAGATCAAGTGTCATTAATACCAAGGTGAGAGATAACCGTCGGGTCACTACAAATCGTGACCGTTGGATTATAAGTTACAAATGTACATGGTAAAGAAACACACTTTACCTAACTCTACACTAGACTGAGTTATTCTTAACTATTTCCTATGTGTCAGAATATCCTAACATTGATAGATTTTTTAATCATTTAAGGAAGTTGTGGGGTATCATTATGAAGAAGAATTGTATATTATGATCCTCTTTTGTTTCGTATGGCACACAACAAAATATTAGGCCCATAGATGTTCTTACATTTGTTGAGACTCAACAAGAAGATTCAGCACCCACGCCTAGTGCATTAAGCACCTAGTTGCATTCAGTACTTGGTTGCATTAAGCACCCATACTAAGGTGGGGCCCACAGCGCTATTTTTTGGGTGCATGTCTATTTTTATTATCCCTTAATTTTATGGACATTAAAATGTAATATATTCTCAATGTGGACCTGAATGAGTTAACTGAAAGTGATAAATTCGGTTAGATAGTGGATTTCTAGTTAAAGGTTGTTGATGAGGCATGTAGAGTAATTCTAGTTGTAACAGAGTTCGAAATGCAATGGTGCATGAGCTGGTGCAAGTTGTAAATCACTTTATCTCGGTTAAGTGATTTAAGCTCAGTTGTGCTAGTTGTAACTGAATATACACTAGTGAATTAAATATTAATTAATTCACAATCATTGATCTCACATTCAACTAAGGATTTACTATTTTTAGCTACATGCATGTCAGATCCAGTGGAGACCCAATTGAGTTCTAGGTGAAAGGGAGGTTGACTATCAGTTGTAGGATTATCTGCTTACACACATGCAGGAAAACACCCTTGGAGTGCCCATGATACTTGTGCAGTTAAGGCAGGCAAGAGTTCCTATATTTTAGGGATATTTACCATCAAGGATTGCGCAAGCAAGGTAGGTTGTCTAGAGGCTGATAATTGTCTATGTATTGGTCAGTTTTGCATATGACAATGTGAGACAATTAGCTGAGTACTAGAGGGATCTTGTGAGAAGAGTTTTGTGTGTAATTGTTTCATGATCCATGCTTAATATACAATAGAATATAGTGGGGTTTTTAGTTGTAATCTTTCCCCGTGAAATTATATGTGTTGTGTGTGATTGATTTTTCTTCATGTTCATGTGATTAGTGATTGTGTTTTTAATTCCGCCAAATATTTGTAGAAGTGATTCACTATTTAACCTTAGTACATTGTTATATCAGGTGAATCCAAGATAAACATGCATATTGTATAATTTCTACATGGTATCGGAGCACAGGAAATTGCAGAAGTGAAGCAGGAGCTGAGTTTGTGACTAGATAGAATTTGAATTTTCAAAAAGACTTTCTTGGTGCTACAGCTGATTCAAGATCGAAATGGATTTCAATTGCTTGAGGTTAAGGTATGCACTCGAGGGCAGCTCGAACTATATTTCTTGGAAGGACAAGATGGAGGCAGCACTCGAAGACAATGGGTTGAAGGAATTCATTGACAAAGATGTTCCTAAACCCGATGTTGCAAATGCTGCAAATCTTGATGCATAGCAAAAGAAAGTGGAAAAGGCAAGGAGGATCATGTTGGAGTGAGTACGAGACTACATTGTATCAAGCCTCCATGGGAAAGCCACACCATATGCAATGTGGAAGGCTTTGGCGAATCTATTCCAAAGCAGTAGTGACCAAAGGAAATTGGCGCTCAAATATAAACTCAGGAAGATCAAGATGGAAAAGGGCAACACCATTCCAAAATATCTAACAAAGTTTGTCCAATGTCGGGATGAACTAGGGAGCGCTGGAATAACAGTTGCTGATGATGATTTGGTGAGCTTGGCTCTCCTAGGACTTCCTAAGAGTTGACACAGTTATCAAGGCTCTATCAATGGAAGGGAAAAAATTCTAGATTGGGAAAGACTGTGGTCGGATTTGGTGCAAGAGGAGTTCAGATGGAACACCAGAGAGGGATCTTCATCTAAGAATGAGGATGAAGAGGATTTTTCTTTGGCTGCGAAGGCAAGGAAAGGGAAGGGAAAGAAATTCCATTCAAAATCTGACCAAGAATAGAAAGAAGCGGGACAATGTCACGAACATGGGAATTTGCTACTAACTGCCCACAAAAGAAGAAGAACAAGAAGGTTGATGGATTTGTAGCTGGTGAGGCCCTTGCCTCGCAATTTGAGCTTGACTTCTCATTTATCGCATGCATGGTATCCAGTGCATTGGGATCTGTGTGGTATTTGGATAGTGGTGCTTCCTTTCACATGACGGGAGATAAGGAACTTTTCAGTGACTTGGAGGAGAAAGATATCCAGATGCATATTGAAATGGGTGACGACAGGCGGTAAAATGCTACTGGGATTGTTACCATTACCTTTCAGAGGGATTCAGGTAAATCATTTCAATTAAAATATATGATGCATGTACCAGGTCTGAAGAAAAAATTGGTTTCAGTCGCAATGTTGGAGGATAGAGGCTATGACATTGTTTTTAGTGATGGAAAAGCTTTCCTGCGACATAAAATAATGGGTCAAGCCAAGAGGATAGAGATTTGAGTTAAGAATCTCTACAAGTTGGAGGTATATGGTTGCGCAAAAATGATGGGCAAGGCATATCAAGTGGTGAGCCAGGATGAGGGTGAATTATGGCACAGGCAATTGGGTCATCTTTACCATAGAGCCTTGAAATTCATGCAGCAGATTTCTATTGGTCTTCCCAAGGGTACACTTGCGCAATCAGACACGTGCAAGTGATGTACTATGGGAAAATATTTAAAGGCCACCTTTCATGAGAAGGAAAACTGAGCTTCGGGGATCCTTGAGAGAGTTCACATAGACGTGTGTGGTCCTTTCTTGGTTACTTCAACAGAAAAACATGAGTACTATGTAATCTTTGTTGATGACTTTTCTCATAAGTGCTAGATCTTATTCATGCAGAAGAAAGATCAGCCATTCTATAAGTTTTGTGAGTTTAAGGCACTGGTGGAGAAAGAGTCGGGGAAGCAAGTGAAGGCTCTTAGGAGCGATAATGGTGGAGAATACATCTCTAACGAATTCAAGAACTTCTGCAACGAAGAATGAATTCGAAGAGAACTCATAGCGTCTCATAACCCATAGCAGAATGGGGTCACAAAGAGGAAGAATAGAACTATTGTGGGTGCAGCATGAGCGATGTTGCATGACCAAGACCTACCGATGCATCTGTGGGAAGAAGCATACAATACAGCGATACATGTGCAAAATTGTTGTCCTCATAGAGTACTTTCCATGAGTACACCTAAAGAGGCTTTCACTGGTAAGAAACCTGATGTTTCACACTTTAATATTTTTGGTTCATCTATTTATGTGCATGTGACCAAGGACGCCAAGAAGAAGCCGGAATCGACTGTTGAGGTTGGGATTTTTGTGGGGTACACAGGAACACCCCAAATTATCGTGTGTCTTTTCTAAATAGCAGAATGACTGTTGTGCGACGAGATATCAAATTTGATGAGGAGAAATCCATGCGGTTGTCCCTTGAGAGGGAGCTGGACTTGCTTGCAGAGGAGGAAGTGTTGGTTCCCAAGGATGAGTCTCAAGATGTCGATCAGCCACATGAGGAGGTTCATGGAGTGGAGGAAATCACTCATGTAAATCCATCCATCATAAATGGTAGAAGGCGCACCACGGAAGCTGATAGGCTGAGACTTGATGCTGCACAGAATGTAGGAGCCCCTACTTCACAGCGTAGATAAAAACAGTCTCCTAACCGATTTACTGGATACATGGCTCTCATGAGCAAATGTATTGTGACTGAACCATCTTCCTTTCAGGAAGTAGTGCATCAGCCTACTTGGGTTGATGCAATGGTGGAGGAGTATGACTCCATTATCAAGAACAGTGCATGGGAGATAGTCCCAAGACTAGTCGACAAATCAGTGGTTGGATCGAGATGGATCTACAAGGTAAAGAAAGTTGTTGATGGGAGTGTGGAGAAATACAAGGCCAGATTTGTGGCCCGAGGATTCTCACAAATCGAGGGGATAGATTATGATGAGACTTTTGCACCTGTTGCAAGGTACTCTTCCATAAGATCTATCCTTGCACTCTCAGCGCAGATGGGTTGGTGCATTCATCAGATGGATGTGAAAACTGCATTTCTCAATGGGATCATTGAGGAAGAGGTGTACATTGAGCAACCTGAATTTTTCAAAATCTTCAACAGTGAGTCGCATGTGTGCTGGCTCAGAAGAGCATTGTATGGGTTGAATTAAGCACCCTGTGCTTGGTACACTCGGATAGACAATTATTTTACCAGACTGGACTTCACCAAAAGTGAAGCAGATGCAAACTTGTACCAAATTGTGTTTGAGGGTAAGCTATTGATCATTTTTCTTTATGTTGATGATCTAATTTTGACTGGTGATGAGCAGCTGATACACTCATGCAAGGAGGATATTGCAAGGGAGTTCGAAATGAAGGACATCAGACTCCTTCATTATTTCCTTGGATTGGAAATATGGCAGCGGGATGGTGAACTTTTTGAGTCTCAAGGAAAGTATGCAAAGGAGATACTAGGTAAGTTTAACATGGAGAGCTGCAAACCCATGGATACTCCTCTTCCAGGAAATTAGAGGAAAGAGGATGTTACTTCTGGAGAGATAGTGGATGCTATTGTCTATAGGAAATTAATGGGCTCGCTAATGTATTTGGTGAACATGAGACTGGAAATTTTCTACACAGTTAACTAGCTAATTCAAGTTATGGTTAAGCCTACCAAGCTCTTTTGGAAGGCAGGGAATCATGTCCTAAGATACCTGAGGGGCACATCAGAGTATGGTCTATGGTACAAACAGACAGATGGAGTGAAGTTGCATGGCTTCATAGATGCAGATTGGGCTGGAAGTCCATCGGACAGAAAGAGCACATCAGGGGGGATCTTTAGCATTGGATCGGCAACAATTTCCTGGTACAGCAGGAAACAATGATCCTTGGCACTCAGTTTAGCAGAAGCGGAATACATGGCAGCAAGTCAAACTGCATGTGAGGCTATCTGGATGAGAAAGATCTTGGTTGGTTTGTCTGGTTCTCAGATGGATCCGACAATGATTCATTGTGATAATCAGAGTTGCATTAAACTCTTGATTACTCCTGTGTTTCATGAGAGTTCCAAATATATAGATATCCTGTACCATCATCTCATAGATTATGTGTAGAGGAGGATCATGTTGCTTCAGTACATTCCCATGGAAGATCAGGATGCAGATATTCTGACAAAGGCGCTCACCAAGAGCAAATTCGAATACCAAAGAGACAGGATCGAGGTGAAGGACAATCCCTTTTTTGTTGAGATAGGGTGTTGAGATTCAACAAGAAGATTCAGCACCTAGTTGCATTCAGAACCTGGTTGCATTAAGCACCCAAACTAGAGTGGGGCCCACAGTGCTATTTTTTGGGTGCATGTATATTTTTATTATCCCTTAATTTAGATGGACTTTAAACTGTAATATATTCTCAATGTGGACTTCAATGAGTTAACTGGAAGTGATAAATTCAGTTAGCTAGTGGATTTCGAGTTACAGGTTGTTGGTGAGGCATGCAGAGTAATTCTAGTTGTAACAGAGTTCGAAGTGCAGTGGTGCATGAGTTGGTGCAAGTTGTAAATCAGTTTAACTCAGTTAAGTGAGTTAAACTCAATTGTGCTAGTTGTAACTGAAGATACACTAGTGAGAGATCTAGTGAATTAAATATTAATTAATTCACAATCAGTGATCTCACATGCAACCGAGGATTTACTATTATTAGCTACATGCATGTCTGATCCAATGGAGACCCAGTTGAGTTCTAGGTGAAAGGGAGGTTGACTATCATTTGTAGGATTATTTGCTTGCACACATGGAGGCAAACACCCATTGGAGTGCCCATGATACTTGCACAGTCAAGGCAGGAAATAATTCCTATCTTTTATGGATCTTTACCATTAGGGATTGCACAAGCAAGGCAAGTTGTCTAGAGGCTGAGAATTGGCTATGTGTTGTCCAGTTTTGCATATGACAGTGTGATACAATTAGCTAAGTATTGGAGGGCTCTTGTGAGAAGAGTTTTGTATGTAATTTTTTCATGATCCATGCTTAATATACAATAGAAGATAGTGGGGTTTTTAGCTGTAAGCTTTCCCCGAGAAATTATCTATGTTGTGTGTGATTGATCTTTCTTCATGTTCATGTGATTAGCGATTGTGTTTTTAATTCTGCAAAAGATTTGTAGAAGTGATTCAGTATTTAACTTAAGTACATTGTTAGATCGGGTGAATCCAAGATATACATGCATATTGTATAATTTCTACAACATTTGATGACAACATCAATGTAACACTTCTACACCACTACTAGAGCCCAAAAAGAACTTTCACATGCTTTTACATGCTAATTTCTATAAGTTCAGTGGTGCAACAACCATTGAAATTACACAACAATGATTTCTTTCCACCATGGAGGACTAACAAAAATCTTAACCTATGGAACCAGGTCATGTTCTTGATGACATCAAATTTTTTACTACTTTTAATGGAGGAGGGAGACTTGGTGGCCAAACAATGTCAAGATACTATTTGATAGAAATAATGTAAGCCAGTTGTTTCACAAAAACTCTTAACTAGCTTATGGTTGATCAAAGAGAGATAAAGTTTTGTGATACCATCAGTAGGGAGGACTATCACTTTGTAAGTGAATACGCAAGGCTCCCAACATTGATTCAAAACAACATATGCAAATCAATGGGATTCCCTTCAATCAATAGTGTTTACTCTCCGTTGGTGAGTTGTTAACCTATTCTATACCCCATAGCCCTAACAAAGTGTGCAAGGAGGACAAACTCCCAAGGATGCATTAAATAGAAAACATCCAAACACTCAATATATTGAAAACCCTAATTTCCATGCCATGCAAGGAACCCAGAAGTAAGGTAAGAAGGAAACCATACACTAATTGTGTCACACTAGGAAACCATGAGTCATGAAACATCCTCCCATGCTAATGTCAAGTACCAACAATAAATCCAACCCCACCAAGTTTATCCAAACAAGTCTAGTCCAAAAACAATCCCTCTACAAAGCCCATAAGGGAACAATGCAAGCTCCATAATTTCAAGTCGCAAACCATGAATTCAATAGCAATACATAAGAAAAACCCTAAAATAAGCCACCACCATGAGCAGACAGCCAAGCTACAACAAGGCATCATAAACATCTACCATCGAAAATAAACACCCGCAACGTGGCATTGAACAAAGGCACCAGCAGACATTAATCATGCGACACAAAATAGAGACAAAGGTACCACCCCATGCATCACAAAATTGAAAGCATATAATAGAGGAACCATGCAAAGAGGTACCATCCATACCCTAGGCCATCAGACAAAAACCAACCTACTCATCCACTAAAATTTCCTCAGCTTCCCACTCCATCACCACCCATAAACCTCCTCACCATGTTCAACTACCATCCTACAATTTCTTGGTATGGAGGGTGAAATTGTAAGGTTTGAGGTTGGTATCAAACAAGGGCAAGGAGGAGGCAAGAGATGTCCCTCCTTCCCAATTTTCCTTTTCCACTTATGTCTAAAAGATATTCCTAATTGAGAAATAGACCCTAAATTAATTCTATGGAGATCATGGGCACAAAATTGACTATTGTATAATTAAGTTTTCTTCCTTATACTATATTTATCTATGCTTTTTAATTTTTAAAAAATGAGTGGTAGATTTCAAAAGAATTTAGAAAAATACAATAAGAATTAAAAAATAAATAAATAAAATAAAAAATACCGTAATAATTTTTAAAATACCATAAAATTGGTAGATTTTAGAACTCTCCAGAGATATATTTTTGTAGAATGGATGGTTTGCAAATGACGGTTTGCAAATGAGTGTAGATTTCAAAAGAATTAAATATACCATAAAAATGGTAAATTTCACAAATATATATATATATATATATATATATATATATATATATATATATATATATATATATATATATATATTCTAAGTAAAAGTTGGTGAACGAGCATGGATTTCTAAAGAATTACAAATACCACAAAAATTTATTGAGAGATTTCTTTGGATCAAACTATTGGTTGGAAAATGTAATTCAAACGAAGCACCAAAATGCATCATATGGATGTAAGAATTTTTATGCCCCCAGAGTGAATATGTATTAAGCCTTGTATCTATACAAAATTTGTACAACTAATCATAAGTATAATTATCGATGATAATGTTCTTCTTCTAGAAAATATTCCACCTTAACATAAACTGAGTTTTCTTACAAAATCATATTCAACGAAGCTATCTACTTCTAAATCCGTTTGACAAGAAAAAGAGAAATATTTGAAAACTGAGATTCATCAAATTCTACTAGTTGCAGTGTGAAGCCCTGCACTTTTCTGAATCTGACTTCATCAAGGATAATGTTAATTTTGGGAAACTAGGTCCAAACTCCATGTTGCATTGCTCATTTGATGGAGATGATACTTTTGTTGGATTCCTCTTTCGGAGAGGTGCAATATTGATCTAATCATCATCTTGTTTGGATGCGCAGAACTTATATTTTAAATTTATTTCCACACATGTCAAAATGGTCAAGGTCGGCTTGAAGTGTAGTGTAGGCTCACAAGCACCAACAAATGTGTCAGACACCCATAGTCATGGATATAAATTGGAGAGACATGATGCTCATTTCATCATTCACTCTATCACACATCTCTCTCATATGATTGGTACGTACAGCCTAGAAGAGGCTTCTCTATCTCTCTCCCACATGTGAATCTGGAAGCTGCAATTTTCGGGCTGTTTTATGGCAAATTTGGGCAGCATTGACTTTGGGTCTACCCACCTCGTCTGACTATGTTTTATGCCTAGAAATTACGACCTTGGAAGGCCGCACTAGATGGCACAAAAACCGAGTTCAATTGTTGACCTTTGACCACAGTTGACTATAGCATTCACTGGGTTTGACTGTAAGAAGTTTGACTTGCATTGACTGTTTTGGAAGTTGATTTGTGGGGTGAATGTGACACTGAAGAAAAACTAACTTTGATCGAGTTTGACTGAACCTATTTGGAGGTTGAAAGGGTTGGTTTGACGAGAAAAGTATTTGTTGGATAGGGCATCCTGTTGACTATTGTACAAACATTTTTCTCTATATTTGCTAAATAAGAAGAATTACAATTCTAGTATCTTATATTGGCTTGTCTTTCGTTGATCTATTTTATGTTCTATCAACACTTACTTTCAATGATTATGTGATTATTTATCTGAAATTGAATCGGGCTAATAAGAAGAAAGATTGAAGTAAACTATATTAAGCATAGAACGTACCATGGTTATCTAAAATTAACATGGTATCAGAGCTCAGGTGAAGTCAAAGCCCAAGAAAGTGTGAAAATCAATCATCGAAGAAGTTGAAAAATCAAGGACCATGATCAATGGCCTCCTCATCATACAAGGGTTTCAAATCTGATGATAAGCTGACTGAAAAATATGATTATCATGCTTGGAAAATTTCTTTGGATCTGACATTGGAAGACAAAGATGTTATGGATTATGTGCAAGGGAAGATCAATGAGGGATTCTATTCATAAGCACTTGGTTGCTTATATCTCGGAGTTGGGCACATCTAAAGATATGTATGATAAGTTGGTTAGCATGTTCAGGACTAGCAATGCTAATCAAATCCTATTTTTGGAGATCAAGAAAGGAAAAGGAGAATCCGTCCAATCATATTTCATGAGGCTTACCGAAATCGAGAATGAACTCTTAGCTATTGGAGAATCTGTAGCTGACCGAGAGCTCACACTCATTTCTCTTGGAGGACTTCCTCGAAATTGGTATGTATTCAATAATACAATTCTTAATAATAATGTGATTCCTGGTTTTGATGAATTGTTGACGAGATGCACTCAAGAAGAGATAAGAATGATGGAGAGAGACAAACCCTCAGATGGGAATGGAAGTGACCCCACTACCTTCTCCACTCATGCAAAGAAGAGGAAAAATGTTGGTCTGAGAAAACAAAATCATGGAACAAGAGGAGGAAGAAGAGGAAGATGTTACACCTGTAACAAGTATGGTCACTATGCAAGAGAGTGCCCTAATAGAAGGGACTCTTCTGGAGATGATGACTACAACAACAACAAAAACTTCAGGGGGAATGGAAATCAAAGGAACAATAGGTTCAAAGGAAAGAGGAAGGATCCCTCTAATCGAAGTGGAAATGGGAAACCTTTCAAGAGGTCAAGGAATTCCAGGTATGATGAATCTAATGTTGTTGATAGTAAAAATTAATATATTCATATATCTTCCCTCTCTACTACATCTCCTTCCGATACGCTGGACAATTGGTTGATTGATAGTGGTGCCTCAAGGTACTTCACTGGATATAAGGAAGCCCTCTCTAATTTGATTGAAAAGGATATTGATTTAGAAATTATCCTTGGAGACAATGCCACCTATCCCGTGAAAGGGACAGGGACTGTGACCCTTCATATAAATCAAAATCAAGTCCTTTGCTTGCAAGATGTGTTGTACGTACCTGACTTGAAGAAGAATCTAGTGTTTATCTTGGCAATGGAAGAAAAAGGATTCAAGGTGGCATTCATCGATGGAAAGGTACGCATTTGGAAGAGGAACTTCAAATAAGCGTTCACTCTTGGTTTTAGATTTGATACACTCTATCAGGTTTGAGGAAGTCCGCTCGGGGCCATGACATGTGACACAACTCTTCAATTCGAGCTATGGCACCAGAGGTTTGCACACCTTCCTTTCAAAGCCCTTCCCGAAGCAAGGAAGGTGGTAACATGGATGCTTGATTTCAAAGATGATCATGAAGGTGTATGGCAGGGTTATGTCGAAGGAAAGCATACAAGGGGACCATTCCCCTCAGTGTCACGAAGACATTTGATATTTACAATTGATACATTCTGATCTATCTGGTATGTTGCCCATAACATCCTTGGGAGTATGCTTATATTATATCACTTTTATAGATGACTTCTCCTGCAAGACTTGGATATACTTTTTGAAGAATAAGTACGAAGCATTCAAGTGGTTTTGTACCTTCAAGTCCTTGGTTTAAAATCAAACAGGGAAGAAGATCAAAATTTTGAGGACCGATAATGGAACAGAGTATGAGTTCAATGACTATTGCAGGGAAGCTGGCATTAAGAGGGAGACCACCACTGTGTATACTCCTGAACAAAATGGTGTTGTTGAAAAGAAGAATAGAACCATTTTGGAAGTTGTATGTGCCATGCTTTATGCTCAAGGTCTTCTGAAGTTTCTATGGGGAGAAGCTGCCAACACCGTTGTGTATGTTCAAAATAGATGCCCACACTCCGCATTGGACTCCAAAACTCCCAAAGAAGTATTCTCTGGTAAGAACCCTGATGTCTCTCATTTTAGAGTTTTTGGAAGTCCCATTTATTTTCATGTGCCGAAATAAAAGAGAAGCAATTTGGATGCTTCTGGGAAGAAGGGAATGTTTTTGGGCTACAGTGAAACCTCAAAGGCGTATATAATCTATGTGCCTGGTCAAAGAGAAGTGGAGATATGCCATGATGTCACCTTTGATGAAGATGATGCCCTCGGGAAGGTTAGAAATCTTCTTATCTCAAAGGAATACAAAGAAGAAGAAGAAGAAGTTGGAAGGTAGGAAGAACCAAAGGTTGAGCCGATGCCCAATATTGAAGGTCTGATGGATCCTATAGATCCACCCTCTTCAAATAAAATAATAAATTCATGGCTAAGAGACATTCTCGAAGATGTCGAGAGACATATTTCTCCAAGGGGAACATTTTGTGAAAGTAAGAAGTCAAATAGGTATTAGGGGTACCTAACAGCCATGAGTACTATTGTACAATATGAGCCTGGAACTTTTGAAGAAGCCGTAAAGCATCAAATTTGGAAGGATGCTATGCACGATGAATATGAATCGATCATGAAGAATGATGTTTGGGATGTGGTCCCTAGACCAAAGGACAAATATGTTGTCACCTCGAAATGCCTCTACAAGATCAAGCATGGAGCCGATGGAAGTCTTGAAAAGTACAAGGCAAGATTTGTTCCCCGCGGCTTCTCTCAAAAGGAAGGCGTAGATTATGATGATATATTTGGACCTGTTGCCCGCTACACCACCATTTGATCGATCATTGCCCTTGTTGCAATGCAAGGATGGATTCTCCATCATATGGATGTGAAGACTGCCTTTTTACGTGGTTCAATCAAGGAAGAGGTATATATAGAACAACCTCTGGGGTTTGAAGTCCAAGATAAAGACACATATGTTTGCAAGTTGAAGAAATCCCTCAATGGGTTGAAGCAAGCCCCCAGGGCTTGGTATGAAAGGATCGATAGCTACTTGATGAAGTTGGGCTTCATTCGAAGTGATGTTGATCCAAACCTTTATTTTAAGGTTGATAAAGACAAGCCTCTCATTCTGGTTCTCTATGTGGATGATCTCTTCCTGACAGGTGTTGAACCTCTCATTCATCAATGTAAGAGGGAGCTAGATTCCAAGTTTGAGATGAAGGACCTAGGACTGATGCATTATTTCCTAGGCTTGGAGGTCTGGAAAAAGCCAAGTGAGATTTTCCTTTCTCAAGGAAAATATGTCGTGAAGCTACTGGAGAGATTTGGGATGGTGGACTGCAAGTCCGTGACTACTCTGATGGAACACACCTTTAAGAAGTTGTGTGGAAGTGATGTTGGGCCTGCATTAGGAAATATGACTGAGTATCGTCAACTCGTGTGGGCCTTGATGTTCTTAGTGAACTCACGTCCGGACATATGTTTTGCAGTGAACACATTGAGTCAATACATGGCAAAGTCTCATCACATTCACTGGATTTGTCCCAATAATCTCTTGAGATATCTTCAGGGCACAATCAACCATGGGTTGAGATACATTGTCGAGAGTATGAGGCTCCATGGATATACCGATGAAGATTGGGCAGGCAGTGTGGTGGATCGGAAGAGCACATCTGGATGTTGCTTCACTCTTGGTTCTGCTTCGATATCTTGGATGAGTAGGAAGTAGAAATCGGTTGCTTTGAGCAACTCCGAGGCGGAATACATTGCAGCGAGTATGGCCCGTTGTGAAGTTATTTGGTTCATAAAGCTCTTCAGTGATTTGTTTGGACATGTGTTGGATACCACCGTTATCTCTTGTGATAACCAAAGTGGGATTCATCTTTCTGAGAATACTATGTTCCACGACCGATCCAAGCATATTGATATTGATATAAAGTGAGGCGTCGTAAGGATCCATGACATTGGGACTAGTGAGCAGGTCGCTGATATTCTCACAAAGCCCTTGGGGAAGGTCAAATTCTTAACCTTCCGTGAGACGCTTGGTATTGTGGACAGACCATATCCTGAGGGTCTTACCTGAGTTAGACTATGAGCTCTAGGAGCTCCAAGGGGCTTGAGGATAGCTTCTTTGAGCTATAAGCAACCACAAGGCAAGGCTCGCCTTACCTTGTTGGTGTGCTTCTTCTCCACCGTTATGATATTGAGTTGGTTCACCCTCTATTTGATCTTTGCCCTACATGCATCCTACCCATGGAGTCTGGGACTCATGGGAAGTACCTCTCATTTAACCAATGATTTTGGAAATGAGGATAGAGACCGATAGCATGACCGATGGACGCATCGGGGATTCTCATACTCTCTATGTCTAGGATGGGATGTGTCCAACGCCTTGATTTGGGATCAAGTCTGGATGAGGTTCTTACCTCTAAACTGACTTCGGGTCAGTATGTGACTCACTCTTGAGTTTGATTGAGGTTTTTACCTCTAGACTTACTTCGGGTCAGTGGAGAGTGATGTCTTCGTGACTCACTCTCATTTGTTTGCAGAGAAGAGCCAGCAAATCAGTTACAACGGGATGAAATAGGATTGCATGATGATGATGATAGTACATGATGGTACTAGATGATAGGATTGCACAGGTGGACAGAGGGAGCTCTCCCTAGTTGAGAAGGAGTGTTAATTTTGGGAAACAAGGTCCAAACTCCATGTTGCATTGTTCATATGATGGAGATGATATTTTTGTTGGATTCCTCTTTCGGAGAGGTGCAATATTGATATGAAGATCATCTTGTTTGGATGAGCAGAACTTATATTTTAAATTTATTTTCCACACATGTGCAAATTGTCAAGGTCGGCCTGAAGTGTAGTGTAGGCTCACAAGCCCCAACATATGTGTCACACACCCATAGTCATGGATATAAATTGGAGAGACATGATGATCATTTCATCATTCACTCATCTCACACATCTCTCTCATCTAATTGGTTCGTACAGCCTAGAAGAGGCTTCTCTCTCTCTCCCACATGTGAATCTAGAAGCTGCAATTTCCGAATTTTTTTAGGGAAAATATGGACAGTATTGACCAGCATTGACTTTGGGTCAACCCACCTCGTTTGGCTGTGTTTTCTGCCCATAAATTCCAATCTTGGAAGGCTGCACTTGATGGCACAAAAACTGAGGTCAATCATTGACCTTTGACTGCAGATATGACTGGTTTTGACGGTAGGAAGTTTGACTTGCATTGACTGTTTTGGAAGTTGATTTTGGGGCGAATGTGACACTGAAGAAGGGTTGAATTTGACCAAGTTTGACTGAACCTATTTGGAGGTTAAAAGGGTTGGTTTGACCAGGAAAGTCTTTGTTGGCTAGGGCATCCTGTTGACTGTTGTAACAAACATTTTTCTGTATCTTTGTTGAATAAGAAGAATTACAATTCTCGTATCTTATATTGGCTTGTCTTTTGTTGATCTATTTTATGTTCTATCGACATTTACTTTCAATGATTATGTGATTGTTTATCTGAAATTGAATCGGGCTAATAAGAAGAAAGATTGAAGTAAACTACATTAAGCATAGAACATACCATGGTAAAATGTAATTCAAATGAAGAACCAAAATGAATCATATGGATGTAAGAATTTTTATGTCCCCAGAACGAAGATGTTGTAAGCCTTGTATCTATACAAATTTGTACAACTAATTATAAGTATAATTATCGATGATAATGTTCTTCTTCTGGACAATATTCCACCTTAAATAGATACTTCAAGTACTTCAATTTCTTTGAAAATAAGCCTTACATGTCTATATTTTCAAAGAAAGAAAAAAATAATACACCTACTAATTATGATGTCTGAAATATAAAACATAACCAGCAATTAGCTTCACTGCAATTGGAAATAATCATTAAACATGAACCCAAAGGAATCAAATTTCTCCATGTGCAAACTTCTTTTAAAATGCAATATACAATGTGTAATTTTTCATCGTTTAAATTGTATTTTTGAATGCTATACAGGGTACATAACTTGTAAGTCCTGACAATATTTATTGGATTTAAAGAAAAAAAACATGTACATAAAAAATAAAAATAAAAATCAGGTGTAAAATATTGAGAACAATTTAGACATTTTAACCATAAGAACTTATTTATTTCAATATATATATATATATATATATATATATATATATATATATATATATATATATATATATATATATATATAATGTAAGTTTACATTTTAACCATGTAAATTTATTTATTTCTATTTTCATATGTAATGTAAAATATTTTAATGCCATATATATATATATATATATATATATATATATATATATATATATATATATATATATATATATATATATATATATATATATGGCATTAAATTATTTTACATTACATATGAGTCTAGAGGAATCAAATTTCTTCATGTGAAAATTGCTTTTAAAATGCAATATACAATTTTTCATTGTGTAAATTGTATTTTTGAATGCTATATAGAGTACATACCTTGTAATTCCAAAAAATGTTTAATAGATTTAGACAAAAAAACACATATACATAAAATAAAATAAAATTTACCAAAAAAAAAAAAAAGCAAAGAAAGGTGTAAAATATTGAGACCACTTCAGACATTTTAACCATAAAAAACTTCTTTTTCAATATTAAAAACTTCATATTTAAATATTTGATTGATAACCACATTGAATATTTCTATATATAGATATATATATGAAGTTGGTATCAACATAAATTAGTTAACATAGATATTCAAATAGTTTATTTAAATCCAATGTTGAAGTATTTTTTAAAAGGTTTAAACATCTTATTCACACAATTTTTTTTATTTCTGATTACTTTAGATGAAATTATATTACACCATAAACAACTAACTAAACATGCAGAGCACGAGGTTTGACCCTAGGCCACTCAAATTGGATTGGTTGGTGAAAAAAACCCTACTGGTGATTCAGAAAACCTAATGGTGAATTTGTAACCCTAATGGAAGCCAAGACTTCTAATCTTTCCTTTCCGCTCAAGATTCAAACCCATGGTCGAATACTGGTAAGCTAACCAAAATCCTAGCAGCTTAAAAGTTCAATCTAATTTGTGTTTTCCCCAGCCTCTGACAATTAGCTTGTCCTATCTGTAATAGAGCCTATCTAAGTTATCTGAAGCATCCAGCCTAACGTTAATGTCTCTTTCTGTAGAAGACTAGTCTTCAAGAAAAACCCCAAAATTTAAATCGACTTCTCTCCCGAAAAACTCGCAATATTGGGGTCGGTCCACTCCTAATATCAGTACGATACCTTTCTAGCTGAAACAACAAAAAAGAAAGGCATCATTGAATACGCCTGACAGGAGCAATCTGCTCAGGATATTTGACAAGAGTTTGGAGCGGGAGGAGAAGGAAATGTGCCAAAGCATGGGGGGTAAAGCCAATCAAAAACAGGTCCAGAAACACGTAAAGGTGTTGTCAACCATAAAGGAGATAACCCTAGGTATAAATGTCAATATGGACAAAGTAGAATCTCTGTCCAAGAGAGCTTTAGTTGGAAAACTAAGCTACATCAGGATGTCTTATGAATAATTGCTCTCCTAAATCATAGTGAATTGGAAGCCACTAGTTGGCTACATGCCGATGGTAAATATCTTGGTCAACAATTGGTTACATTTTCATTTCATATCAGAGGTCGACTTGGAGCTCATTCTTAGCAAAACTTGGGTCATAGGGAAAGGCTCGCTATGGCTTCAACGGTGGCACCCTTCTTTCTATACAAGGATAGAACCACAACCTCTTAAGCACTTGTGGGTTATGCTCCTGGGGTTCCCCTTCGAACTTTGGTCAAAAGACATTCTTATGAAGGTAGCTAACACTTTGGAAAGGCTTATTTTCATGGACGAAGCCACATTTCTTGTTGAAAACAAGAGAACAGCGCGGATCCTAGTGGAAATGGACACCTTGCAGGGACTACCTGAAACGCGAAAAATTTCATGGGGGGGGGTAAAGTTATCTTACAACCCCTAGATTACTGGAAAGTTCCCTTCAGGTGTTTAAACTGCAAAATCGAGCCAGTAGATCGAGTAGCAGGCGGTAGAGGGGAAGCATAGCAGTATTCCAGAGGAGTTTCCCGTTCCGGAGACCGAGAAAGAGGAGGCCAGCAACTTTCTATTAATATTCCAGAATGAGAATGATATTACATCAAAAGTCAGATTACAGTCTTATGAACTTCGAGTCTCTTTCTAGAGATCGACTGCAGCGGCATTTACCAGATCATGCAACTCATTGAATGAGCGTGCTCACTGGAGGCTTCCTGGCCAGTTGTAGACTCTGTCTCAAAGCTTTTAAACACAACACATAGATAGACTTATTGACAGACTTGAGATCTCCTAAGGACTGAGAGTTAGATCTCCGTGATGCAAGCAGATTGAGAAATTTCTCGCAGATGCAGAGCAGGGAGCTCAGACTTGGACTTGACTCAAACACACAAATGACTCCATAAATCCGAATGCCCCCTCCTTCTTACAATGCTAGTATTTATAATATCGTAGCAAGTTAACTGGTTAAAAATTTTACCGGAAACCTGAAACAGATGGAATCTGCTTTCGGCTAGATCATTATACAAGATTTCTATCACGAAAGGACTTAACAAAATTTGTACTAAAAGCTAGATATGTACCAAAATATTAAAGATTCGGGCAAGTGGGGACAACCACTTGTTATCTCGTCCCTTAGAGGCTAGGCCATATGGGGACCGAATCTGGACACAGTATAAAGCTAAATCTTTATTGGCAGACAAACTAAAGCAATTACATGATGGCCGGAATCTAGGACATCGGCTCTTTTACAAAAGTAATTACACAGTGGAGATTTTTAATCGGACAAAATCCCACGGAAACCAAAAGTAAGATATGCAAAGATATCAAATGAGTGATCTTTGCTTTCAGTCACTATTTGCTTTGTCTTCATAGTCATGCCCATGATCATATCTCGCAGCATAATCATTTCTGGCATTTTGATCAGGGCCCAATAATTCATCTAACTCAGGAGCAAGAATCTCATGAGGTAAAGCATCCCCTAACCATGGAGGGTCTTCTTCTCTGAAAGAACAATAGAAAGGGAAAGAGTAAAGATCCGGAGGTCTGTATTCTTCTTCGACAGAAATCCTTCATTGATGACTTACAAACAAATTGAAGGATTCATCTTGTTCATTGAGGACTACAACTGTATCTTTATGGATGAATTCAAAGTCAATAACATAATCATGTTGTGCAGCAACATGTAGCTCCCAAATAAGTGTACTTATTGTTTCTGAATAGATTTTATCAAGCATCCAGCAAGCTCTCGGCATATACCTGTACAAGAATAATTTGAACCATGGACTCCACCAATTTATGACACTATCTACATTAATAGCATAGAAAATAACCCTAATATGACCATGGATCCTAGCTCTCTGGTGGATGGTAAAATAATCATTCCAGGTCCAATCAGTATTTTGAATGAATGCAAAATAGACTGGAACTAGTGTTCTAGATAATGAATAATATACACGCCATGGCCTATTCCTATATGGAAACTCTCTAAGATATGACTGCATACCCTCTTCTGAATCAAACCACTTTTGCAATATGATTTGTTGCAGGCACGCAGGTAAAGACTTGACTCTTTTTGCAAAACATTCCCAACAAAACTTATACTCACACTGACTGCAAACTATGACCTGACATCTACTAGACTGATAGCTACTAGACAGGACTGGACTCTTACTTGAAGAACTCTCTCCTTTGTACAAAGGTCTGAACATCTTGATATCTTTGATTCTTGGACTTTTGATCTCTGAACTTCCTTCTCTGGTCAGCATATCTGCAAGATAATTCTCAGCTCCTGATTTGTAAACAATGTCAAAATCATAACCATCTAACCATAATGCCCATCTGAGAACTCTTGTACTTCCTTGCTCCAACAATTTCTTATTTTCCAGGATTCCTTTCATATGTTTCAGATCTGTTCTTACCAGAAACCTGACACTCTTCAGGAACAGTCTGAACCTTTGTATACCTCTTTTAACAGTAAGTATCTCCTTGTGGGAAGACAAATACTTGATTTCTGTATCATTAAAGGAACCAGAGGCATATGCACAAACAAGATCTTTTCTACCATATTTTTGCAATAATACTGCAGCCCATGTGTGGTCTGAAGCATCAGTTTCAAGTATGAACGACAGACTGGTGTCTGGCAGCTTTAACTTTGGCAGTTCTCTGACTTTGGTTTTTATATTCCTGACAGCTTCTGTCATCTCTGTAGTCCAACTGGTTTTGTCTTTTTTCAACCTTTCCTGCAAGCTCTTTGTATCATTGGACTAATTTTCATAAAATTTTCTGATATAGTTCAGACATCCCAAAAATCTCTGCAACATCTTTATGTCAGGAATTATATCAGGAAACTTCAAAAGATGAATCAAAACATGATCTTCGAGTTCAACATGACCTTGTTCTATATGTAGTCCTAAATAATCAATTCTGACTTTGCCAATCTGAAACTTTTCATCAGAATCTGATAATACCAATCCATGCTTATAAACCATCTCATAAAACTATTCTAAATGCTTTTTATGAGTATTTACATCCTTACTAAAAACAAGCAAATCATCAATATATACAATGATGAACTCTACCCCTCTGAAAATATCTTCCATCCGTTTCTGAAATTCTGAAGGAGCATTCTTCAAGCCAAAGGGCATAACATTCCACTGATACTGACCATGAGGGACTGTAATTGCAATTTTGTACATGTCTGCTGGGACGATGCCAATTTGCCAAAAACCACTTTTAAGATCAAATTTGCTAAAAACATTGGCATTAGCAATTTTTGCAAGCAATAGTTCTTTGTTAGGAAGAGGATACTCGATAGGTAATAAAGTCACATTTAAAGCTTTTCGTATAACTTGATGAGATAGTCTCTGGCCTTTTATGTCTACTATGCTTCAAGATGGAAGAAGGTGATATGCCCATGGACTTTTGCATGGCTCAATAAGCTTCTGATCCAATAACTGTTTAATCTCCTGTTTGCAAAGATCCTGTTTATTAGGAGACATATTATTTGCACTGGCCTTTTGGGGTTTAGAAATATAACCTTCTTTTTAAGGTAAAGCCACAAAGTATTTTTCTCTAGTCCAGAAAGCATCCGGACGATTGGCTGTGCAATCTCTTCTAAGCTTATCAGAAATAGCCTGGAGATTTGATTGACCATGCAGCTCAGCATTTTTGATAATCTTCTGGATTTTTGGTAAATCCTGCAAACTGTCTTGGATCTTATCTTCATCAGTGGGCTTGACTTTAATCTGAAAATCATTTTTGGCTTGAACTTGGACTGGACCTTCAAGGGTTGTGAAGGTGACTGAATCTTTTCCAAAAGTGACTGGAAGAGATCTTTTCAGAAAATCTTGTCCTAAGAGGACATCAGAACCTGTGTCAAAACTATACAGAGTGACATATGTCTGTACATTATTCAAGAAAATAGGAAAATCAGGAGATATGTGATTAACCTCCATTAACTCCTTATTAGCAGCTCTAAATACAAGCTTGGTTGGTTGCGAATAATAGGAAGGGATTGCACCATATTTACAACATGTACACATTGCACCAGAATCAATCTGTGCATCAAGAGTATGTTCCTCAACATTGGGTAACTTGATTCTCAAAGGAATGACTACTCTATCACCTATCCCCATGATATTGACCATATCGACTTCCTTTGATTTCAAAGGCAGTTCTTCATGGTTATCCTTCATCAATAATCTTGCTAATTTGGAATTTGCATCATCATAATCAGAAATCAAATTTTGAAGCTTGGCTGATAACTGGAGCATTTCTGATCTTCTACTAATTCCAAATCACTAATCATCAATTTAAGAGAATCGATTGTATCCATACCTGAACTATGGGATACGTCTGAGATCTGAAATGGTTTGAACATTGAATTAAATTCTCTTGCAATAAAATCTTCATCTTCAAATTCTCTAGACTTCTTTGAGGAGGGCAATTGTTCTTCCAATGTCTCTAATTTTTCTTTGAGTCTCCTCCTAGCTGTTAGTTGTGATGGCTCTAGCTGACTGAGCTCATCCTTTACTGCAGCAATCTGAGTCTGCAAATTATCTGATTTATTGAAATAAAACATTTTGATATTAGCAATAAACGTTTCAACTGAATCAGATGATTCAGAATTCAGACTGATTCGACTGATATTTGGCAGACTATCTTCTTCTTCTTCAGAGGATGAAGAATCACTAGATATTTCAAAATATTCCCCATCTGAATGGGAAATGAGATCCCAATCCTTTGGATCATGAACATGAGAGAAGACATCCATTATTTTTACCTGTTTCTTTGTCTTCTTCTCTTTGAAAGTGTTAGCATAGTGGCCTTCTTTTCCACAAATAAAACATGTTACCTTTTTAGAAGGCTTTGCTCTTTTCCTGAATACTATTCTTCTTTTCTTTGCAAACATAGAAGGATAATATTTCTTCTTAGGTGAATATTTACCTGTTTTGCAAGAGCATGAAGTCTTTGAAACTTTCTTCTTAGATCTACTCCTGCATCCAAAATCATAGGTTTCTGCAAAATTGTTACAAATCTTATTGTTGAATTTCATCTGCTTCTTAAAATTCTTTTTTGCTTTTTCTGCTGCACACTCTCTTTGTAAAACAGAAACTATCATCTAGTGTACTGCAGCAAATGAGGAATTTTCTATTTTGACTTTGTTGGTCTCAATATACTGATTTATTAAATCTGGAATCTTCCCTGGCATTGAAGCTATGTAATATCTCAAATATGCCACATTGTGGGGATCTGGAGCTTGATAAAGAAGCTTTTGCATAACACAATAATAATCATGGAGATGATCTATATTGCATAACCTCTGTGCTAAGAATAACTGAGCATGATGTGTAGACTCTTCAGGAACTACCCCTACAAATTCATGTTTCAAGGCATCAAATATTGCTTTTAAAGGATCAGTAGGATGCTCAATTATATTGTTCATTTCTTCTTCGGACAGCTTATCCCACCATTGTTTTAAGATACCAGTAAAAGACCAAACAATTTAAGTAACTATACCAGACCAAGAAGCTTTTGTTTCAGCTTTTCTTTGTAAAGCCCAAGCATGTACATTATGTAAAACTGTTATGACTTCTTCACTTTCCATGCAATCAATATTTACCAAAAGTGTATTGCCAAATCCTTTTGCTAATGGATTTTCAAATTTGGCAGGGACACTATGTAATTGTTCTGTATATCTAGAGAAAGGACTATCTGCAGATGCTTCATGTGCAGTTGTATCATGTTCACCCTTTCTACCTTTATGTGTGAAAGAAAAAGTATCCACCCTTTCTCTTTTAGAACTTTGTTCACCTTGAGTAGGCTCACTAGGGGTTCTAGTTGTATGAGATGTGACACCAGACATAGCCAATATTTTGGGAGCAGATGGTTGGCCATTTTCAACAAGATTTTTGAGACTAACATAATTCTTGGGAAGTCTCAAGATTTCAATAGAAGGAAAGGTAGCCAATCTGTCTTTCATCAAATTAGTTTTGTCTTTGGCTAGATCTATTCCTTTATGAATCTTCTCAACCTTAGCAATATCTATATTATCAATGTTTTTAAACAAGATACTTCTAAGACCTTCTTTAGAATCATCTGTACTGGAGGAAAATTTTAACTTAGAACTTGAAACATCTACTTCTCTGTAATGAGGAGGAGAAGCAGGCTGAGGCAAAGCATCCTTCAGATGCTCAAGACATCTATAGATAATACCCATATTGGAGTTAATATCATTCAACCTCTGGGTGTGTTCATTCTGTATTCCCAAACATTCATTATAGCCAGTGTGCATTTTCTTAATATGTTCCTTAATTTCAAGCACATATTTAGCTATATCATCTATATTTTGCAACATACAAACAATCTGATAGTTTGTATAGTTATGCATCTTTTCACTGTCACTCTGCTCTGGATCTGATAAATTTCTCATTTGTATCCATTGAAAATCAGATTTTAATGTACCATTTTTGAAAGTTCTCCTAGAGTTTCCAGGTTCTAAATGTCTTTCATTTATCTTGGCTGTTAGCTCCTCCTGAGCTCTTGGTAAAGAAAGACTCTTAATATCTAGCAATATTACAGAAATTTCTTTTTCTTGTTTTTGTTCTTCTACTTGGAAACCGGAGGATGTACCAGGTACACAAAACTGACAATCATCTGCTTTATGTGACAGGGTTTTCTTATGGATTCGTCTGGGATCAGAAATAGGCATTCTAGGATTAGCAGTAATTGGAGACGGTATGGAAGGGATTACTGCTCTAGTACTGTCTCTACCCCCTAAAAATGGAGATCTGTCGTAGGTGGACATAGATCTGGACAAGGGAGGACTTGTAAACCTCAAACCAGTAGAACCATCAGAATGTGTAACTAGAGAGAGTTGCTGGGGTTCTTTAGAGGATTTCAGCTGAGAATATCTTTGGGATAGTGGAATATAGGTACTATTCCATTCTTCGGGAAGAGAACATTCACTGAATCCAATCTAGAGAGGAGCAGTATTACCGGGACCGACAATAACTCCTTTAAGGGCTCGTGAAAAAAGTCTGGGATTTAGAGGAGGCATGGTAGAAGAAACAAAACAAAGACAAATAGAAGAATGAAGTTGAGCTATTTGTGTCTGTGGGGCTACATCAAAACCATTAAACTGAATATAGGTTGTCAAGAATTCATTAATATATGGATCTATTAATGAAACTTGATATCTGGGAATAACTGAGGACCAAACAGGGCCATTATTAAGTGGGCTTTGGAAACCACCTAACAACGCATCTTGAAAGTTATTCAATCTTGTGTCGAGGACACAAGTCAAACAGGAAGTATTTAAACCAGGCCTGACAAGTGGATTTATCCCAAATTGAATCATGCCTATATGAATATATCTATATCCATGTTCAAGACCCCATTCAATATCTTCTTTCTTAATCAATGGAACTTGGTACACTTGCTGACCAACAGAAATCAGAATGTTTACAGAAGTAAACCAAAATAACTGTGTTGCTCTAAATTGAAATGCAGGAATCTTATAGAGCTTATCTACTTCTATCTCTAGCAATGTCCAGTTAGGTTGTGGCTCAAATTCTTGAACAATAATTTTTTCATCATACAATTTCCCTTCAGAAGTTTTTTTCAAATATCTGTTCATAAATGACCATCTCTTATTTCGACTAATTTTCTTATCTTTGGGTGTTTGAAGAAAAAACTCATTCAAAGAACCAACCATTGAAAGATAGTATTAGTATGCACCTGAACAGAGGAGAAACAAAGTCTTTGCGCACTAGGAGCAAAATACGGCAGTCCTTCGCCTCAACGCTCAACCAGCGCCTTACCTCTAACTTAGACTCGTGGACAGTAGCACTAACAAATACCACTCAATGGGAGAACCAGATAAAAGAAATCACTCGGACAAAGAACCAAATGGCTCTGATACCAATTTTTCACGAAGAGCAAATTTCTATTAATATTCCAGAATGAGAATGATATTACATCAGAAGTCAGATTACAGTCTTATGAACTTCAAGTCTCTTTCCAGAGATCGACTACAGCGGCATTTACCAGATCATGCAACTCATTGAATGAGCGTGCTCACTGGAGGCTTCCTGGCCAGTTGCAGACTCTATCTCAGAGCTTTTAAACACAACACACAGATAGACTTATTGACAGACTTGAGATCTCCTAAGGACTGAGAGTTAGATCTCCGTGATGCAAGCAGATCGAGAAATTTCTCGCAGATGCAAAGCAGGGAGCTCAGACTCGGACTTGACTCAAACACACAAATGACTCCAGAACTCTGAATGCCCCCTCCTTCTTATAATGCTAGTATTTATAATATCGTAGCAAATTAACCGGTTAAAACTTTTATCGGAAACCTGAAACAGATGGAATCTGCTTTCGGCTAGATCATCATACAACATGTCTATCACGAAAGGACTTAACAAAATTTGTACTAAAAGCTAGATATGTACCAAAATATTAAAGATTCGGGCAATTGGGGACAACCACTTGTTATCTCGTCCCTTAGAGGCTAGGCCATATGGGGACCGAATCTGGACACAGTATAAAGCTAAATCTTTATTGGCAGACAAACTAAAGCAATTACATGATGGTCGGAATCTAGGACATCGGCTCTTTTACAAAAGTAATTACACAGTGGAGATTTTTAATCGGACAAAATCCCACGGAAACTAAAAGTAAGATATGCAAAGATATCAAATGAGTGATCTTTGCTTTCAGTCACTATTTGCTCTGTCTTCATAGTCATGCTCGTGATCATATCTGGCAACATAATCATTTCTGGCATTTTGATCAGGGCCCAATAATTCATCTAACTCGGGAGAAAGAATCTCATGAGGTAAAGCATCCCCTAACCATGGAGGGTCTTCTTCTCTGAAAGAACAATAGAAAGGGAAAGAGTAAAGATCCACATGTCTGTATTCTTCTTCGACAGAAATCCTTCCTTGATGACTTACAAACAAATTGAAGGATTCATCTTGTTCATTGAGGACTACAACTGTATCTTGATGGATGAATTCAAAGTCAATAACATAATCATGTTGTGCAGCAACATGTAGCTCCCAAATAAGTGTACTTATTGTTTCTGAATAGCTTTTATCAAGCATCCGACGAAGCTCTCGACATATACCTGTACAAGAATAATTTGAACCATGGACTCCACCAATTTATGACACTATCTACATTAATAGCATAGAAAATAACCCTAATATGACCATGGATCCTAGCTCTCTGGTAGATGGTAAAATAATCATTCCAGGTCCAATCAGTATTTTGAATGAATGCAAAATAGACTGGAACTAGTGTTCTAGAAAATGAATAATATACACGCCATGGCCTATTCCTATATGGCAACTCTCTAAGATATGACTGCATACCCTCTTCTGAATCAAACCAATTTTTCAATATGATTTGTTGCAGACACGCAGGTAAAGACTTGACTCTTTTTGCAAAACATTCCCAACAAAACTTATACTCACACTGACTGCAAACTATGACCTGACATCTACTAGACAGGACTGGACTCTTACTTGAAGAACTCTCTCCTTTGTACAAAGGTCTGAACATCTTGATATGTTTGATTCTTGGACTTTTGATCTCTGAACTTCCTTCTCTAGTCAGCATATCTGCAAGATAATTCTCAGCTCCTGATTTGTAAACAATGTCAAAATCATAACCATCTAACCATAATGCCCATCTGAGAACTCTTGTACTTCCTTGCTCCAGCAATTTCTTATTTTCCAGGATTCCTTTCATATGTTTCAGATATGTTCTTACCAGAAACCTGACACTCTTCAGGAACAGTCTGAACCTTTGTATACCTCTTTTAACAGCAAGTATCTCCTTGTGGGAAGACGGATACTTGATTTCTGTATCATTAAAGGAACCGAGGCATATTCTATTAATATTATAAATACTAGCATATTCTATTAAAATTGCTAATGCCAATGTTTTTAGCAAATTTGATCTTAAAAGTGGTTTTTGGCAAATTGGTATCGTCCCAGCAGACAAATGACTCAAACACACAAATGACTCCAGAACTCCGAATGCACCCTCCTTCTTACAATGCTAGTATTTATAATATCGTAACAAGTTAACCGGTTAAAACTTTTACCGGAAACCTGAAACAGATGGAATCTGCTTTCGGCTAGATCATCATACAAGATGTCTATCACGAAAGGACTCAACAAAATTTGTACTAAAAGCTAGATATGTACCAAATTATTAAAGATTCGGGCAAGTGGGGACAACCACTTGTTATCTCGTCCCTTAGAGGATAGGCCATATGGGGACCGAATCTGGACACAATATAAAGCTAAATCTTTATTGGCAGACAAACTAAAGCAATTACATGATGGTCGGAATCTAGGACATCGGCTCTTTTACAAAAGTAATTACACAGTGGAGATTTTTAATCGGACAAAATCCCACGGAAACCAAAATTAAGATATGCAAAGATATCAAATGAGTGATCTTTGCTTTCAGTCACTATTTGCTCTGTCTTCATAGTCATGCTCGTGATCATATCTGGCAGAATAATCATTTCTAGCATTTTGATCGAGGCCCAATAATTCATCTAACTTAGGAGCAAGAATCTCATGAGGTAAAGCATCCCCTAACCACGGATGGTCTTCTTCTCTGAAAGAACAATAGAAAGGGAAAGAGTAAAGATCTGGAGGTCTGTATTCTTCTTCGACAGAAATCCTTCCTTGATGACTTACAAACAAATTGAAGGATTCATCTTGTTCATTGACGACTATAACTGTATCTTGATGGATGAATTCAAAGTCAATAACATAATCATGTTGTGCAGCAACATGTAGCTCCCAAATAAGTGTACTTATTATTTCTGAATAGCTTTTATCAAGCATCCAGCAAGCTCTAGGCATATACATGTACAAGAATAATTTGAACCATGGACTCCACCAATTTATGACATTATCTACTTTAATAGCATAGAAAATAACCCTAATATGACCATGGATCCTAGCTCTCTGGTGGATGGTAAAATAATCATTCCAGGTCCAATCAGTATTTCGAATGAATGCAAAATAGACTGGAACTAGTGTTCTATATAATGAATAATATACACGCCATGGCCTATTTCTATATGGAAACTCTCTAAGATATGACTTCATACCCTCTTCTGAATCAAACCACTTTTGCAATGTGATTTGTTGTAGACACGCAGGTAAAGACTTGACTCTTTTTGCAAAACATTCCCAACAAAACTTATACTCACACTGATTGCAAACTATGACCTGACATCTACTAGACTGACAGCTACTAGACAGGACTGGACTCTTACCTGAAGAACTCTCTCTTTTGTACAAAGGTCTGAACATCTTGATATGTTTGATTCTTGGACTTTTGATCTCTGAACTTCCTTCTCTGGTCAGCATATCTGCAAGATAATTCTCAGCTTCTGATTTGTAAACAATGTCAAAATCATAACCATCTAACCATAATGCCCATCTGATAACTCTTGTACTTCCTTGCTCCAACAATTTCTTATTTGCCAGGATTCCTTTCATATGTTTCAGATCTGTTCTTACCAAAAACCTGACACTCTTCAGGAACAGTCTGAACCTTTGTATACCTCTTTTCACAGCAAGTATCTCCTTGTGGGAAGAAGGATACTTGATTTCTGTATCATTAAAGGAACCAGAGGCATATGCACAAACAAGATCTTTTCTACCATATTTTTGCAATAATATTGCAGCCCATGTGTGGTCTGAAGCATCAGTTTCAAGTATGAATGGCAGACTGGTGTCTAGCAGCTTTAACTTTGGCAGTTCTCTGACTTTGCTTTTTATATTCGCGACAGCTTCTGTCATCTCTGTAGTCCAACTAGTTTTGTCTTTTTTCAACCTTTCCTGCAAGATCTTTGTATCATTGGACTGATTTTCATAAAATTGTCTGATATAGTTCAGACATCCCAAAAATCTCTGCAACATCTTTATGTCAGGAATTATATCAGGAAACTTCAAAAGCTGAATCAAAACATGATCTTCGAGTTCAACATGACCTTGTTCTATATGTAGTCCTAAATAATCAATTCTGACTTTGCCAATCTGAAACTTTTCATCGGAATCTGATAATACCAATCCATGCTTATAAACCATCTCATAAAACTGTTCTAAATGCTTTTTATGAGTATTTACATCCTTACTAAAAACAAGCAAATCATCAATATATACAATGATGAACTCTACCCCTCCGAAAATATCTTCCATCTGTTTCTGAAATTCTGAAGGAGCATTCTTCAAGCCAAAGGGCATAACAGTCCACTGATACTGACCATGAGGGACTGTAAATGCAGTTTTGTACATGTCTGTTGGGACAATGCCAATTTGCCAAAAACCACTTTTAAGATCAAATTTGCTAAAAACATTTGCATTAGCAATTTTTGCAATTAATAGTTCTTTGTTAGGAAGAGGATACCTGATAGGTAATAAAGCTTCATTTAAAGCTTTATAATTGATGACAAATCTCTTCTTACCTCTTTTCTGTTCACTATGATTGTTCACATAGAAGGCAGGACATGCCCATGGAATTTTGCATGGCTCAAAATGCTTCTGATCCAATAACTGTTTAATCTCCTGTTTGCAAAGATCCTGTTCATTAGGAGATATTATTTTCACTGGCCTTTTGGGGTTTAGAAATATAACCTTCTTTGTAAGGTAAAGCCACAAAGTATTTTTCTCTAGTCCAGAAAGCATCCGGACGATTGGCTGTGAAATCTCTTCTAAGCTTATCAGAAACAGCCTGGAGAGTTGATTGACCATGCAGCTCAGCATTTTTGATAATATTCTGGATTTTTGATAAATTCTCCAAACTGTCTTGGATCTTATCTTAATCAGTGGGCTTGACTTTAATCTGAAAATCATTTTTGGCTTGAACTTGGACTGGACCTTCAAGGGTTGTGAAGGTGACTGAATATTTTCCAAAAGTGACTGGAAGAAATCTTTCAGAAAATATTGTCTTAAGAGGACATCAGAACCTGTGTCAAAACTATACATAGTGACATATGTCTGTACATTATTCAAGAAAACAGGAAAATCAGGAGATATGTGATTAACCTCCATTAACTCCTTATTAGCAGCACTAAATACAAGCTTGGTTGGCTGCCAATAATAGGAAGGGATTGCACCATATTTACAACATGTACACATTGCACCAGAATCAATTTGTGCATCAAGAGTATATTCCTTGACATTGGGTAACTTGATTCTCAAAGGAATGACTACTCTATCACCTATCCCCATTATATTGACCATATCTACTTCCTTTGATTTCAAAGGCAGTTCTTCATGGTTATCCTTCATCAATAATCTTGCTAATTTGGAATTTGCATCATCATAATCAGAAATCAAATTTTGAAGCTTGGCTGATAACTGGAGCATTTCTGATCTTGTACTTTTTATAGACAATTCCAAATCACTAATCATCAATTTAAGAGAATCGATTGTATCCATACCTGAACTATGGGATACGTCTGAGATCTGCAATGGTTTGAACATTGAATCAAATTCTCTTGCAATAAAATCTTCATCTTCAAATTCTCTGGACTTCTTTGAGGAGGGCAATTTTTTTTCCAATGTCTCTAATTTTTCTTTAAGTCTCCTCCTGGTTGTTAGCTGTGATGGCTCTAGCTGACTTAGCTCATCCTTTACTGCAGCAATCTGAGTCTGCAAATTATCTGATTTATTGAAATAAAACATTTTGATATCAGCAATAAACGTTTCATCTGAATCAGATGAGTCAGAATTCAGACTGATTCGACTGATATTTGGTAGACTATCTTCTTCTTCTTCAGAGGATGAAGAATCACTAGATATTTCAAAATATTCCCCATCTGAATGGGAAATGAGATCCCAATCCTTTGGATCATGAACATGAGAGAAGACATCCATTATTTTTACCTGTTTCTTTGTCCTCTTCTCTTTGCAAGTGTTAGCATAGTGGCCTTCTTTTCCACAAATAAAACATGTTACCTTTTTAGAAGGCTTTGCTCTTTTCCTGAATACTATTCTTCTTTTCTTTGCAAACTTAGAAGGATAATATTTCTTCTTAGCAGAATATTTACCTATTTTGCAAGAGCATGAAGTCTTTGAAACTTTCTTCTTAGATCTACTCCTGCATCCAAAATCATAGGTTTCTGCAAAATTGTTACAAATCTTATTGTTGAATTTCATCTGCTTCTTAAAATTATTTTTTGATTTTTCTGCTGCACACTCTCTTTGTAAAACAAAAACTATCATCTGGTGTACTACATCAAATGAGGAATTTTCTATTTTGACTTTTTTGGTCTCAATATACTGATTTATTAAATCTGGAATCTTCCCTAGCATTGAAGCTATGTAATATCTCAAATATGCCACATTGTGGGGATTTGGAGCTTGATAAAGAAGCTTTTTCATAACACAATAATAATCATGGAGATGATCTATATTGCATAACCTCTGTGCTAAGAATAACTGAGCATGATGTGTAGACTCTTCAGGAACTACCCCTACAAATTCATGTTTCAGGGCATCAAATATTGCTTTTAAAGGATCAGTAGGATGCTCAATTATATTATTCATTTCTTCTTCAAACAGCTTATCCCACCATTGTTTTAAGATACCAGTAAAAGACCAAACAATTTGAGTAACTATATCAGACCAAGAAGCTTTTGTTTCAGCTTTTATTTGTAAAGCCCCAGCATTTACATTATGTAAAACTGTTATGACTTCTTCACTTTCCATGCAATCAATATTTACCAAAAGTGTATTGCCAAATCCTTTTGCTGATGGATTTTCAAATTTGGCAGGGACACTATGTAATTGTTCTGTATATCTAGAGAAAGGACTATCTACAGATGCTTCATGTGCAGTTGTATCATGTTCACCCTTTCTACCTTTATGTGTGAAAGAAAAAGTATCACCCCTTTCTCTTTTAGAACTTTTTTCACCTTGAGTAGGCTCACTAGGGGTTCTAGTTGTATGAGATGTGACACCAGACATAGCCAATATTTTGGGAGCAGATGGTTGGCCATTTTCAACAATATTTTTGAGACTAACATAATTCTTGGGAAGTCTCAAGCTTTCAATAGAAGGAAAGGTAGCCAACCTGTATTTCATCAAATTAGTTTTGTCTTTGGCTAGATCTATTCCTTTCTGAATCTTCTCAATCTTAGCAGTATCTATATTATCAATGT
The DNA here is from genome assembly GCA_034641835.2 of Pinus albicaulis. Lineage (NCBI taxonomy): Eukaryota > Viridiplantae > Streptophyta > Pinopsida > Pinales > Pinaceae > Pinus > Pinus albicaulis. The sequence continues at coordinate 691,170,585 of CM076584.1, read as the reverse complement.
TTTTAAACAAGATACTTCTAAGACCTTCTTTAGAATCATCTATACGGGAGGAAAATTTTAACTTAGAACTTGAAACATCTACTTCTCTGTAATGAGGAGGAGAAGCAGGCTGAGGCAAAGCATCTTTCAGATGCTTAAGAGATCTGTAGATAATACCCATATTGGATTTAATATCATTCAACCTCTGTGTGTGTTCATTCTGTATTCCCAAACATTCATTATAGCTAGTGTGCATTTTCTTAATATGTTCCTTAATTTCAAGCACATCTTTAGCTATATCATCTATATTTTGCAACATACAAACAATCTGATAGTTTGTATAGTTGTGCATCTTTTCACTGTCACTCTGCTCTGGATCTGATAAATTTCTCATTTGTATCCATTGAAAATCAGATTTTAATGTACCATTTTTGAAAGTTCTCCTAGAGTTTCCAGGTTCTAAATGTCTTTCATTTATCTTGGCTGTTAGCTCCTCCTGAGCTCTTGGTAAAGAAAGACTCTTAATATCTGGCAATATTACAGAAATTTCTTTTTCTTGTTTTTTTTCTTCTACTTGGAAACTGGAGGATGTACCAGGTACACAGAACTGACAATCATCTGCTTTATGTGACAGGGTTTTCTTATGGCTTCGTCTGGGATCAGAAACAGGCATTCTAGGATGAGCAGTAATTGGAGACGGTATGGAAGGGATTACTGCTCTAGTACTGTCTCTACCCCCTAAAAATGGAGATCTGTCTTAGGTGGAAATAAATATGGACAAGGCAGGACTTGTAAACCTCAAACCAGTAGAACCATCAGAATGTGTAACTAGAGAGAGTTGTTGGGGTTCTTTAGAGGATTTCAGCTGAGAATATTTTTGGGATAGTGGAATATAGGTACTATTCCATTCTTCGGGAAGAGAACATTTACTTAATACAATCTGGAGAGGAGCAGTATTACCGGGACCGACAATAACTCCTTCTTTTAAGGGCTCGTGAAAAAAGTATGGGATTTAGAGGAGGCATGGGAGAAGAAACAAAACGAAGACAAATAGAAGAATGAAGTTGAGCTATTTGTGTCTGTGGGGCTACATCAAAACCATTAAACTGAATATAGGTTGTCAAGAATTCATTAATATATGGATCTGTTAATGAAACTTGATATCTTAGAATAACTGAGGACCAAGCAGGGCCATTATTAAGTGGGCTTTGGAAACCACCTAACAACGCATCTTGAAAGTTATTCAATCTTGTGTCGAGGACACAAGTCAAACAGGAAGTATTTAAACCAGGCCTGACAAGTGGACTTATCCCAAATTGAATCATGCCTATATGAATATATCTATAGCCATGTTCAAGACCCCATTCAATATCTTCTTTCTTAATCAATGGAACTTGGTACACTTGCTGACCAACAGAAATCGGAATGTTTACAGAAGTAAACCGAAATAACTGTGTTGCTCTAAATTGAAATGCAAGAATCTTATAGAGCTTATCTACTTCTATCTCTGGCAATGTCCAGTTAGGTTGTGGCTCAAATTCTTGAACAATAACTTTTTCATCATACAATTTCTCTTCAGAAGTTTTGTTCAAATATTTGTTCATAAATGACCATCTCTTATTTCGAGTAATTTTCTTATCTTCGGGTGTTTGGAGAACAAACTCATTCAAAGAACCAGCCATTGAAAGATAGTATTATTATGCACCTGAACAGAGGAGAAACAAAGTCTTTGTGCACGAGGAGCAAAACACGGCAGTCCTTCTCCTCAATGCTCAACCAGCGCCTTACCTCTAACTTAGACTCGTGGACAGTAGCACTGACAAATACCACTCAATGGGAGAACCAGATAAAAGAAATCACTCGGACAAAGAACCAGATGGCTCTGATACCAATTTTTCATGAAGAGCAACTTTCTATTAATATTCCAGAATGAGAATGATATTACATCAGAAGTCAGATTACAGTCTTATGAACTTCAAGTCTCTTTCCAGAGATCGACTGCAGCAGCATTTACCAGATCATGCAACTCATTGAATGAGCGTGCTCACTAGAGGCTTCCTGGCCAGTTGCAGACTCTGTCTCAGAGATTTTAAACACAACACACAGATAGACTTATTGACAGACTTGATATCTCCTAAGGACTGAGAGTTAGATCTCCGTGATGCAAATAGATCGAGAAATGTCTCGCAGATGCAGAGCAGGGAGCTCAGACTCAGACTTGACTCAAACACACAAATGACTCCAGAACTCCGAATGCCCCTTTTACCCCCTAAAAATGGAGATCTGTCGTAGGTGGACATAGATCTGGACAAGGGAGGACTTGTAAACCTCAAACCAGTAGAACCATCAGAATGTGTAACTAGAGAGAGTTGTTGGGGTTCTTTAGAGGATTTCAGCTGAGAATATCTTTGGGATAGTGGAATATAGGCACTATTCCATTCTTCAGGAAGATAACATTCACTGAATCCAATCTGGAGAGGAGCAGTATTACCGAGACCGACAATAACTCCTTCTTTAAGGGCTCGTGAAAAAAGTCTGGGATTTAGAGGAGGCATGGTAGAAGAAACAAAACGAAGACAAATAGAAGAATGAAGTTGAGCTATTTGTGTCTGTGGGGCTACATCAAAACCATTAAACTGAATATAGGTTGTCAAGAATTCATTAATATATGGATATGTTAATGAAACTTGATATCTGGGAATAAATGAGGACCAAGCAGGGCCATTATTAAGTGGGCTTTGGAAACCACCTAACAAGGCATCTTGAAAGTTATTCAATCTTGTGTCAAGGACACAAGTCAAACAAGAAGTATTTAAACCAGGCCTGACAAGTGGATTTATCCCAAATTGAATCATGCCTATATGAATATATCTATATCCATGTTCAAGACCCCATTCAATATCTTCTTTCTTAATCAATGGAACTTGGTACACTTGCTGACCAACAGAAATCGGAATGTTTACAGAAGTAAACCGAAATAACTGTGTTGCTCTAAATTGAAATGCAGGAATCTTATAGAGCTTATCTACTTCTATCTCTGGCAATGTCCAGTTAGGCTGTGGCTCAAATTCTTGAACAATAAATTTTTCATCATACAATTTATCTTCAGAAGTTTTGTTCAAATATTTGTTCATAAATGACCATCTCTTATTTCGAGTAATTTTCTTATCTTCGGGGTTTTGAAGAACAAACTCATTCAAAGAACCAGCCATTGAAAGATAGTATTAGTATGCACCTAAAAAGAGGAGAAACAAAGTCTTTGCGCACCAGGAGCAAAACACGGCAGTCCTTCGCCTCAACGCTCAACCAGCGCCTTACCTCTAACTTAGACTCGTGGACAGTAGCACTGACAAATACCACTCAATGGGAGAACCAGATAAAAGAAATCACTCGTACAAAGAACCAGATGGTTCTGATACCAATTTTTCACGAAGAGAAACTTTCTATTAATATTCCAGAATGAGAATGATATTACATCAGAAGTCAGATTACGGTCTTATAAACTTCAAGTCTCTTTCCAGAGATCGACTGCAGCGGCATTTACCAGATCATGCAACTCATTGAATGAGCGTGCTCACTGGAGGCTTCCTGGACAGTTGCAGACACTGTCTCATAGCTTTTAAACACAACACACAGATAGACTTATTGACAGACTTGAGACCTCCTAAGGACTGAGAGTTAGATCTCTGTGATGCAAGCAGATCGAGAAATTTCTCGCAGATGCAGAGCAGGGAGCTCAGACTCAGACTTGACTCAAACACACAAATGACTCCAGAACTCCGAATGCCCCCTCCTTCTTACAATGCTATTATTTATAATATCGTAGCAATTTAACCGGTTAAAAATTTTACCGGAAACCTGAAACAGATGGAATCTGCTTTCGGCTAGATCATCATACAAGATGTCTATCACGAAAGGACTTAACAAAATTTGTACTAAAAGCTAGATATGTACCAAAATATTAAAGATTCAGGCAAGTGGGGATAACCACTTGTTATCTCGTCCCTTAGAGGCTAGGCCATATGGGGACCGAATCTGGACACATTATAAAGCTAAATATTTACTGGCAGACAAACTAAAGCAATTACATGATGGACGGAATCGAGGACATCGGCTCTTTTACAAAAGTAATTACACAGTGGAGATTTTTAATCGGACAAAATCCCACGAAAACCAAAAGTAAGATATGCAAAGATATCAAATGAGTGATCTTTGCTTTCAGTCACTATTTCCTCTGTCTTCATAGTCATGCTCATGATCATATCTGGCAGCATAATCATTTCTGGCATTTTGATCAAGGCCCAATAATTCATCTAACTCAGGAGCAAGACTCTCATGAGGTAAAGCATCCCCTAACCATGGAGGGTCTTCTTCTTTGAAGAACTCTCTCCTTTGTACAAAGGTCTGAACATCTTGATACCTTTGATTCTTGGACTTTTGATCTCTGAACTTCCTTCTCTGGTCAGCATATCTACAAGATAATTCTCAGCTCCTGATTTGTAAACAATGTCAAAATCATAACCATCTAACCATAATGCCCATCTGAGAACTCTTGTACTTCCTTGCTCCAGAAATTTCTTATTTGCCAGGATTCCTTTCATATGTTTCAGATCTGTTCTTACCAGAAACCTAACACTCTTCAGGAACAGTCTGAACCTTTGTATACCTCTTTTAACAGCAATTATCTCCTTGTGGGAAGACGGATACTTGATTTCTGTATCATTAAAGGAACCAGAGGCATATGCACAAACAAGATCTTTTCTACCATATTTTTGCAATAATACTGCAGCCCATGTGTGGTCTGAAGCATCAGTTTCAAGTATGAATGGAAGACTGGTGTCTGGCAGCTTTAACTTTGGCAGTTCTCTGACTTTGCTTTTTACATTCCTAACAGCTTCTGTCATCTCTATAGTCCAACTGGTTTTGTCTTTTTTCAACCTTTCCTGCAAGATCTTTATATCATTGGACAGATTTTCATAAAATTGTCTGATATAGTTCAGACATCCCAAAAATCTCTGCAACATCTTTATGTCAGGAATTATATCAGGAAACTTCAAAAAATGAATCAAAACATGATCTTGGAGTTCAACATGAGCTTGTTCTGTATGTATTCCTAAATAATCAATTCTGACTTTGCCAATCTGAAACTTTTCATCAGAATCTGATAATACCAATCCATGCTTATAAACCATCTCATAAAACTGTTCTAAATGGCACACTTAAGGTATTTACATCAATGTACAAAACAAGCAAATCATCAATATATACAATGATGAACTCTACCCCTCTGAAAATATCTTCCATCCGTTTCTGAAATTCTGAAGGAGCATTCTTCAAGCCAAAGGGCATAACATTCCAATGATACTGACCATGAGGGACTGTAAATGCAGTTGTGTACCTGTCTGCTGGGACGATGCCAATTTTCCAAAAACCACTTTTAAGATCAAATTTGCTAAAAACATTGGCATTAGCAATTTTTGCAAGCAATAGTTCTTTGTTAGGAAGAGGATACCTGATAGGTAATAAAGCTTCATTTAAAGCTTTATAATTGATGACAAGTCTCTTCTTACCTCTTTTCTGTTCAGTATGCTTGTTCACATAGAAGGCAGGACATGCCCATGGACTTTTGCATGGCTCAATAAGCTTCTGATCCAATAACTGTTTAATCTCCTGTTTGCAAAGATCTTGTTCATTAGGAGACATATGATTTGCACTGGCCTTTGGGGTTTAGAAATATAACCTTCTTTGTAAGATAAAGCCACAAAGTATTTTTCTCTAGTCCAGAAAGCATCCAAACGATTGGTTGTGCAATCTCTTCTAAGCTTATCAGAAATAGCCTGGAGAGTTGATTGACCATGCAGCTCAGCATTTTTTATAATCTTCTGGATTTTTTATAAATCCTGCAAACTGTCTTGGATCTTATCTTCATCAGTGGGCTTGACTTTAATCTGAAAATCATTTTTGGCTTGAACTTGGACTGGACCTTCAAATGTTGTGAAGGTGACTGAATATTTTCCAAAAGTGACTAGAAAAAATCTTTTCAGAAAATCTTTTCCTAAGAGGACATCAGAACCTGTGTCAAAACTATACAGAGTGACATATGTCTGTACATTATTCAAGAAAACAGGAAAATCAGGAGATATGTGATTAACCTCCATTAACTCCTTATTAGCAGCTCTAAATACAAGCTTGGTTGGCTTCCAATAATAGGAAGGGATTGCACCATATTTACAACATGTACACATTGCACCAGAATCAATCTATGCATCAAGAGTATATTCCTTGACATTGGGTAACTTGATTCTCAAAGGAGTGACTACTCCATCACCTATCCCCATGATATTGACCATATCGACTTCCTTTGATTTCAAAGGCAGTTCTTCATGGTTATCCTTCATCAATAATCTTTCTAATTTGGAATTTGCAACATCATAATCAGAAATCAAATTTTGAAGCTTGGCTGATAACTGGAGCATTTCTGATCTTGTACTTTTTATAGACAATTCCAAATCACTAATCATCAATTTAAGAGAATCGATTGTATCCATACCTGAACTATGGGATACGTCTGATATCTGCAATGGTTTGAACATTGAATCAAATTCTCTTGCAATAAAATCTTCATCTTCAAATTCTCTTGACTTCTTTGAGGAGGGCAATTGTTTTTCCAATGTCTCTAATTTTTCTTTGTGTCTCCTCCTAGCTATTAGCTGTGATGGCTCTAGGCAGTAGGCACCATCCTTCTTAACGACGTACGAGTACGCAAATTATGCGATTTATTGAAATAAGGGTACACGATATCGTATCGCGTTTTTCATCTGAATCGGATGAGTGTTCGAATGACCGATTCGGCAGTATTTGTGAGACTATCTTCTTCTTCTTGAGAGGATGAAGAATCACTAAGATATTTCAAAATATTCCCCATCTGAATGGGAAATGAGATCCCAATCCTTTGGATCATGAACATGAGAGAAGACATCGATTATTTTAACCTATTTCTTTGTCTTCTTCTCTTTGCAAGTGTTAGCATAGTGGCCTTCTTTTCTACAAATAAAACATGTTACCTTTTTAGAAGGATTTCTTTTCCTGAATACTATTCCTCTTTTATTTGCAAACTTAGAAGGATAATATTTCTTCTTAGGATAATATTTACCTGTTTTGAAAGAGCATGAAGTCTTTGAAAATTTCTTCTTAGATCTACTCCTGCATCCAAAATCATAGGTTTCTACAAAATTATTACAAATCTTATTACTAAATTTCATCTGCTTCTTAAAATTATTTTTTTCTTTTTCTGCTACACACTCTCTTTTTAAAACAGAAACTATCATCTGGTGTACTGCAGCAAATGAGGAATTTTCTATTTTGACTTTGTTGGTCTCAATATACTGATTTATTAAATCTAGAATCTTCCCTGGCATTGAAGCTATGTAATATCTAAAATATGCCACATTGTGGGGATTTGGAGCTTGATAAATAAGCTTTTGCATAACACAATAATAGTCATGGAGATGATCTATATTGCATAAACTCTGTGGTAAGAATAACTGAGCATGATGTGTAGACTCTTCAGGAACTACCCCTACAAATTCATGTTTCAGGGCATCAAATATTTCTTTTAAAGGATCAGTAGGATGCTCAATTATATTGTTCATTTATTCTTCAGACAGCTTATCCCACCATTGTTTTAAGATACCAGTAAAAGACCAAACAATTTGAGTAACTATATCAGACCAAGAAGCTTTTGTTTCAGCTTTTCTTTGTAAAGCCCAAGCAGGTACATTATGTAGAACTGTTATGACTTCTTCACTTTCCATGCAATCAATATTTACAAAAAGTGTATTACCAAATCCTTTTGTTGATGGATTTTCAAATTTGGCAGGGACACTATGTAATTGTTTTTTATATCTAGAGAAAGGACTATCTGCAGATGCTTCATGTGCAGTTGTATCATGTTCACCCTTTCTACCTTTATGTGTGAAAGAAAAAGTATCACCCTTTTCTCTTTTAGAACTTTGTTCACCTTGAGTAGGCTCACCAGGGGTTCTGGTTGTATGAGATGTAACACCAGACATAGCCAATATTTTGGGAGCAGATGGTTGGCCATTTTCAACAAGATTTTTGAGACTAACATAATTCTTGGGAAGTCTCAAGCTTTCAATAGAAGGAAAGGTAGCCAATCTGTCTTTCATCAAATTAGTTTTGTCTTTGGCTAGATCTATTCCTTTATGAATCTTCTCAATCTTAGCAGTATCTATATTATCAATGTTTTTAAACAAGATACTTCTAAGACCTTCTTTAGAATCATCTGTACTGGAGGAAATTTTTAACTTAGAACTTGAAACATCTACTTCTCTATAATGAGGAGGAGAAGCAGGCTGAGGAAAAGCATCTTTCAGATGCTCAAGAGAACTGTAGATAATACCCATATTGGAGTTAATATCATTCAACCTCTGGGTGTGTTCATTCTGTTTTCCCAAACATTCATTATAGCCAGTGTGCATTTTCTTAATATGTTCCTTAATTTCAAGCACATCTTTAGCTATATCATCTATATTTTGCAACATACAAACAATCTGATAGTTTGTATAGTTGTGCATCTTTTCACAACAATCTGAGTAGCGGGCCAAAATTTTCGGAGTTTGCGAAGTGCCTAGCCAGGTAGTGTGAATTGTTGGACAAAGGGTTTGATTTCCAGTTGCAGGGTTACAGAAAATTTGCCTTGTCCAGAAAAGTGATTCCAGTAGGCAGAGAGAGCAGCAGTAGCTTAGTTTCGTAGAGCACATTTCTTGACTAGGCACAGAGAATTTTGCATGTAATTTTTAGAGCAAAATCAATGCCAGGTGGAAGAGAAAGTGCACACACACACAGAGATTTCTCTCAGAGGGTTTCTAGTTTAGAAATCCAAACTTTCTAGTTGCAGTAGGCAGTTACAGCAAGCATAATTTCTCACTCCAAAAGGGAGTGTGAAAGCAGAGCTCGCGACGAAGAATTTAATGTTGAAAAGTGTAACTATGTTTGGTCTTCATAATGACATATGTAAATGTGATTTTATGCAATTGATGTAAAGAAAAATAAAATTATTTTTGTAATGTTGTCTCATGGGTTTCATGAGCAAGGAATTTTATTTTTAGTAATGGATCCCATTGTGAGCCTTTAGGATTGGTCATAGACTCAAAGAGAGTTAATGGCATGTATGAAGGACCATTCTTGGGCATGTTATATATATGAGTCAATGAAAGTGTCAAATAGCCCTCCAAGACAAGCACAAGCATATCCCTCTATGTCGGCTTCAAAATGGAATTAATCATCTCCTCCAACAAACATGTCAGCTAATTTGAGGGGGAAACCACTATAAATAGGCAGCTCAGCCTCAGTTCAGAACACAAAAATTCGGACAAGTGCAACACTACAGATAGAAGTGTGAAGGGGTAAAAGGAGAAACCACCCAACCAGTGAAATAAGAAGAAGGAAGAGTGAAGTTCTTAAGGGAATTTTTGGGTTTGTTTTAAGGGTTGAAAACTCTATACGTTCAAGGAGTCTGTTAAAGCAAGGTCGAGGAGAATTCTATTGCAGCAGTGGAAGCCGAGGAGAAGCGCAGTCCTCCTAGGGAACCGAAGTGGAAGAAGGGCTAGTCAAGAATGTTCTAAATTAAGGTCAAGGATTGTGGACCTAATTCAAGAAGGTCAAAGGTCTGAAGCAGAAGGAAACCAAGGTTGAAGAAGAAGCCGAGAAGGAGGAAAGGGGAGAATGTTGACTATCATTGACTCTGGATCTCATCAATGGAACTTGTGTCTTGGTATTGGAGTGGAAAATAGGCCAACGGTCTTGGTCTTGGTATTTTTCAATTGAAGTCTCTATAAGAAGAAGAATTTGTTTGAGTTTTCCTCTCAAGCAAGAGAATTTGGAGGGCTAGTGATTAATTAAAAATTCCCTTCTAGATAATTACTTGTGAGGTTACTTGAGTTACTTATGTCTTCCCTTCATTAGCTTATTAAATCTTTCATCAAGTCAATTATCAAAAGACACGATACACGAGAATTTGGCTCCTAGAGCCAGGGACAAACCTCTCCCTCTTGGAGAAGAAAACCCACGGGAAATTATTCTTATATATTTTCAGATGACAAGTACCATGACCAAGAATTATACCCTTGACCTATATATGCATCCAAGACCTTGTCCTTACTTCTTTGATGTCCTTCAATGCTGATCCTTCTTTCATTCACCAACTTGCATTGTTTTGTACCAACACTTCCCTTGTATACAATTGAAGCTTCAGTTACTTGAGGTATATATAAGTTGTAGTTAGGAAAGTAAATCACATATTTACTTTCCTACTTTCTCCCACTTTCTGACTGCTTCTTCTCTTTGCAGACCATGATCCCAACTTTATATGAACTGGAGATGAATACTAATATCACCCTTTATCAACAACTTCACTTTAGGATAGTCCACAAACTATCTTTACACATATTTTCACTTCAACATTGCCCTTGAACTGACCTTGTCATGTTATAGCTGCTTCAGGATTATCCGCACTTCTGTTTCAGTACACCGCAACACATATAATACTTAAATACCACAAGGATGTGTGTACCTTAACCAGTCCTGAAACTCATAAAAAATCTGCACTGAAAGTTGTCCAATAATCCGCACTTCGACTCAGAAAATTGACCGAAATTCTTGTCTTCAAATGAACCGCAGAACAGGTGTATATATAGAGACAGTTTCATTGTCTTTAGGCCAACCATACCTTTTGCTTGTAGGCTGACTTGTCTAGCTGTTGGAAGGTCGACTTTAACACATCAATATAGTTTATCTTTAAGCGCAGATTTGAGGGCTGACATAAGATATTCTTCCATGGTTTCTTTGACAAGATCTTGGAGCATTTAGACTAGATTCTTCATACATATGACACCTAATTATATTTATTCCTAGAAGACAAAACCCCTAATAGACATCAAGAAGTCTATTAACCTATAATAAAATCTTGCATATGAAACCCATGAAGGAAGTACAACAAAATACATTTTATTATCTTTGTCTTCTTTACATAAATCCATAATTACATAGTCAATATGAAGACCAATCCTAGTTACACTTTTCAACACTCCCTCTTAACTAGGGAGGTGTTCATACAGGTACATGGTCACTTTCAAACTGAAGAATCTCATAAGAAGAATCGGATTGGTAATCGCATCTGTATAGCATCATATCAACCAGCATTGTCCTAGTGCAAGGCTTTGACTAACAGCCCCATCTCTCAACGAGACAATAGGCTACAATGCTGGCGAAACACGTGACTTCAATATGAAGACCGATCCTAGTTACACTTTTCAACACTCCCTCTTAACTAGGGAGGTGTTCATACAAGTACATGGTCACTTTCAAACTGAAGAATCTCATACGAAGAATCGGATTGGTAATTGCATTTGTATAGCATCATATCAACCAACATTGTCCTAGTGCAAGGCCTTGACTAATAGCCACATCTCTCAACGAGACAATGGGCTACAATGTTGGCGAGACGCATGACTAATAGACACCATAGTCATTGTCTCTCCAAAGTACATACTTCACCCAGGTGTTCCCAGAGTATGACCATCTTGGACCATTCTTCTCTTAGGTAGCCAGCCCTCAAAGAATATCGGTCCTCGACTACTCTTATCTTGAATGCCCTATCACATTCTCAAAGAGTATCGAATGCCAGATGATTACCCAATCCTTCATTCTATCTTCCAAGTGAAGACCATAATGATGTGTCTATCCATTCTCTCCACCTGGCCTTCACTAAGACTTACGGTTGTTAATCCTAGTATAGTGCATGACACATGCATTAGAGAATCACATACATCACTCCCTCTCAACTCAGGAAGGACACACTTCAAGTTTCTTCCAAGTAAGAAACTTACAACCAGGCTCCCTCTCAACCAGGGTCCTACAGCAGCAATGGTGAAACACCCAGCTACTCATGAAGAATTCCTCCCCTCAATGTCATGGATTTCGATATTGAGGAATCTTCAACCTTTGGCTTCATAGGGCACAGACCATCCATCACTTTCAGTCACGAGTCATGTCAACCATCAGAAAGTGATTCATCAGTATTTCTCATCTGGTCCACCTTTATGCCATGTTTCTTTCCTTCGAATCATCTCCAAGGATCTTACATCCTTCCACATGATTGGCAAGCCTGCATAAACTTATCAAGATAAACATATACATATGAATTTTTAAATCAAAAGTCACCTCAGTGATGATATTTCACCATGACATCTTCTTGTAGGCATCGACATCCTATATTCAGATTGACAAATCTCCTAAAGATATGTCTTGTCAAGGGTATTCTTCTTTACCAGACTTCTGTAAGAGTCTACATATCCTCCCAGGAGATCTCCCAGTCACATATTCTTGGCTTCCGGATGATAACTGCCTCTTGACATGGTTTCATTTCATGATCTCTTCCTTTCTGCACATTCTTCATTCCCAAGAACTTACAAATTTTCCAATTCCTAATTCATATACAACCCCTCATATTCCATATGAGGATATATTATGTTGATTTCATCTGTCAATGCACAGAGAGATCCTCCTCCATAGATCATACTTCTAAATATAGAATTCTATTACCAGCAACCATATGACATGACTTCACAACATCCAGTGTCAGCATATAAATATATACATACCTCATACCCTTTTCATTCAATTCATCCAGTAGCAATTTTAATAGAATGAAGACCTTCATTCCCTTGGCCTGCTCCATCAATATGTCATCACATCCCGAAATTTTGTAGCATGGAATTCTTGATGAAACCATTTTGCCTTATTTCTAATCAGTGAATTCATAGAGAAGTCCATTATAAAATTTTGGCACTAGTTTTCATGATGACCCCTGATCTTGATAACTGCCTTCCATCAGTATGATATCAGTGAGATTTTTCCAGGAGTTGTTTCATCGAGAGCTCCTTCCATGCTTCAATCACGATGCTATAATATACATTGCTTCTTGTCATACTATTTTACAACCAACAAAATCACTTAAAGGAGAAAATGATCTCAATCGTAGTGGAGATCCCTCGCTTCTTCTTTTTTAGATTTATTTGCATCAGGTTCTTCTCTTATATCTGAGACATGGGCTTCTTCCTTTTTCCTCTTGTCCTTTCTAAATTTAGGAAAATAGCATTTATAAAGCCCAAGATAATTACATCAAAAGCATCGTGCTTTGTCCACATTTCTTTTCTTATTTTGAGGACCAAATTTACCAAATCTTCCTTTCTTCCAGGACATGGAGGCAAAGGCTTGATTCCCTACACTTGATCCTGCTTCCAATCTTGATTCTTCTATCTTACCTAGACTTTGGAATGGCATGGCTTCTTCTCTCCCATCTATGCTTGAAGTGAAACCTCTCCATTCTTTCGGTACAGCATTTTGTACCATAGTGAGTATTTCTCTATCAAACATTACTTCTCCCAACTTCAGTAGTTGATCTTGTATTGTGAAAATCTCCATCATATATGGAATTATTCCTTCCTTTGACATTCTCAATTTGTATAGTTTTTGTCTCAAGGATATTATTTCCTTTGTACAACCTTTCAAGAATAGTTTCACCAATTCATCATATATTTCTTTTGAGGATTCTAGCTTTGATACATAGGGAATGAGAGAGTCTTTTATGGATTCTATAAGAATCCTTCAGGCTCTTATGTCTCCCTTCATGTATTTGATATATGCTAGAATGTCTTCTTTTGGAGGTTGAATTGTAGATCCTTCTATGAAGCAAATAACTTCATTTTCAATTAGCTTCAGACTTATCCTTTTCTTCCATGGATTAAAGTTTGATGACCCAACCAATTTGTTGCTCTCTATACAATAAGTCATTTTGACAGATTCAGATAAAGTCATAGATACTTACTTGAGTAAGTGAATTTCTCCTTCCACAGCTTCCTTGATGATGACGAAGAAGTTAGCAGCTTCTTCTAGGATAGAAATCTTCAATCTAGGTGATTTTGGATCCATGATGGTAAAAGACGTCTTCAAAAGATGATGTCCTCTTATAATAATGTCTTGAATGTAAATATTTGATGGCAAAGATTATTTTCTTGAAAAGTTGATCCTTTGAATGAGGTGAAGATCTTTCTCGAAAGTAGCTTGAAAGTCTTCCTTGTAAACTGATTTGACTTTTCACCCAAACTTTGATTTTTTCTTCCTAGAGTGTCTCTTTGTCGAGTAGCCCTTGACTTCAGCACCTTAGCTTTGATACCATGTTAAGAATTTGGAGGGCCAGTGATTAATTCAAAATTCACTTCTAGATAATTACTTGTGAGGTTACTTGAGTTACTTATGTCTTCCCTTCGTTAGCTTATTAAATCTTTCATCAAGTCATTTATCAAAAGACACGAAACACAAGAATTAGGCTCCTCAAGCCAAGGCAAAACCTCTCCCTCTTGGAGAGGAAAACCCACGAGAAATTCTTCTTATATATTTTCATATGACAAGTACCATGACCAAGGATTAGACCCTTGACCTATATATGCATCCAAGACCTTGTCCTTACTTCTTTGATGTCCTTCAATGTTGATCCTTCTTTCATTCACCAACTTGCATTGTTCTGCACCAACACTTCACTTGTATACAGTTGAAGCTTCAGTTACTTGAGGTATATATAAGTTGTAGTTAGGAAAGTAAATCACAGATTTACTTTGCTACTTTCTCCCACTTTCCGACTGCTTCTTCTCTTTGTAGACCGCAATCCCAACTTTATATGAATTGGAGATGAATACTAATATCACCCTTTATCAGCAGCTTCACTTTAGGATAGTCTGCAAACTATCTTTAGACAAATCCGCACTTCAACACTACCCTTGAACTGACCCTGTCATGCTATAGCTACTTCAGGATTATCCACACTTATGTTTCAAGACACCGCAGCACATATAATACTTAGATACCACAAGGATGTGTGTACCTTAACCAGTCCTAAAACTCATCAAAAATCTGCATCGAAACTTATCCAATAATCTGCACTTCAAATCAGAAAATTGACCGAGATTCTTGTCTTCAAATGAACCATAGAACAGGTGTATATATAGAGACAGTTTCACTATCTTTAGGCCGACCATACCTTTTGCTTGTAGGTTGAATTGTCTAGTTGTTGGAAGGTCGACTTTAACACGTCAATATAGCTTATCTTTCAGTGTATATTTGAGGGTTGACATAAGTTATTCTTCCATGGTTTGTTTGACAAGGCCTTGGAGAAATTAGACTAGATTCTTCATACATATGACACCTAATTATATTTATTCCTAGAAGACAAAAACCATAATATACATCAAGAAGAAGTCTATTAACCTATAATAAAATATTGCTCATGAAACCCATGAAGCAAGTACAACAAAATACATTTTACTATCTTTGTCTTCTTCTTTACATAAATCCATAATTACATAGTCAATATGAAGACCGATCCTAGTTACACTTTTCAACAGTTTTGGCCATGGCTAATAGCATATATTCCAAGTCTCTTATCTCTTTATGGTTTATGCATTGGCAGTTGTTTGATAAAGAAGAACACTAATAACTTAAGAAAAAGAAGATATGAATCTAAGAAAGTAAAAAGCATTCACAAACAGTTATCATAAGAAGAAAAATCACCTAATACTTGATGCCCTAGATTTCTCAACAGGTAAAAGAGGGATATCTCCACCCCACTTCAATTTTTTGTAGAGATAGCCACCTTTAGGCTTAGAGATCAAGACAGATTGGAAGGAGCATCCAACTATATCATCTAGAAGGTCGATATGTTATTCCTACCGAATGAGTATGGCCTGAAAGTCTATGCAAAAAACGTTGTGGCGGAACCTACTGATGCATATCAGCGGAAAGAATTCAAGAAGGAGATGGCCAACACGAAAATTTTAATCCTATACAGAGTCTGGGACCATATAGTCTCACATATATTTCGCAAGAATATTGCCAAGGAGATGTGGGATGCTCTTGCGGGGCTATATCAGAATCCTTTCAAGCAATGGAAGATGTTCTTGAAGGAAAATTTGAGGAATGAGAGGATGCAGAAGGGTGAAGTCTTTAATCCCTTACTCACCAGGCTTCATGATATTCGAGATGAGCTAGTTGTTGTAGGAGAGATGCCTTCACCTACAGAAATGATGACATTAGCACTCAACAATGTCACCAAGGATTGAGAGAATTCCGTCCAAGGCATTCTAGGACGAGATGTGTTGCATGGGTGGGACCGGATGTGGGTTGATCTATCAATGGAGGAGATTAAGCGAGCTCGTAAAGAGCTCCGTCAGCGGGAGTAGTAGCAAGGGATCGAAGGGTGCAAAGGAGGAAGACAATGTGGCCCTTGCATCAAAGGGGAACATAAAAGGTCCCAGTCATAGACAAGGCTCGTGGGGAGAGAAGAAGAAGAAGAAGAAGGATATGTCAAAGATCAAGTGCTTCAAGTGTGGCGAGTTTGGCCACTATAGTACTAAGTGTCCTCGGAGGAAGAAGGGAAAACAGGAGAAGTAGGATCAAATGGAAGCATCCACATAGATTGACAAACTTTCCTCTAGGCTAGAGGAATATTTTTCCATGTTTGCAACTATCCCTCCGGGAGTGAGGTGGGGCGATATGGTGCTTTAGTCCCAGAATTAAGTAGAGATTGGGTAGCGTCCATTGAGGTGAGCATATGATGGTGTTTCCTCATGAATCATACCCTTGCTAAAGGGGCCCACAATGTTTAGTAGCAGGTGGATATGTGTCAGTTGATGCAATCAGTTCTGGAGTGACAATTGCAGACTAGTTATAGTCAGATGTTGAGGAGGGCAAAGCGGTGTTGATATCAGTGCAGGAGGCACAATGCAAAGTCAACATCAGTGCATATTTCTCAGTGGACAGTACAGAGACTAGTAATAGTGAGAAACTCAAAAGGCAGTTGCAGCACAAAGACAACTGATTCAGTGTTTTGGATGCTTCTCAGTTGCAGTAGTTGCAATAGCAGCAGCGATAGTTGAGAGAGAGTTGAAGTGCAGATGCTAAGTTAGCAGCAGTACAGGTTGTACATTGGATTTTCAGCAACAGCACAGAGGCAGCATTAGTGTTGTGTGGTGGTTGATGGACAGTGGTAGGAAGCCACAACTGTCAGACATCAATAATGGTGTATGGGACGATGTTACAGAGACATGGTGTTGTAGCAATAGTGCAGCACTAGAGTTGGAGAACACCTTCCTCGCTAAGAGGGAGTGGTATTCTTTTGTAGCATTGAAGGTGTTCTAGTCTCAAAACTTTGTGGAGAGGCTAAAACACATGAGTTCTCCAAAACCCAGAAATTGTTTCTATAAATTCCAAATAGAAGCAGCTCAATTAAATTAATTGATCGATATTTTAAAAATGCCTAAGTCTAACTTAGGGAAATCGATTAATTAATAGTAATTAATTGAGAAATGT
Source organism: Pinus albicaulis (assembly GCA_034641835.2). NCBI lineage: Eukaryota > Viridiplantae > Streptophyta > Pinopsida > Pinales > Pinaceae > Pinus > Pinus albicaulis. The sequence goes on along the minus strand of CM076584.1, from coordinate 691,153,161 downwards.
GTGAATTATCTAGAAACTGACACAGATTGACTTGCAGATGATCTCAACGATCGATTAAGGATTAATCTTGGCCATTGGAGTCCCAAGAAGAGATTATAAGAAGAGGTTGATGGGTAGATGGAGAACATACCAGTGTTGATACTCAATGGTCTGAGCAGCTTGATTCTCCAGTGTAGGTGATTCAACAGGAGAAATCGATCCAATAGATCGAGTAGCAGGTGGCAGAGGGGCAACATAACAGTATTCCGAAGGAGTTTCCAGTTCCGAAGAGTCATAAAGAGGAGGCTGAAATTTACCTCTAGGCGACTGCGCAAAGCCTCAAGAGTGTTGAAGAGACATTTTCCCAGTCAGCAATAGGCAGGATAGCTTGATTTGCAGCAATTTCAGGCCAATCGTGTGAGGATCTACGCAAAGACAATGCAGGTCCTACGCAGAGGGTTTGGATGGCTTGCTTTTCAGAGGTCAGACAGTGTCTGGATTTATTGGAACAAGGGTAAAATTCTCTCAAACATTTTTTCTTGTATTTCTCTCAGATAAAATCGCATGTCTGGCGACATATTATTGTACTCAGAATTTATGTCGTTGCATAATAATAAAAACCCTCACTGTTGCACCAGTTTTCCCACATTTGGTTTTTCCAGAGACATTTGTCCAAAAATAATAGTGTCAATTTTTATGTGTGCTAGTATTTCTCAATTCTTATTTTTTCTTCCGCGATATTTTATTTGGCGAAGAAATTGCAGTGTGAATATTTTTTTATTTTATCGTAAACAAAATAAATTGCATAATTAGTTTATTAGTTAGAAGAAATATTTTCCAGATGTTATATTTCAAGCTTCTACTGAAACTATGGTCGAAGGGGACGTCGCAAAATCAGTTGACAAAAACAACATTGGTCAAGAATACGAAGCTATTATGGATCATGGCACTACCTTATCATCAAACCCCTTGGTCAACAATGAGGAAGTGTCTTGTAAGTCTATTTCTGATCCAAATGTGCTTATAAAAAAACTATCTGCTAAAAATGTTTTACTTATTGAAAGAATTGAAATGAATGCACTTAAATTTTACCCTAGCTTTCCTCCCTTACCTAATTTGCATTATGAAAAAACTGCTATGAATGTCGACTCACCGCACAACTATGGCCCAGACATAAGCAAACCTAATACCCCTGAATCTTGCTATAACCCAATCCTAAAACATAAAGGACAACCTATCATGATGCTCTATAAATCCTCCCTAAACTCTTTGGGTCGGGTGCTCCCCACTCATTCCTTTGCTGACACACCAACCTCTTCTTTATCTACTCCCCCGACCTCATATAAGGATGCTTTCAAACTCTCCTTGGTCCCTACATTCTCAGATAACTCCCCTATAGAACACATCTCGATTGAACCCTCCTCTTTTCAAAACGCCACAAGAAAGAAGAAACAAAATAAAAAAGTCCTCGCCAAAGAAGGAAAATCTCCTGAACTGATCATGGGTGGATTAAGTCTTTCATCACCTACTGAACCAACCACTGCTTCAAGGGCCATTGGAGCACGGATGACCGCAACATATCACACATAATGATTATCTTATCACTGAACATTTGTGGGGTAGGGAGACCCTCAAAAATTTCCTCCCTCAAGAAACTATTTGACCTACATTGCCCCTTTATTATCCCGCTGCAAGAGATAATGGTGTCCAATGAAAAGGCTAGGGAGACCTTCAAAAATTTAAGTACAGATTGGCACTGATGTGCTATAGATTCAAATAGTATGTATGGAGGGCTACTGTCACTATGGGATCCCAGGAAAGCCTCCTTCAAAGCATTTTCATCCATTGTTGGCATCATCCTTGAAGCTTTTGTTAGCCACCTATAAATTCGGTTATATCAAGTGGTGGCTAAATGATTCTGGATAGCCTTCAAGAAACAATTTCATTACTAAAAATTTTGGTGCTTAAAATCTTTTTGATGATATCCTATCCTTTGGATAATCGTCACTGCTTTTCCCCTTTTTCAACTCAGAGATTCTTTTGTCATTCCATGAAGACAAAATGCTGCAAACACCTTTTCCTTTTCCCCCTTCTTCCAAAACTGACCTCATTTTACCCCTCCATTTCCCAAAAAATCCCTCATTTTCATGTTTTCTCCCCTTTTCCCTTCATCAAAACCCCTTTGATAAGGTCTAAGACCCCTTCTTAGCCTTATCGAATCCCACCAACTCCTTTGAAAATCATTGAAAAATGCCTAAAATCACATTTTCATATTATGGACTTAAGCCCCCTTGGGCTAAGTCATTAGCCCTCCCCTCCATACGCCCTGGTGCTGGAACCGAGCGCCAGCACTCCAAGTGCTTATAGTGTCACCCGATGCCGATTAGCCCTTCCTTTTAAACCCCCAGTCATATGTTCTCCCATATAACCCATGGCCCCGCAGTCGAGCGCCTAACCGCATTTTATATTTTTCCCACCCCCGAAAATATTAAAACCTTATGTTATTTTGAAACTTGTTTTTTACTATTTTCTAAGGTTTTCCGCCGGTCCAAAATGCAAAGCACTCTCCACCGTCAATCTGATCTGCAGATCGACGGCGCGCAATCCATTACCCGGTGGTCCCCGCCGTCCACTCACCGTTGCAAAACCACGCGATATCCATCGCACCGCTTTTGAGCGCGGGGCGGTTTTTTCCATTTCGCAGCGATTCCATACGCTAGCCGGCACGTGTCTTGGGCACTGTTCACAAAACCGTCGTCCATCGCGCGTTAAAGATCAAACGTGGACCCGGCGCGATATTGACGTCCACCGTCCGATCTGAGGCTTCCCATCGCACGGCGATCGCTCACCAAAGAAGCCCGACAATTAAACAGACTATGGCGCAGAATTTAAAAGATCTCCGTCGTCGATTTGATCTGCAGATCGATGGCCCACATTCCATCGGCCTTTTCCCCCCCGTCCACAGCAGTGACGGTGGTCCCAGCGCCACATCAGCATCCACGCGGCAGAGTTTAATTGGGGCGGTCTCCATTTGTTTTCCATACAGTCACCTTCGATCCCGACTGTCGATCTCTGCGCGATCAACGACTCTGATTTAAATCATTATTCCTCCTTCCCTTCAATTCTTCTAATCAATCTCGACCATTGGATGATGCCATCCAACGGCCATGCTTCCTCCACGTGCCTTCTGAAGTAGTAAACCTATACATGCATGGATTTTATAATATTTGTTCGTATTTTGCAGGGTTAAGGGTTTTTTCCGCCTTGACTAAAGAAATTCAGAAGCAGAGGGTGATGATCCTCCCGCCTCTGATCCATCAAAGAGAATCCTTCGCAGGGTTTCAAATTCACGTTTCATCAATGATCCATGAGGCATTGATGCCATATCATCCTTGCGCAACCCTGCACACCATCAAAAAACATACGAATCAAGCACAGTCAAAGAGTATCAGTGTCAAAGGAAAAAATGTACCAGGACAGAAGAGTGAAGACAGATTTGCGGGGATTACAGCTAAGACGGGTTATCAGAAGCCTAATCCCCCTGACTAAACATAGTTTAAAGAAAAATCATAAAGGATCATCAAACGGAAAGCCTCCACCGCCACACCTGAGGCAAATTGATTCCTCCCACCTACCGAAATGTCACCTGTGCCTCAAAGTATTCAATCAAAGGCCGAAGTTATTGATCAGAATCAGATATCTGTGTCACAACGCATGCCAAAGAATAAATTCTACAGACAAACTAATGACAAAATATCAGCAGAGTAAATTTGACAGCACACAGAGCCTCAAAGGTCAACAAAAGCTCCCACCGAGCTTAATCTTTAATGTAAATCATTTAATACAGAGGATATGTATGTAAGTTTCTTCATTGAGCCCCCCAAGGGTCAAAAAGCCATTTAAGTCTGTATTAATTAGTTTTTGAGATCTTTTATCAGATTTCACCTCCTCATTATTCTATATATACTTCTGAGGAAGATGAGTGAGGGGTTGGTTGATCACTAGTTGTAATATTGGAACTCTCTGAAATAATACATAGTCTGTTGAAGTTGAAGAATAAATTGAAGTCTTGGATGCCCTGATGATGTTGTTGCATGCTTGTTACTGTGAAGGCTCCATCATTGGATCCATGAGCTTGGTTGTTGGTGAAGTATTCTGAACTGTTTAATGTTTTCCCCTGTTTTCATTATGTTCCACAATTTCTTACTACATTAGGTTGAAAGTTTTAGGCTAAGAAATGACTCTTGGAAGCACCTTAGACCTGTTCATCCTTCACTGTTTTATGTTTTCTTCTGCTGAAGTATTTTAGAGTCTTTAATCTCTCTCTTTAGTCTTCATGCTTGTTTATTTCCTTAATAGTTCGAATAGTTGGTTTCAGCATGATGGTTCTCCCTGCTTGTTTGCTGCCACTTTAAAACTGTTATTGAAGTCTCCCTTTGTAATTTTCTGTTTACAGTGAGTCAAGGAGGTCTGTTCTGATCTTGCCCTTTGTCCTTACCTAAACAGTTGTCTCAAAGGTCTTTATAGTTGTAATCATAGATGTGTTAGGTGTTCCCTCTTCTATGACTGCAGTTATCAGTGAATCTTTTATTTTTTTTAAGTCATTTGAAATAAAATCTTTGAGGAAATAGGGTGTTCCCCGAATCTTAGATTTCATTTTAAAAGTTGTTTTGAAATCATTGTTTGCTTAAAGGTGTGATTTGTAGAATTCATGGTTAGCCCTGTCTATCAAAAAGCTCTTTATTGGTCAAATTGTGTTTTCAAATTCCCTTTGTTGAGAATTAAACTTCTCTTTTCAAATCATTGATGTCCATCTCATTCCAAAAACCAAAGGATCCTGTGGCCAAGTTAGATTTTCCCTCTGATATCCCATATCCATTGATAAGTATGCTATGACCTCTTTTTGACTCTATTACCCAATGAACCTGATGCTTCTCCATTCTATATATCTTTCCTAGTCTTTCATATTCTGATGTATCAATCCAACCAAACAAACAATCAAACACCTGCACTTAATAACTAGTCTAAAATCCATACTCTAAGCACACAAGATAAACCTTTGCAAACAAACATTTGAGAGATCTCTCTCTGAGAACAGGAGGACTAGATCCTGTAACTCTAAAGATTGGTTTTGATGTTGCCTTGTCTTTTGATTTGCCAAACTATCAAAACACGGGACCCCAACATAATGGCAATCACGGTGGGACCTTGAGTAAAATCTTCAAAACAAAATACTCACTGTCTAGTATAACATAAGTAACCTCCCTCAAGCACTACCAAGCAATGGTAAGCATAATAGGACCTTTTGAATCAGTGACAAACTAAGTAACCCTTATGATTCTCATAAAGCCATATCAAACCTTGAAGGATTCGATTACCAAGCCATAAGAGTGAACTCTGTATGTTTTGACACCCTAGCTAAGTGTTAAGTCAGATTTAGGACACTCTCACAACCTATAAGATCAATAAACTCAGAAAAACCCAAAAACATTTTAGTTTGGCTTCAAAATAAGCATGGTGGTGGAACCATCCAATATTTTATCTTCGTAAAAGCTAAAAAGTTTCCACCTGGCGACTCCATTAGCCCCAGTAGGCCTATTACTCATCTAGGTTCCCAGATCTCTTTAGGACTGTGTTAACCAGCCTGGTAGAAATTTAGAAGCCTAGTTTCCTTACTAGATAAGACATCGTGAGAGATAAAAACTTCCAAAGACAGTCCCTAAAACCTCAACCTCTCTCATTTTCCAAAAACAGTGTGGCTTCACATAGGATCAACACTAGATCCCATCCAGACCTAAATCCTCCTTTAATCGTTGACAATCCTGAGAGAATTTTGTGGCAGACTTCTAACTCTGGAAAATCAGCTACTAATAGGAGTCTCTTAAGAACAAATTCCGTCCCTAAAAACCTTGTTGTCCTAGAGGATTCACACTTTGATTTACATCATACACAGAACATCTTTAGAACTAGATCTCAAGGTGATTTAAATAAGACTGACCTTAACTTTGCAGATTTGCAACAAAGCCTTAGTAGAGAAGCCTCACCTTCCACTCCTCCTGACTCCCAGCTTCTTTATCACTTTAGTCTTTTCCATAACAAGTCTGCTCAAAATCAGTTTGCCGGCCCAAGTGTTTTTTCCACTCCGATCTATACTACCACTGTGCAAAACACTCATGTTCAACCCACTCTTACTTTTGTAAATCCACCCTTATTTCCATCCATGGCAACATGGTATGCCCCATTAGTGTTACCACAACCTCTACTTCCCTTACCAAATTATTACCAATCCAAAATCCCTCACTTCACTGGAAAAGAGTCTACAACAGCTCAACATCATGTAGATAGGATGGAAGATGCATTTGATTACATGGAGATAGAAGATGAAACTGTGAAGATGAGGATCTTCGCCCAAATTTTAGGAGGAGATGTAAAGAAATGGTTTAAAAACTTACCTCCTAATAACATATATGATCTCCCTGCCTTGCATCAAACATTTATCAACAAATGGGAACTCAAAAGGAACCCTCTCCAAATACTAGCATAGTATAGCAGCCTCAAGAGAAATAAAGGGGAGAGTGTCCATGATTACTCCACTAGGTTCAATAGCATTTACAATGCTCTCCCACCTCACATGAAACCTCCCCAAGGCATGGCCTTGGTAAGGTATCCCGAAGGCCTTGATGCTAAAATGACTTATGAATTAAGGGGGAGAGATTACTTAACCTTGGAAGACATGCAAAAAGGAGCTTTGAGTGTAGAAGCAAACATAATCGAGAAAAGAAATAGGTTGAGATTAGAGAAGAGGGTAACTTATAATGATGACCTACTACCCTCAACCTCAGCTTCTGACACAAAAATTGACAACCTAGTGAAGGTGATGGAGAGGATGCTTGAAAAGATCAATTTAAATGAGAGACTGCCACCAAGAGAACCTCAAAACAATCAAAACAGAAATAGAAATCAGAATTATAGAAGAGAAAACAATCAAGACAAGCAAAAGGAAAGCGACCAACAGATTAGAGCTCCCTTCCAACAGAACTATGTAGATCAATATGAGGAAGATAGGGAGTTGGAAAGGTTGGAAGAATCTCATGTAAACTTGATTGGATCAGACAGTGGGGATGATGTTTTCCTCACTGAGGAAGAACAAGGTTTCTTCTCTTATGATCAAAATACAAACACCTATGAAGATTTTCATGACTATAGATTGGGTTTTGAAAATGCAATCATGGAGGTACACAAACAGTATGATCTTAGGAGCAAGGGAAGCATAGATAATTCAAAGGATAAGAACACTAGCACTGCTGTCAAGAAAAACGCAGAAAACCAGCCCAAAAAGACAACAGAGAAAACCAACATTTTGGCCAAGAAACCAGACTTAAACAAATACAAAAGTGTCCAGCCAAATGTTGAACATAGTACTAGTAGTCCTAACAAAACTGTCCCAATTACCAGTCCAAACAAGGTTTAGCAAATCAAAGTTGCTAAAAAGAATTCAATTGAAAGGCCAGATGTAAATATCAACAAGTCAATTATTCCTTTCAGCCTTGAGGGAGAGATTGCTAAGATAAAAATCGCCATTCCCCTAGCTGAACTAGTAACCCAAGAAGTGTACAAAAACCAAGTTTTGAAAGCTTTGAACTTAGGAAGTGATGCTGACACCTTGAACTTAATAGATGATAAACCTGAGTTGTTGTTTGGTCCTGAAGTTGAAGGAAAATACCAAGAAGGGGATGTCCCTCCCTTCTATGTTAGCTTGAACATACACGAGAAAATTTTACACAATGCCATGTTAGATTCAGGAGCTTCACACAATCTAATTCCCAAGGTGGTAATGGAGAGCTTAGGCTTAGAGATTACTAAACCATACAAATATTTGTATTCCTTTGACTCAAGCAGAGTCAAATGTTTGGATTTAATCAAAGATTTATGTGTTAATCTAGCTCAAATCCCTGCTAAGAGTCTAGTAATGGATATAGTTGTAGCTGGCATTCCCCCTAAGTATGGCATGCTCTTATCAAGATCTTGGGGAGCCAAACTTCAGGGAAGCTTTCAAATGGACATGTCTTATGCCACCATCCCGTTTTTTAACCAAAACAGAAGACTATACAAGGAGTCTCATATGAAGTACATGGTGAGAAACATAGACAAACCAAACAACACTCCAATCTATTCTATTCAATCAAGTTTAGATTCCTTTATCTTATGTAACGAAGATGAAATCACCCAACCAGATAAGGAAAACATGCACCCAATCAGTTCACCAGAACAATCAAATCTTCCCTTCGATCAAATTCAAAACATTGACAATCAACAGCCACAAGAAAATGAAAATGAGGCAAATGTACTTTGGACAATAAACTTTGATGGATCCTGTAACAAAACAAGTGCAGGGGCAGGTGTTTGGATCCAAAATACGAATCAAATTTTTTCATACAAATTGGATTTCCCATTAACTAACAATATCGCTGAGTATGAAGCACTTCTCCTAGGCTTACAATTGCTTAAACAATTAGAAGCTCAAAAGATATCCATCCTAGGGGATTCTGAACTTATCATAAAACAAATCAAAGGAGAATACTCAGCTAGAAATCCAAGGCTTAGGGAATATCGAAATGTTGCCCTCGATCTATTGAAAACCTTTGAAAAATATGAACTCATTTTCATCCCTAGAGCACTGAATCATCTAGCAAATGAACTCGCCTTCAATGCCAGCAACTGCCAAATACCTGAGATAAATGAACAACTTCGTGTAAAGATAGAACACAGGCCCATTGTGCCTGATAACGAAGATTTCTGGCAAGTGTTTGAATCTGACAAACACATAGATGATTTCTTGAAATCAGAAAACGATTTCAGCATCCCAATATCAGAAACCAGCCATAAAGAAAATTGTTTGTATATTGAACAAATCCCAGAAGTTGAAATGACATATTCTGCTGATATAAATCATTATGAGAATCCTCTTGAAGCAGAGATAACCGACAACGCAAACCAAGAAGACTTGGAAGTCTTACAATACAAAAATGATAAAATCCCAAGAGGTCTCGCACCTTTAGAACACCTGTTTGATTTTAACGATGTAGCTAAAGAACCGAGAATGGAGCATGTGGAAATAAATGTAGAAGAGCATAACATAGGCAGTCTAGCAGAACCCAAGATGATCAAACTATCCAACACTCTCCCAGCTCACATAAAATCGCAATACATAGAGTTGTTCAAAGAGTTTAAAGATGTTTTGCTTGGGGATACAAAGACTTAAAATCATATGATACCAGCATCATCCAGCACAAGATTCCCCTAAAGGAAAATCAAAAGCCTTTCAAACAAAAACTAAGGAGAATAAATCCTCTCTTACTACCTCTAGTTAAGGTAGAGATTGAAAAAATGCATGATGCTGGAATCATAGTACCCATTAGATTTTCAGAATGGGTATCAAACTTAGTTTCTGTTAGAAAGAAAACAGGGGAAATCAAGCTTTGTATTGACTTCAGAAATTTAAATAGAGCCTCTTTAAAGGAAAACTACCCCTTGCCCAAGATGGACCATATACTTCAAAGGGTAGTTGGATCAAGAAGGATTTCCCTCTTAGATGGATTCTCGGGTTACAACCAGGTGTTAGTGCTCCCAAGTGATCAAATCAAAACTGCTTTTACCACACCTTGGGGCACCTTTATGTATGTCAAAATGTCTTTCGGATTAATGAATGCAGGGGCCACCTTCCAAAGGGCCATGGACAGAACATTTTCTGAAGACATTGGCTATTTCATAATCATTTACCTTGATGACATAACCGTTTTCTCAAAAACTGATGAAGAACATTTGATTCACCTGAGAAAAGTTTTTAAGAAGTGTAAGAAATTTGGCTTGTCGTTGAATCCCAAGAAGACACTCTTTGGTCTCCAAGAAGGTAAACTTCTTGGCCATATAATTTCGGAAGAGGGAATCAAAATAGACCCTACAAGGATAGATGGCATATTGCAGATCAGCCATCCAAGGAGCCTCAAAGAATTGCAATCTTTCATCGAAAAGATTAATTTTCTGAGGAGGTTTATTCCTAATCTTGCTGAACTATTAAAAAACATTACAAACATGCTTAAGAAAGATGTCGGTGTAAAACGGACTTTACCAACTAAACAATCATTCGAACTGGTCAAACAAGCTCTTACTCAAACACCAGTCCTGATTAGCCCAGATTTCACCAAAGACTTTTATATCTTTTCTTTTGCATCTGAACATACAATAGCTACAGTTTTACTTCAAAAGAATGATTTGGGGCAGGAACAACCAATATCCTTCTTTAGTAGGGCCTTAAGAGATGCTCCTCTCAAATATAACATCATGGAGAAGCAAGCCTTAGCATTAGTGAAAGCATTAAAGGACTTTAGGGTCTATATTTTACACACTCACATAATTACTTTTGTTCCACATACTGTTGTCAAGGACATTCTAAGTCAAGACCCTGATGGTAAAAAGGAAAAATGGATTGCAACTATTCTTGAGTATGACTTAGAGATCAGGCCCACCAAACTAGTTAAAGGGCAAGGATTAGCAAAACTTATGGCTGAGTCTAACTTCCAAGCACTAGACATGAACATGGTAGATGTGTTGGAAGAAATAGAAGAATTTGTTGCTCCTTTTATTGAAGAAACATTTTTGAATTCTCCTTGGTATGCTGACATTCTTTATGTGCTTTTATATTTAAATGCTCCTCCTTCTTTGTCTAAAACTAAATCTAGATTTTTGAAACAAAAGGCTTTGAGTTTTTGCATCCTAGATGGGGTGTAATATTGGAAAAATGCTGTTGGAATTTTTCTTAAATGTTTACTTGAAGATGATGCAGGGAAAATCATGCATGAGTTGCATGATGGAGAATGCGGGGGACACCTCTACTAGAAGGCCACAACAAACAAAATTCTTAGATCAGGTTACTATTAGCCTACCCTTTTCCCAGACACTCAGAAGTTGGTCATGTCTTGCCATAAGTGTCAATTTTTTTATGGCAAGAGAAAACTTCTTCCCTTACCCTTACATCCTATCAGAGTAGAGGCACCTTTTCAACAATGGGGGTTGGACTTCATCGGGGAAATCCACCCATCCTCCTCAGCGCAACATAAGTGGATCCTTACGGCCACTGATTTCTTTACCAAGTGGATAGAAGCTATACCGTCCAGAAATGCTAATGACTCTGTCATTATCAAGTTTCTTGAAACAAATATCCTATCCAGATTTGGTTGTCCCAGAAAAATCATAACAGACAATGCTGTTGCTTTTAAATCTATAAAGATGGTTGACTTCTGTTACAAATACCACATAACCTTGGGCCATTCCACTGCTTACTGTCCCCAAGGAAATGGATTAGTTGAATCTTCCAACAAGAGCCTCATCAATATCATTAAAAAGTTGTTGGAACAAAATCAGAAATCATGGCACAGTAAACTAATTCACGCCTTATGGGCTGATAGGTTAACTACAAATAAATCAATAACTACGTCCCCCTATCAGCTAGTTTATGGTTTGGACGCAGTTTTTCCCACCTCGTTGGGAGTGCCAGTCATGAAGCTCCTTCAAGAATTGCAGGTTGAAAAGAATGATATGCAGAGGAGAATCAATCAAACCATCCATTTGCAGCAGACCAGAGAAGAAATTTATGAAAGAACACAGTTAGTCCAAGAAAATATGAAGAATCTATTTGATAAGACGACTAATGCAAACAATTTTCGAATTGGAAATGTTGTTCTTAAATGGGATTCAAGAAGAGAAGAGAAGGGAAAACATGGCAAGTTTGAGAACTTGTGGAAAGGTCCCTATATCATTCATGCTGAGAGGGGTCATAATGCATTTTTCCTGAAAGAATTAAATGGAGAAAACTTATATGGGGGTCCTGTCAATGACAGGATGCTAAAGCATTACTTCTGCCAAGAGTCTTGAGTTTAAGGCATTTTTCATTATAAATATCATAGTCTAGACATTGCATTCAAAGTTGGAAAAATCAAAAATATAAAAACAAAGAAAAGAAAGAAAAGAGCGCAGATTGTAAAAATAAGAAAGATATAGCCCCATACCAAAAAAGAGAAACAAATTCTGAAAGTGTGCAAGCTCAAATGCCACTCTTTAAAAACACACTTCTATTTAGTCAAACAGCCTAATCTTGACTAATTAGCTTTAAATTTTCTACTGATAGGACAGTGAATTCGATTGGCCAAACTGTTTAATCTTGGCTTATCAGTAGATAGTTTAGGATAGAAATTAAAGGTTCAAACATGCTCAAAATCTGAACCTGAGTTCCAAGGAGAAAATGACTCAAATCTGTTTCAAGTTCTGAGTCGACGGATGTAAAAATCTGGTTCTAACCAGCTCAAAATCTGAACCAGTTAGCAAAGGAAAGACAGCTCAAGAAAGAGTCAAAACAAAGCTGAACAAAAGAGGAAGGAAATGTTTTAAATCTCAGATCTCAAACCTTCCATTTTTGTTTTAAATTTTATGCAAAATAAATGTCTATGTGCAACTTGTTTTTATGCCATAGATCACAGCAAGTCAAACAGTTTAATCTTGACTTGACTGTTTTTAAATTTTTGTTTTAGAATTTAAAGAAATGAAGTATGTTGGACAGTTTAATCCCAACAGATAATAGATTAGGTAGAGAATCATATGGGCTCATCTATTTAATCTGAGTCAATGGAGAAATAAGGAGTAGAAATAGATTAGATTTCCTGCTTTCAAAAAGAATAAAATATTGTGAGAGAGTTTGCCAATCCAAGTTCACTCTAAGAAGAAAAAATGTTAGATCAGTGGGATTGGGTAGGTAGAAAGATTGTATTGATGAAGATCCATTGTTTTTATGGCTGCTAATATGTTTTCAAAACAAGATCATCCCAACAAAGGAAGGGCAACCCAATGGATGAGGCAACTGATCAGCCTCCCAGAGAATCCAAGTCTGAAATTCTTGATGCCTTCAAAAAAGGCACCATCCCCATGTGGAGCCACTGTTAGCCACCTATAAATTATGTTATATCAAGTGGTGGCTAAATGATTCTGGATAGCCTTCAAGAAAAAATTTCATTACTAAAATTGTCGGTGCTTAAAATCTTTTTGATAGTGTCCTATCCTTTGGATAATCGTCACTGCTTTTTCCCTTTTTCAACTCAGATATTCTGTTGTTGCAAGCACCTTTTTCTTTTCCCCCTTCTTCCAAAACTGACCTCATTTTACCCCTCCATTTCCCATAAAAATCCCTCATTTTCATGTTTTCTACCCTTTTCCCTTCATCAAAACCCCTTTGATAAGGGCTAAGACCCCTTCTTAGCCTTATCGAAACCCACCAACTCCTTTGAAAATCATTGAAAAATGCCTAAAATCACATTTTCATATTATGGACTTAAGCCCCCTTGGGCTAAGTCATTAGCCCTCCCCTCCATACGCCCTAGTGCTGGAACCGAGCGCCAGCTCTCCAAGCGCTTATCGCGTCACTCGATGCCGATTAGCCCTTCCATTTAAACCCCCGGTCATATGTTCTCCCATATAACCCATGGCCCCGCAGCCGGACCCCTAACCGTATTTTATATTTTTCCCGCCCCCGAAAATATTAAAACCTTATGTTATTTTGAAACTTCGAGTTTTTTACTATTTTCTAAGGTTTTCCGCCGGTCCAAAATTCAAAGCACTCTCCACCGTCGATCTGATCTGCAGATCAACGGCGCGCAATCCATCGCCCAGTGGTCCCCGTCGTCCACTCATCGTTGCAAAACCACGCGGTATCCATCGCACCGCTTTGGAGCACGGGGCAGTTTTTTCCATTTCGCAGCGATTCCATACGCTAGCCAACAAGTGTCTTGAGCAATGTTCACAAAACCGTCGTCCATCGCGCGTTAAAGATCGAACGTGGACCCGGCATGATATTGACGTCCACCGTCCGATCTGAGGCTGCCCATCGCACAGCAATCGCTCACCAAAGAAGCCCGACAGTTAAACAAGCTATGGCGCGGCATTTAAAATATCTCCGCCGTCGATCTGATCTGCAGATCGACGACCCACATTCCATCGCCCTTTTCCCCCTTGTCCACAGTAATGTCGGTGGTCCCAGCGCCACATCAGCATCCACGCGCCAGAGTTTAATTGGGGCAGTCTCCATTTGTTTTCCATACAGTGACCTTCGATCCCGACTGTCGATCTCTGCGCGATCGACGGCTCTGATTTAAATCATTCTTCTGCCTTCCCTTCAATTCTTCTAATCAATCTCGACCGTTGGATGATGCCATCCAACGGCCATGCTTCCTCCACGTGCCTTCTGAAGCAGTAAACCTATACATGCATGGATTTTATAATATTTGTTCGTATTTTGCAGGGTTAAGGGTTTTTTCCGCCTTGACTGAAGAAATTCAGAAGCAGAGGGTGATGATCCTCCCGCCTCTGATCCATCAAAGAGAATCCTTCGCAGGGTTTCAAATTCACGTTTCATCAATGATCCATGAGGCATTGATGCCATATCATCCCTGCGCAACCCTGCACACCATCAAAAAACATATGAATCAAGCACGCTCAGAGAGTATCAATGTCGAAGGCAAAAATGTACCAGGACAGAAGATTGAAGACAGATTTACGGGGATTACAGCTAAGACGGGTTATCAAAAGCCTAATCCCCCTGACTAAACACAGTTTAAAGAAAAATCATAAAGGATCATCAAACAGAAAGCCTCCACCACCACACCTGAGGCAAATTGATTCCTCCCACCTACCGAAATGCCACTTGTGCCTCAAAGTATTCAATCAAAGGCCGAAGTTATTGATCTGAATCAGATATCTGTCTCACAACGCATGCCAAAGAATAAATTATGCAGACAAACTAATGACAAAATATCAGCAGAGTAACTTTGACACCACATAGAGCCTCAAAGGTCAACAAAAGCTCCCACCGAGCTTAATCTTTAATGTAAATCATTTAATACAGAGGATATGTATGTAAGTTTCTTCATTGAGCCCCCCAAGGGCCACGAAGCCATTTAAGTCTGTATTAATTAGTTTTTGAGATCTTTTATCAGATCCAACCTCCTCATTCTTCTATATATACTTCTGAGGAAGATGAGTGAGGGGTTGGTTGATCACTAGTTGTAATATTGGAACTCTCTGAAATAATACATAGTCTGTTGAAGTTGAAGAAGAAATTGAAGTCTTGGATGCCCTGATGATGTTGTTGCATGCTTCTTACTGTGAAGGCTCCATCATTGGATCCATTAGCTCATTGGTGAAGTATTCTCATTCTGAATTGTTTAATGTTTTCCCCTGTTTTCATTATGTTCCACAATTTCTTACTACATTAGGTTGAAAGTTTTAAGCTAAGAAATGACTCTTGGAAGCACCTTAGACCTGTTCATCCTTCACTGTTTTATGTTTTCTTCTGCTGAAGTATTTTAGAGTCTTTAATCTCTCTCTTTAGTCTTCATGCTTGTTTATTTCCTTAATAGTTCGAATAGTTGGTTTCAGCATGATGGTTCTCCCTGCTTGTCTGCTGCCACTTTAAAACTTTTATTGAAGTCTCCCTTTGTAATTTTCTGTTTACAGTGAGTCAAGGAGGTCTTTTCTGATCTTGCCCTTTGTCCTTACTTAAACAGTTGTCTCAAAGGTCTTTATAGTTGTAATCATAGATGTGTTAGGTGTTCCCTCTTCTATGACTGCAGTTATCAATGAATCTTTTATGTTTTCTAAGTCATTTGAAATAAAACCTTTGAGGAAATAGGGTGTTCCCCGAATCTTAGATTTCATTTTAAAAGTTGTTTTGAAATCATTGTTTGCTTAAAGGTGTGATTTGTAGAATTCATGGTTAGCCCTGTCTATCAGAAAGCTCTTTATTGGTCAAATTGTGTTTTCAAATTCCCTTTGTTGAGAATTAAACTTCTCTTTTCAAATCATTGATGTCCGTCTCATTCCAAAAACCAAAGGATCCTGTGGCCAAGTTAAATTTGTCCTCTGATATCCCATATCCATTGATAAGTATGTTATGACCTCTTTTTGACTCCATTACCCAATGAACCTGATGTTTCTCCATTCTATATATCTTTCCTAGTCCTTTCATATTCTGATGTATCAATCCAACCAAACAAACAATCAAACACCTGCACTTAATAACTAGTCTAAAATCCATACTCTAAGCACACAAGATAAACCTTTGCAAACAAGCATTTGAGAGATCCCTCTCTAATAACAGGAGGACTAGATCCTGTAACTCTAAAGATTGGTTCTGATGTTGCCTTGTCTTTTGATTTTCCAAACTATCAAAACACGGGACCCCAACAGCGTCTTTGGAGGCTTCTCATTTCCCATCACTCTAGTGAATTGTTATGGGCCATACAATGACTGAGAATCATTTTGGGACCGAGTCCAAGAACGTGGTCTTCTCGGAGATCACTCTCTTCTCATGGCAGGACACCTAAACTTTACTATTGTAGATGGGGAATCATGGGGTTTAAAAACTCGCCCAGATCCATTGATCTATTACTTCTTGGAAATGTTGCAAGATCATTCCCTTCATGACTTAGCTCCCTTCCCTTTAGCTCCTACTTGGAGAAACGGTAGAACTGGAGTGGACAGCATCGCAAAGAGGCTTGCCAAATTTTTGATGGCAGATCAGCGAGCCAATCCTTTGGGGAGACTAAGATATTGGATAGCCCAAGGTAAATTATCAGATCATCTCCCTATTTTCCTTTAGCTGGATTTTGACTCTCATAAAGACAAATATCCCTTCAAATTCAACCATTCATGGTTAGATGAGGAATAGTTTAGAACGTTGGTGAGGGACACCTGGCAGAATGCCATGATTGACAATAGTGCCTCTGCTATGATTTCCTTGACTAGGAAACTTTCAGAGCCCAGGAAGGCAATAATAAACTGGGAAAAGAATAGGAAATTGGAGCTGCAAGAACAGTTGTTTGCTATTGAAGCAGAATTTGAGCACAACCCTCGGATCTTCCCCATCTCAGACTTTCCGGTAGAGCTAGCTCAGAGATTGAGCTTGCTGGAAAAAAAAAATTTAAAAATATAAATAATAATAAATAATAATAAAAAAATAAAAAATAGATCCTAAAAATGGAGCAAGAAACTTGGTGATTAAAAACTAGGTCGACTTGGATCAAGAAGGTAGATACCAATACAAAAAAAAATCACAAGTACACAAATCATAGAAATAATATCAACTCCATTTGGGAGCTTGAAACTGAAGAGGGGAAGAAGGTCCCAAACTCAAAAGAGCTAAATATGGTAGCTTCATCCTATTTCTCCAAGCTCTTTAGAGATTCGAGATCCTCTAATATTAGTACCCAACTACAATTCATCCAACATTATCCTCGTTTTTTCTGTAAAGAGGAATCTGCCTAGATTGGTTGCCCTATCTCCCTGGAGGAAATTAAAGAGGTCCTAAAACACTTCTCAAAAGACAAAAGTCCAAGACCAGATGGTTGGACGTTCAACTTTTTCTCTTATTTTTTGAGCTTATGGGGCTTGATCTCCAACTAATGGCGAAAGAGTCTAGAAATTCTAGAAAATTTTATGTGGCCATCAATGCCACATATATAGCTCTGCTCCCTAAGAATTCTAAACCAAATCCTTTCTTGACTACAGGCCCATATCTTTGTGCAATCTAGTTTATAAAATTATCAAAAAGGTGATCTCAAACAGGATCAAGCTATATTTTACAGAGAAAATTTCACCAAACCAATTTGGGTTCTTAACTGACATACAGATTCATGATTCCATTGGTATAGCACAAAAGGCCCTACATTCTATTAAAACCAAAAAACAGAAAGCTCTTGTTCTCAAAATGGATTTGAACAAAGCTTTCGATAAAATTAACTAGACATACCTTAGACTTCTCCTCAAGATAGGAATGGGTCTGGAATGTTAATTAAGTAGGGATAATTTTAATTCAAATTCTCTACTTGATAATTACTTGTGAGCTTACTTCCTTTACTTATGTCTTCTCTTTTGGAATGTTGAGAATTAGGTAGGGCTAGGTTTAATTCAAATTCTCTATTTGATAATTACTTGTGAGCTTACTTCCTTTACTTATGTCTTATCTTCTTAGCTTATTATGTCTTTCATGAAGTCAATTACCAAGACACAAGAGACACAAATTTAGGCTCTTCAAGCTCTTGTTCTCAAAATGGATTTGAACAAAGCTTTCGATAAAATTAACTAGACATACCTTAGACTTCTCCTCAAGATAGGAATGGGTCTGGAATGTTAATTAAGTAGGGATAATTTTAATTCAAATTCTCTACTTGATAATTACTTGTGAGCTTACTTCATTTACTTATATCTTCTCTTTTGGAATGTTGAGAATTAGGTAGGGCTAGGTTTAATTCAAATTCTCTATTTGATAATTACTTGTGAGCTTACTTCCTTTACTTATGTCTTATCTTCTTAGCTTATTATGTCTTTCATAAAGTCAATTCCCAAAACACAAGAGACACAAATTTAGGTTCTTCAAGCCAGGGCCAAAACCCCTCCCTCTTGGAGAGGAAAACCCACAAGAAATTCTTCTTATAGACTTTTAGATGACAAGTACAATGACCATGACACAGACCCTTGACCTTTGTATGCCTCCAAGACCTTGTCATTGCTTCTTCCTTGACTCCTTAAGTTGATTCTTCTTTTCTGCACCGTCCTGCACCTTTCTACACCAAAACTAGAGAGCTCGGTCTCTTCTTGTATTCTTCCTTCTTTAAAATATCAATACCTTTTCATAGATTGACTAGTGCACACATTGCACCTCTACATAACCTTGATGGTTGGTCTTCAATCCGTACATTGATCTTTACACGTCATGACTCATTTTTCTGGACAGTTCACCTTTCTTCATATTATGTGTATACCCTTTACTTGCATTGTATCACTTTGTTGAGCAGACATACATTACTTTACACTTACTATAATTATGTCCCTTCCTGAGATCTGTCTCCCTCCTCCGCACCAAAAACACAGTCCTGCAACTTTGCATATATATAACACACCCTAATCTGAAATCCTTCTATGTTGATTTGTCCTTCTATGCACCAATACGCAGTCCTATTCTCGCATTTATTGCAGTCCTGAAGTTCCGCACTAAATCACAGAAACTTTATCTGAATTTGTTCCTGCAATTCTATCCGAAAATATCAAAGGAAATCTGAGCTTTTTTTGTTCCTTTGTTCTGCGCAGCCTAGATGGATATATATAGTTGTTCCAACCTGTATTTGAGCCAACCTGTCATTAGTTATGAGGTCAAGTTGTGCATTACATATAAACCGACTTGTTCACTGCTCATAGGCCATCTTGAGGAGATATTCCAATGTTGATCTTGAGCATCATATTGAGCCATGTCTTCAAGCTTAATTGACAAGGTCTTGAGGCATACCATTATTGAATTTACTTCATATACATAACTCTATTTATGACAAGATGACAAATCCCTAAAATATATCATGTTAATTTTAGATAACCATGGTATGTTCTATGCTTAATGCAGTTTACTTCAATCTTTCTTATAGGCCCAATTCAAATTAGCAATCACATAAACATGAAAGTAAACGCTGATAGAACATAATAACAGATCGACAGAAGACAAGCCAATATAATAAATCAGAATTTGTAATTCTTCTTGTTCAGCAAAGATAGAGATAAATGTTTGTTACAACAGTCAACAGGATGCCCTAGCCAGCAAATACTTTTGTTGGTCAAACCAGCTCTTCCAACCTCCTGAATGTTCAGTCAAACACGTACAATATCAGTCATCCTTCAGTGTCACACACACCTCAAAAGTCATCTCCCAAACCAGTCAACGCAAGTCAAGCTTCAGTCAACGTTGCGGTCAATGGCGGTCAAGGGGTTGCGGTCAAAGTCAACATTCAGCCTCGATTTTTGTGCCCTCTAATGCGACCTCCAAAAATCAGAATTTATGCAGTCAAAGCTTGAGGGTTGACCCAAAGACAACGTTGGTCAACATTGTCCAAAAAGCCCTAAAAACAATCTGCAGATTTCCAGCATCCAGATTCACACGTGGGAGGGAGAGAATCCTCTTCTAGGCTGTACGAACCAATCAGATGACGAGGAATGTGTGTGATGAGATGATGACGAAATGAGCATCATCTCTCTCCAATTTATATCCATCAACGAGGGTGTGTGACACATCTTTTGGGGCTTGTGATCCTACATTACAAATCTGGCCGACCTTGATAAATTGCACATGTGGAAAATAAAATCAAAATATAAGTTCTGCTCATCCAAACAAGATGATCTTTAGATCAATCTTGCACCTCTCTGAAAGAGGAATCCAACAAAAATATCATCATCATCATATGAGCAATGCAACATGGAGTTTGGACCTAGTTGCCCAAAAATTAACACTCCCTCTCAACTAGGGAGAACTCCATCTATCCACCTATGCCATCTTGTCATATAGTAACATAGTGTACTATAATATATCATCATGCACTCCTATGTCATCCTGTTGTAACATGCTTTGTTGGCTCTTCTTTACATAACGAGAGTGAGTCACAAAGACATCACACTCTATTGACCTGAATTAAGCTTAGAGGTTAAAACCTCAATGGGACTCAAGAGAGTCACATACTGACCTGAAGTCAGTTTAGAGGTAAGAACCTCATCGGACTTGATCCCGACTCAAGGTGTTGGACACATCCCATCCTAGACATAAAGAGTACAACAATCCCTGATGTGTCCATCGGTCATGCTATCGATCTCTATCCACATTTCCCATATCATTGGCCAAATGAGAGGTACTTCCCATGAGTCTGAAACTCCATGGGTAGGATGCATGCAGGGCATAGATCAAAGAGAGGGTGAACCAGCTCAATATAATAACGGTGGGGAAGAAGCACACCAACAAGGTTTGGCGAACCTAGCCCTGTGATTACTTATAGCTCCAAGAAGATATCCCCAAGCCCCCTAGAGCTCCTAGAGCTCATAGTCCAACTCAAGCAAGACCCTCAGAATAGGGTATGTCCACGATATCAAGCTTCTCACGGAAGGTTAAGAATTTGACCCTCCCCAGGGGCTTCGTAAGAATATCTATGACCTGCTCATCGGTCCCAATGTGATGGAGCCTTACACCACCTCATTGTACCATGTCTCGGACAAAGTGTTACCTAATATCAATATGCTTGGATCGGTTGTGGAACACGGGATTCTCAGAAAGACGAATCCCACTCTAGTTATCACAAAGGACAATGGTGGCATCTAGCACATGTCCAAACAGCTCATTGAAAAGCTTTCTCAACCAAACAGCTTCACAACAGACCATACTCGTTGCAATGTATTCGACCTCAGCGGTGCTCAAAGCAATTGATTTATGCTTCCTGCTCATCCAAGATATCAAAGTAGAACCAAGAGTGAAGCAGCGTCCATATGTGCTCTTAGGATCAACCACACTGCCTACCCAATCAGCATCAATATATCCATGGAGCCTCATATTCCCAGCAGTGTATCTCAGCGCATGGTTGATTGTGCCCCAAAGATATCTCAAGAGATTCTTGGTACCAATCTAGTGAATGTGATGAGGGTCAACCATATATTGACTCAATTTGTTCACTGCAAAACATATGTCTGGACGTGAGTTCACTAAGAACATCAAGGCCCCCACGAGTTGACGATGCTCGGTGGGATTTCCCAACTCGAGCCCAGCAGCACTTCCACACAACTTCTTAAAGTTGAGTTCCACCGGAGTAGTCACGGACTTGCAGTCCACCATCCCAAATCTCTCCAGCAGCTTCACAACATATTTTCCTTGAGAAAAGAAAATCTCACCTAGCTTTTGCCAGACCTCCAAGACTAGGAAATAGTGCATCAGTCCTAGGTCCTTCATCTCGAACTAGGAAGCTAGCTCCCTCTTACATTGATGAATGAGAGGATCAGCACCTGTCAGGATGAGATCGTCCACATAGAGAACCAGAATGAGAGGCCTTTCTTTATCAACCTTAAAATAAAGGTTTGGATCAACATCACTTCAAGTGAAGCCCAGCTTCATCAAGTAGCTATCGATCCTCTCATACCAAGCCCTGGGGGCTTGCTTCAACCCATAGAGGGCTTTTTTCAACCTGCATACATGTGTCTCTATCTTGGACTTCGAACCCCAGAGGTTGCTCCACATAAACCTCTTCTTTGATAGAACCACGTAAAAAGGCAGTCTTCACATCCATCTGATCAAGACTCTATCCTTGTGTTGCAGCAAAGTCAATGTTGGAGAGGTAAATCCCCTCTGCGAACAGAGGCGATCCCTACTAGCCCAGATCGGGTCTAGCAACAATCAGTCATGCAGTGACGCAGGTCTCTAGTTACAAAACGACAAAACATAACAAGTTGCCTACCTCAAGTCCTACACAATGGTTGTCGAAGAAAAGATGACGCTTCCCGTCCTCTACTTTGGCAGATCACGATCATTTCGCTTAACACGTCTGAATACCTGCGCACATACGAAGAAACACAACGATACACAGCATAGAATATAAATCTTGTAACCATACATCAGTCAGAGAGGATGTAATTCATTGCATCAAAGATAAAGACACATGAATGAAACCATAATCAAAGTCGCTTATCATTAATAGTAATAAAGGAAAGATACAACCCAAAGCTCTGACGTTGGATCTTCCTTCGGTGGGGTTGACAGCGGAGCACATCTCAAAGAAGCTTGTCGGAAATGGGACAAAGCTCGCTCTCTTCGGCGTGGCTCTCAAAGGCTGTCTCGCGATAGTCTCCTTGCTACAGATTCAGCTCTCGCTTCTATGACTACTAGCTTGCTAAGGGAAAATGGCAAGCTTATATAGATGGTGGAAGGGGAGTTGGGATCCCTACAATTGTGGGATTGGCCCTATCCTCAAGAAATATTCCATGATAGGTGGAAAACCACCTCCCATACATGGAGATCCGGAGCCAAACCTCCCAACTCATTTTAGAGACTCGCTGAGGAGTTTGTTGGAATCAAACTTCCGCCATTGATACAAAAAACAATCATTATTAAACTGTACGAGAGCAATACCTTGAGACGAGGCGCGGTGGTGCGCCCTCTTTGTGTGATTTCTCCACATTGTGAGGTAGGCCCGGCTGGTCGCGTCAGGCCAAAAGGAGTGGTTTAGGTTTCGGAAGGCTTTCTTAAATGAAGAATAATTGTCTTTGTCAAGAGATTCCATGAGAAAGTGGTTTTGCAGATGCATGAAACTACTCAGGAGCACGGAAAAAGACCCTCAATGCCAGACAGAGGTGGGGACGGTGACAAATTCTTGTGTGATGCCTAAACTGAGGCACAGAAAGAGAGGGTGAAGAAAAAATGCTTTGTCAAACAATCTGGTAGAAACCTACATGGTGAAAACCTGCGTAGACAAGTAAAACTGATATCTCAAATACATGATGTGTGGTATGGGTGCAGCCATCCATAATAGAGTATACAATAATCAAGATCCAAGGCATGGACGCAGCCATCCAGTGAGGATCGATAAATAGACTCAGGTATGGTCGCATCCATCCAATCAATGAGTCATGTAACCAATCATGATAATCCAAAAAATCGCAGCCTGGATTTCAACAGACAAAATCCAAGGTCTTGCGCTCCATCTCGACCCGAACAAAGTACAAGTTCTAGCATGTGAATAAGTGAGCTGAAGTTGAACATGCAAGAACATCGTCTTATTACCAGCCAATGATTAAAGTCGTTAACAGATGCGAGAGGAACCACCCATAATGACAATGGCCCTCAAGGTACTATAGGTACAATCCACGGAATGTGAATAGTGAGCTGGCGTCGAACACCCGTAGAATCATCCGATCGAAGGTCAATGATGAAAACCTTACGTCGAATGCACAGAACATGCCATTGAGGCATGCAGGCACCAAGGTACACGAAAGGTCTCTAGATCGGCTTCTGGATAATGAAGGTGAAGTCGTGAGGTGACCTTGATGAAGGTAGACCATAATGTTGCCCATCATCGTGCAGTGGAAAGACATAATGTTTGTGAATCGAATTCGATGTAGAGAATCGGAGGTTGTGCAGTCAACTATGAGCCTCATATCAATGACACGACATTGGACTTTAGTTTTGGCATCAAAATCCGAGGTCATGATAAGAAACAAAAGAATCAGATGGCGGTCAAAAGGATTACCCAAACCCTTAAGAACAAGCAGGCAAGCGGAAACGAGATGAGATGTCTGACCAAACACAAGAATGAGGCAGTACCATGTTTGGAAGTAAACATCTTCTTTATAGGCCACAATGACACAATCTTTGGTTTTCATTTTTCCCCACCATTTCTGGCGAGTACCCCAATTATTTTTTAAAACAAGCTTGAAAGGGATAGCATATGCTTGCGATATAAGTTTGTCCTTCGGACAAATCCAACCTAATACATTTAACGAGCCCTAGGATGGAGGAACTCGAGTATCGTCATTACGACGGAGTCCGATGTCATCAATTTTTAACGAGTCTGACAAAGGAAGAACTCGGCGTGTTCATCAGATCCGAAAAGGTAGAAAACTATGTCTGAGAAAACCTCCTAGTCGCGATAGGCTAGGGTATTCCTTTTTCGTAAATAATCTATCCCAGCGCGAAAAAGGAGTAAACGTATACTAGGTAGATGTCGTTTCGCAATCAATTTAACGAGATCAAAACGACAAGCAACTCGGCAATCTTTTCATGTTTAGAGAGTCAGAAAAGAGCTGAAAGATGACTCCAGTAGGGACTTTTTCGTGTTCTTACCGAGTCCGAAAAAGTATAAAATACAACTCGCATCGTCATCCTAGTTGCATGAAAACCTGTTGCTACACAAGAAAGCAAGCGTAAACCCCATTTTTCGACAAAATATAATAAAATATTGGAAAAATAAGCTTCAAAACCTTATTTTATCTTGAAAAGTTATAAATATGACAAAAATAGTAAAAACATATTTACTTTTACTTTTTACCTCTTGTGAAGAGCAACAGTGAGTTTTCCCTGTGTGAACTTGCGGCGACGATTGTGGACAATCCAGTGCATTATTTTAGTTCTCGCTTTTTCCAGGTAAGAGGCGCTCCCCTTAGCCATGTTTCAATCCATTTTTTATATAATTCCACTATGATTTTGGATCCCTGAGGGGATATTTGCAAATTTAGGGCTCGCCCAATTGGCGCGGGTATCGGGCACGGACTCACGCCAATTGGCTCCTTTTTGCAAAGGATAGTGGCGCCAATGGCGCAACCTAAATTTCCGCTCAATTTTTACAAACAATGAACCAATCACCAGGATTTTTGAGAGTTCAAGGGATCTAATGAAGTGTTTATGACCATTTTGGTGCAAGTACACAGTCACAATGGTGATCGAATGGAAAGAAAGGGAGCATAGTGAAGAAGATGAAATGGCCATGGAGAACGAGGCATGTATGAACGCTCTCCGGGATTTCGGCTTTAAAAATTTCTTCTTGACACCATGTCTCAGGGAGCAACCTGAATTGCTGCAGGACTTAATCAGTATCTGGGACGAGAACGAAGAGAAGTTCAGGCTTCGAGACCAAGTGTTGGAGCTCGAAGTATCTGATGTTTACTTCATAAATGGACTGTCTCGCAGAGGTCCAGTGCCGATCTTGACAGGTATTAGGCCATCTAGTGAAAAAATGTCAATGGTAATGGAAAGAGTGTGCCTACGGGCACGAATCGAATCAGGTAGCGGGAAGGTTGACATCCATACAGTTCCCGATATAGCACTCAGAGTGGTGCTCCATACCATTATGCGGGCTGTAGGGTCGCAGGCGCCGCATGAGGCTACTGAAACACAACTCCTCCTAGCATCAGAATGCATGAACCCGACACTATTCAATTGGGCCACTACCGTGAGAATGAATATCAAACGGCAATTAACAAAGTGTAAGAAGACCAAACTGAAGCAGTTTGGGTACGAATCTATCTTGGTATCGTTCATCCTCGAACGATTACCAATCTTCTAGGGCCAGGGGGCGATAGTCGTCGAGCCACCATTGAGAGAGCCACGGATGGCTCGATGGGCAGCACTCATGCCCAGATCAGGAGGGGGGCAGCAAATGTCATGGAGGCCCGAGTTCTATGTATGGCTTCGGCAACAGCTAATCGTCGTGGAGGACTGGCCCTATGTCGATACTGACTTCACGGGAGACCCAGATCTTCCACTCCCGAAGGGAGAAGAATGGGATGAGGAGCTGGGTAAGACTCTTTTTGTTTTTATGTACTTTATGATTTTTTGGGATATACATGCATGTCTTAACAAACAACTCTACATGTATGCAGATGTTGGCCCAGAGAGGCCCGTCGAGATGTCACCGATCGCACGGAGGACCCATTTCGCTTATGACCCTCAAGGCGAGGGTGGCGAGGGGAGTGAGCTAGTCCAGAACTTGGAGGGAATCGCCCGTGGGATCCCAGATTATGCTCGCCTAGCAGACGTCCCATTGGCTTATCAAAGGCACACTGTGGCGGTGCCTAGTCGCCTTCATCGTTTACTGAGGCGATTGGTGTGGGCAGTGACATGCTACCATGAGCACCATGCTGATTAGTCATCTAGGCTTTTCATTTGCACATTTTTGAGAGACATGTTGTCTCCGGCTATTATTAAGACAGACATGTATATTTTTTGGATTTTATGTGATGCACACAAACTGCAAACATTTCAACATATATATATATATATCTATTTCTGGATGGATCTTTTTTCACATATGATGATGTTTTTTATAAGTTGCGTAAATGTCTATCTAAAACCATGTTAGCTACTGCATATGTTAACGCATTCATGCGTCTGGGTATATGTTGATATGTAATGTAATCAAAGTTCCTTTCTAGTAAGCAAATATGTAGATACAGTCGTAAAATGGATGGGTTCCTAACTAAATAATGACCATTGAGTTGTAACACTACAAGTTGTGAGTCCAGATATACAAGTAATGCACGAATACCGAGGTTAACATCATCGTTCAATAATTCCAAAATGGCACTATATTCCGCAACATTATTTATGGTAGGCCCTAGACAAACACCTTGCAAATTGACTAACTCACCAGCAGGATTGTAGATTACCCAGGCTGCCGAGGACAGATTTATGGTACTGCAGGAGGCACCATCCGTGAAACCGACAAAAGGAGTAATAGACATCTGCACAATCAGGAAGACCCAATCAGCAAAAAGACGCTTACAAAGCACACCACACCACACAAGCACAAAAAATGAAATCACTAACTTATGTACACACACCACACAAGAATAATTCAAGCGTAGTACTTTTTGAAGTACAGCCCATTTCTAGGTTGCACCAGAGGAATACCTTCATAATCGATTAGCTCATAGGCCCCATTTTTTAATACTCGCTTTACGATATAGGGCCCATGCCACATGGGCTGGAATTTGCCCGCTCCAAGTTTATCATGTGCTTGGTCATATAAGAGGACGAAGTCCCCCTCAATGAAAGAACGCGGAGAAACCGTTTGATCAAAATGAGCTTTAACCCGCTTTTTCTGTGCTTCAATAACCAAAGCAGCCAAGCGGCGAGTTTCATCTAGTCGTTCTAAATACAGGAGACGCTCTTCCTCCCGGGAAGTGTGAGGCAATAATTCCACAGCCAACTTCAGCGAAGGGATCTCACATTCAACCGAAAGAGTCGCTTCCAGACCATACACCAACTAGAAAGGTGTGAATCCGGTTGCACTCTTTACTGACGTTCGATAGGCCCAGAGAGCTGAGAACAATTGGAGATGCCAACTGGATTTATGAATACCAATCGTTCGTTGAAGCATCGTGACCAGTACCTTGTTCACGGCCCCAACCTGGCCATTCGCTTGAGGGTAGTATGGCGTTGAGTTGTCATAATGCAAGCCCAACTTTGATGTCAGCTCTGCCATCATGTAATCCCGAAAATGAGTGCCATGATCAGTGACAATGGCTTGAGGAACTCCGAAACGCGTAATTACATGGTTGAAAATGAATTGAGCAGTTGTCTTACCGTTGGCAGCTAATGTAGGCATCGCCTCGGCCCACTTATGAAGTAGTCCACGGCAACGATTATATAAGCATGCCCCCTGGCCGAGTGAGGGTTACATGTCATAAAATCTATGCCCCATTTGGCAAAAGGGCCTACGGAAATGACAGGATGTAAAGGCAAGGGTGGTGCACGCATCTTGCGCTGAAAAACTTGGCACGCATGACATTTTCGAACTGCAACAATACAGTCTTTGAATATAGACGGCCAGAAATAACCCGCATGCAGAATCTTCTGGGCGATAGCATAACCGGACATATGACCGCCACAGGCCCCACTGTGACAGTCATTCAGGACTTTCTCAGCCTCTTCCAGGGTCAAACATCGTCGGAGCACAGAATCAACTCCGACACAATATAAGGTATCTCCGACAATGCGATATGGTTGAGATTGATGCCGAACGCGACGTCGAGCATCCTTCGTCAACTCGGACCGGAGAGTGGATGTCTGAAGGTACATGATGATGTCACCGTACCATGGGTCATGAGTGCTGATAAGAAAGAGCGTTTCATCCGGGATATGATCCTCGGATTGGGGTGGAACAGAGTCTGTCGGGAGAGAGCAGATAAGATCAGCAAAAACCAATGATTTCGTCGATTTGGCAGTGGTGAACTCCAAATCAAACTCCTGAAGGATGACAATCCATTTGGAGTACTTGCCCCCCAGCAATTGTCGACACAAGATGTATCTCATGGGGTTTCAATCAGAAATCACGGTTACCGTACACAACAGGATGTAATGGCGGAATCGTTGAACGGCCTGGACCGTGGCAAGCGCCAACTTCTCGACGTGGGCATACCGCGTTTCAGTGTCGAGAAGATTCCGAGACAGATAGTAAACTACATGTTCATTCCCGTCGTCGTCATCCTGTACTAGAACCATGGCTATCGTGCTGAAAGCAGCAGCCAAATAAAGGGTAAAATCGCGATGATAGTTGGGAGGACGTATTAACAGAGCGTTAACAAGCAACGTTTTAAGTTTATCGAAGGATTGCTGAGCAATCTCGTCCCAATGGAAGGGAACGTCCTGTTTCATAAGTCGCGTAAACCCCTTGGCCACTTCTGCATAGTTCGGAATAAAGCGACGTAAGAAGTTGGCTTTCCCCTGTAGACTCTGCAGTTGATGCAACGAGAATGGGGATGGGAGGTTAACGATGGCCTCGACCTTGAGGGGGTCAAGGCGAATTCCATATTTGGAGACGATGAATCCCAAAAGATGACCAGAATCTACGCAGAAGATGCACTTGTGAGGATTGAGCCTAATATTGTAACGCCTGCAGCGGAGGAAGATCTAGCGGAGGTGTTCAGGATGGTCCTCGTGCCGAGCTGAGTGAGCCGGAAAATCGTCCAGATATGGTTGGACAATGTGACGTATGTCATGAAAAGCATAGGACATAGCACGCTGGAAGGTGGCTCCAGTGTTTTTTAAGCCGAACAGGAGCTTCTTGTAAGCGAAAGTGCCCCACGAACAGATAAAGGCGGTCTTATGTTGATCAACGGGTAAAATATTAATTTGATTATAACCCGAGGAGCCGTCCATAAGGGAATAAATCTCACTCCCCACGCAGTCATCGATGATCTGATCTATAAAGGGAGTGGGGTCATTGTCCTTGGGACAAGCCCGATTGATGTCTCGGTAATCAACACAAACCCATATAGTGCCCTGCTTCTTATCTACAAGGACAATATTAGAAACCCATTTTGTGAGGGGAATTGGATATATGAAGCCCGCGTTAAGAAGTTTTTCAACTTCTGCCATTATAGCTGCGGCTTTTTGGGGATGCACTGGGCGCAGACGTTGACGCACGGGCTTCGCACCTAGATAGGTGGGAATTTCATGCTCGAATACACTGGGATCAATCCCAGGCATCTCTTCATAGGACCATGCGAAAACATCTCTAAATTCACGAAAAAGTTCCGTGTATACCTATATCTCTTCGGGAGAACAAGCAACTCCCACGTGAATGTTCTCGACTACCCCCCGTTTGACGGAGATGTCGATAGGCATGGTTTGGGTGATGTTACTCATATTTCCCTCCGAAAGAACCTCATGAGTTAATATCGGCGTTTGGAGAGGCGGAGTGGGAACCTAAGATGTGAAGCGCTCTAGACAACTAGACATTGCCCCCAGGCCAGGCATGAACGAGGAACGATGATGTCCATCGCTCCACGGCAGATTTTCAAGAGACATCGTTTCAACGATAGCTTCATCAAAGGGGAAGACTTCTCTTAAAGGATCGAACGAATCTGCATCGCCGAGCCAAGGGGATTGAGAATATATATCTAGAGCCACGCTCAAAGGAGCATGTTCAGGAGGAGGAGGATCTGATGCAGCGACGATTTCGTAATAATTGATCTCGACCGGAGTCAAAGGCATCGATTCTCCAAACGAGGTCACCTGTTCAGGTGAAGGGATGATCCAAGGGTTGTCTGACCTAGAGATCATGTTAACTTGAACGGTGTGCGATGGTGGCGCGAGAAAAATACCCATGAGGACAGGGTACTTGAAAAGACTGGGTCCTACACTGTCGGGGGGATTGGGGATCTGATCCACGTATGGTACGTTGTTCTCGGAGGATGAGGTGAAGAAAGACAATTGATCGACAGTGATGATCTTGCCCTCATGTGGAAACTTCAAAAGCCGGAAGAGGGTGGACGGAACACATAGCATGGCGTGAGTCCAGTTGCGACCAAGAAGAAGATTGTAGTTGAGCTTGGTGTCAACCACTTCTACTTCCACGTTGACTCTCTTGCCTTGTAATGTGATCGGCAAACTCGCGAGAACACCCAAGGGTTTTGATTCCCGACCATCAAATGCCTCAAGGGCATTGGGAGATGAAGTAAGAGCTGGAGAGCCAATGGCCTTCCAGCAAGCAGATAACATAACACAGGTGGAAGCACCTTCGTCCACAACGGCTCTATGGATGTTGAGGCTGTTGATACCGACTTGTATAACAAGAGCGATTTGATGTGGAAGTCGGGGGACAAAATTTTCCAAGTCGAAGGTGAGAAGACTAGAATCGACAAGATCGATTCCACCGATTGCAGACAACAGAGCTTTTCGTTGCGATGGGCAACTTTGAAGCACTTCCAACGCAGACATTGCATAAGGCACATGTGCCAAATCCTCAACAATGTTGTAGTGCTGAGCGGCACAGGCGTTTGGATTATAGGAAGATTTTCGCAGAACACCTTTGGAAGGTGGCCTTACAACGGGTTCAGCGCTGGGCTTCTCAATTTCTAAAGGACCAGAGACAGGTGGGGGAGGTGGGCCATCAACGACTTCCTTCCCAACTGCCTGGTGTGATCCAACGTAATCCTTCGAACACGTGGCAATCGAAACAGGTGCAGCACCATTCATCATAAAAACTTGGGACCCAAATGGTGCAGATGGTGAAGGCTGCTCGACCATCTGGGTTTGTTAAGATGGGAACGATTCTTTGAGAACTGTCGGAGTCCCTTTAGAGCCTTTCAGAAGTTGACTAACCTCAGATCTTCGGGGACAATCTTTGGTGTAGTGGTCTCCATCACATATCAGGCAGGGGTACTTCGGTTTACGTTGGGAACCATCATCAGCACGAGGTTTAGAAGACTCTGGTTTTGGGGCATTAGGTTTGGATTTTCCTTTGCCCTTCTTCTTCCCTTTGGAGGCCTTTTCCGCAGGATTGGCCTGAACGGCATTGACCTTCGCGGTCTTACCAGAATCTGGAGGGGCAGGAAGAGCAGAATTATTGGAAGAATTTGACTTCTGCTTCCCATTAGAGGACTTCCGAGAAGTCTGAGAGACGGAACCAATAACACCGTCCACCGATGGGGTAGCTGGTGCTTTAGAGGTTCCTGGCCGCGGGGCATCAGTCAAGATATCATATAGCGTGTCGGATTGAGAGTACACTAGATCGAGGTACTGGGCACGAGCAATGGCTTGTTCTTCGGTTACACATGCCCCCATAGCAATATCTTGAGCGATCTTGTTAACAAAGGAGGTAGTAAACCAGTGTGTTAGATGATGGTCAGGAATATCAAACTTGATCAGTCTACGACGACGTCGCCACTCATGAATATGATCTGATATGTGAGTGGCTTTATCCTGCTTGAGAGAAGTCAGGAGATGCGTCCCGGCTTCATAACGAACTGGTAACTGGAAATGTGTCAGAAAAGCCATAGCTAGCATATTAAAGTCTTGAAAGATGCCACGAGGTCGTTCTATATACCACTTAGCAGCAGCACCTGTAAGAGTGCGCTGGAAAAGACGCAGAAAAACCGAGTCACCACCCAAGAGTTAGAAGAACACCACAGATTGTAGGTCATGACATGAGCTTGGGGGTCCTCTCCAGCTTTACCCTCAAATTTAGGACAGTCACCAGGCACCTTGGTCGGAATCGAAGGCCAATAAGGATTGTGAAGAATCGGATCATTGGTCAGTTTAGATACATCCGACAATTCCAACGTGGCAAGGAAAGGTAACTGAGGATTGAACGGCATACCAGGCCCCCGATAAGGACCTGTACCTGTACTCCACCCTGGTTGAGCATAACTTTGCCCCCATTGGTTCTATCCCAAAGGATTCTGACCATAGGGGGTGTAAGTCGCATAATTAGGCTGATACGATTGCTGATAACCAGTGTAAGGGGGTTGATAACTAGGGTATGGACCCTGATTATATGTAGGCCCCATTTGAGCAGTATATGGATTTGAGTGCTGAGTATAGGTATAGCCTGGTTGTTGAAGGTAATAACCAGAACCTTGGGGCGGGTTGTAAACAGGTTGAAATTGACCTTGAAGATAATAACCGCCTTGGGGTCGAGCGGGTTGCTGGTAAGTGGGGCCCTGCTAAGCCTGATAAGTTGGGCACACAGGCGGATTCGGTTGCGACATATAATAAATGGGTTGTTGAGCAGGGTTAACTAGATGTGCAGGCTGTCCTGGTTGAACAGGTTGACCTGGCTGAGGGGGCTGCCCTGGTTGAACAGGTTGGCCCGGCTGAACAAGTTGTCTTGGTTGAACAGGTTGGCTTGGCTGATGAGCCAGTTGGCCTGGTGGCGAGATAGGGCTAGGTTGTGCCTGATAACTAGGTTGACCTGTAACAGGACCATAAGATGGCCCCGGCTGTGCAACATTCGGACCAATAGGAAACTGAGGTTGCTAAGGTTGCACCATAGGTTGAGAGGGATGGATTTGCCCCCCAGGACCGTACAACAGTCCAGGTTGATACCTCGGCTGACCTGTGGGTCCTTAAGGTTGCCCTGGTTGGACCACAGAATGAGGCTGTAAAGGTTGACCTTGAGGGTTGTAGGACTGCCCTTGCGGACCGTACAACAACCATTGTTGGCTCGAAGGTTGTCCCTGTAAGGGTTGTCCTTGCGGATCATATAGATAACTAGGTTGGCCTGAAGGTTGACCTTGGAAGGGTTGTCCTTGCGGGTTGGAAGGTTGCCAAGCCTGGGCAGACAGAAAACCTTGAACATACTGATAAGCCTCAAGAGCAGAAAAACGAAGAGGGTTACCCTGCTCATCATATTGATATGGAAAAACATAAACAGGGGTACCATCCGGTCCATAATGGGAAAAGTAAGATGATTTAGGATCTGAGACTAACCAACCTCGGAGTTTGATGGCTGTAAAGACAACCGATACTCCTCGGGAGAGATATTCTCCGGAATAGCAGATGCTATGTAAATGTCTTCAGGAAGCGACGAGGTCCTAGTGGACTGAGTGGTGACAGCGGGCATAGATGCAGCTACGCAGACGGTAGGCCTAACAGGTACTGACGTGACCTGAGGAGATGACGTGAGAGGTGTCGATGGCGACATCCCTAACGAAGGAATAACCGGCCTCGTAGACGGAGTCGATACTCCCATGGAGGCCGCAGCGGCCACAATCTGACTTAAGGACCTATATCCCGCTGGAAGCGAATGACCAAGCAAAGACATGACGGAAGACTAGGGGTTGTTTTCTGGGAAAAGCTGGTAATCTTCACCAGATGTAGGAATTTCCTCACTAGGAGAAGGACCGAGTGAGTCCATATCTGACTCTGCCGCTAGATCTTCTAAAAGACGGCGAGGACTAGGAGGTATAATGGCAGCCAAGAAAGGTGATCCCGATGTGAGAGGAGGGAAATATTCCCCTACTCCAAATCCAAACCAAGCGTTGAATAAGGGCCAATTGGATTCAACTGGTCCACCAAAGGGAAGCTCAGATAAGACCAATCCCCTGTCAGGAAACTCGGATACAATAGGCTGCTGAGGTTCAGCAGAGGACTGAGAGACCTCTAATGAATCGTCTGTGTAAGGACTACCAGTAGACGAAACTGAGGGTTCCGCCACTGTGACAGTAACAAAAAGAGGAAGAGATCAAAACAAAAACACACGGGCAAAAACCAAGGCAAACAATCAAACGGCCGACAAACAATCTCTAAAAGGGTGTGTGATCGTAGGTGATTACTTTTACCACATTGAAACTGGAAAATTTCACTGTTTCATGTTTTAAGAGTCTAGAAACGAGTAAAAGATGACTCTATCTCTTTCAATTTGGAAACAAGCGTGAAAGGACAAGTGCTTGATGATATTTTCAAATTGAATGAGTCAGAAAAGATCGAAATGACTACTCTGGAAAGCTAGGCAAAAGGGTGTACCAGATATCCGTGAACTGCCATATACACCTTGGTTAAAAAATGAAAGAGAAATCAACCAAGGACTTGACGTACGTGCAGGTAATCTCCCCAAATGTTGTGTCTGGTGTATCACGGGTATAAGGCGGCAGACTCGGCTTCCTACAGATAAAGGATAGCAACCTAGTGGGGTCTCCCTTTATATACGCGACGGTACGGGGAGCACAAGTCCATACTAGTGTTGTCTAAAACCGAAAGGCGAACGACAACTACTAGGTTTAACGACGCCAGAACACGTCACTAGCCTAGACCTATAGATATTTCGTTAATGTTTCAATGTTGCCTTAAGGTAAATTGAGTAAATTTTAGAGTTGATCTTCAATTATGTTTCAATTTCAAGCCCTACCGAATGTTGTATCTCGAAAATCCTCTAAATGCACACTACATGCCACAATATATCACTTTGTTCGATGAATAGCTCACTACGGGAAGGTTGAGAGC
Organism: Pinus albicaulis; assembly: GCA_034641835.2. Classification (NCBI taxonomy): domain Eukaryota; kingdom Viridiplantae; phylum Streptophyta; class Pinopsida; order Pinales; family Pinaceae; genus Pinus; species Pinus albicaulis. The sequence continues at coordinate 691,118,066 of CM076584.1, read as the reverse complement.
TTTCCAAACAATAACAAAATGATCACAAAACAACCACTACTGTCTTTAATGCATGCTAATGAAACTAAAAACTTTCCCTTTAGAGTTATATAACACTAATAATGCAGAAAAGCTTTCAATTTTCACTAACTAATCAAAAGCAAAAAGATTTGTTTTTGTATTTTTCAATGTTTTAGAGCAAAGTGCACCAAACGGAATGAAAAACTAATGAGAAAACCAATTTAAGAAATGATAGCAAAAGAGTAGAAACAAGCGAGTTCACTCAATGCAAAACACACAACCAGAACTCAAACTAATGGAAGAAATCCCTCAAATCGAAGAGGAATCCCCAAAGACTCATACAAACCGTGTGATGTAGGCTTGAAATGAGGCAAAATGAAACTTGAATGAAAAAGAGAGCAATCACTCAAATAACGAAGTGATACAATGAAAACCAATCAAACGAATGCAAGGAAGCAAAAACGAAGTTGACTGAACAAGCAAAAACCAGAAACTCCCACGGGAGGCTCAACACACGATAGCACCTAGATGCCCTAGGGCTAGAATGTAAAACTAAAGGTAGAGGGAAAACAACCAGAGGATAAAGGTCTAACACAGTCAACAAGGGCTTCAATACACTCAGATAGTCAGAAAATAACACCAAAACCAAAAATCAAACTCAGAGGGCTCAAAAACAAGTAAACCCTAGTACCAAACAGGGTTGGCGCCACTGTTTCGTTGTATCATGCGCCAAAACAGGGTTGGCACGGGTACCTAACCAGCAACAAGCGCCAGCTGGCACGACTGTCAGGTTAAAAAGCGCGCCAATCGAGTTTACTAAGGACAGAAAACAAAAAGACCAAACAGAGAGCAGATCAGGTATGGTGGCGCTGAAAAGAGGTTTTACACCAAAAGGAGACAAACCATAAGAGAAAATCAAGCAAAAAAAAGCCAAAAGCAAGCCAAAGAGATAAGACAAACGCCAATCATATGTTCCCCAGTGGAGTCGCCAGTTTGTTGGAGAGGTAAATCCCCTCTGCGGATAGAGGCGATCCCTACTAGCCCAGATTGGGTCTAGCAACAATCAGTCACGCAGTGACGTAGGTCTCTAGTTACAAAACGACAAAACATAACAAGTTCCCTACCTCAGGTCCTACGCAATGGTCGTCGAAGAAAGGATGACGCTTCCCGTCCTCCGCTTTGGCAGATCACGATCCTTCCGCTTAACACGTCTGAATACCTGCACACATACGAAGAAACACAACGATACATAGCATAGAATCTAAATCTTGTAACCATACATCAGTCAGAGAGGATGTAATTCATTGCATCAAAGATGAAGACACATGAATGAAACCATAATCAAAGACGCTTATCATTAATAGTAATAAAGGAAAGATACAACCCAAAGCTATGACGCTGGATCTTCCTTCGGCGGGGCTGATAGCGGAGCACGTCTCAAAGAAGCTTGTCGAAAATGGGACAAAGCTCTCTCTCTTCGGCTTGGCTCTCAAAGGCTGTCTGGCGATAGTCTCCTTGCTACAGATTCAGCTCTTGCTTCTATGACTACTAGCTTGCTAAGGAAAAATGGCAAGCTTATATAGATGGTGGAAGGGGAGTTGGGATCCCTACAATTGTGGGATTGGCCCTATCCTCAAGGAAGCTTCCATGATAGGTGGAAAACCACCTCCCATACATGGAGATCCGGAGCCAAACCTCCCAACTCATTTTAGAGACTCGTTGAGGAGTTTGTTGGAATCAAACTTCTGCCATTTATTTTTTTTAAACAATCCTTATTAAGCTTGGCGCGAGCAATACACTTGGACAGAGCGTTAGTTGACACGCCCTCTTTGGTGGATTTCCCCCATTGGCGCGAGGGCTGAACTGGTTGGTCACACCAAGGCCAAAAGGTCAGTTTTTAGGGTTTTCCAAAGGAAACTTTCTTCAGAGGAATGATTGTCTTTGTCAAGGGGGATGCCATGAAAGTGGTTTCAGGTTATGTCACTGCTCACAGGTCACAGAGAAGGCCCTCCAATGTGTGGGACGGGGAATTGCAGGGACGGTGACAAATTACTGTGTAACAGTCAATGATCAATCGAATGGTTGCATAGCGAAAACAGGTGCAAATATATCATCATAATATATGCCTTCCTTTTGAGAGAAGCCTCGGGAAACAAATCTTTCCTTGTACTTTTCAGCACTTCCATCGACTCCATGCTTGATCTTGTAGAGCCATTTCGAGGTGACAACAAATTTGTCCTTCGGTCTCAGGACCACATCCCAGACATCATTCTTCATAATAGACTCATATTCTTTATGCATAGCATCCTTCCAAACTTGATGCTTTATGGCTTCTTCAAATGTTCCAGGCTTAGATTGTACAATAGTACTCATGGTTGTTAGGTACCCTTGGTACCTACTTTCCCAGAATGTTCCCCTTGGAGCAATATGTCTCTCGGCATCTTCGAGAGTGTCTCTTGGACATGAAGGTCTTCTTTTATTTAAAGAGGGTGGATCAATAGGATCCATCGGACCTTCAACATCGGGCATCGGTTCAACCTTTGGTTCTTCCTGCCTTCAAGCTTCTTCTTCTTCTTCTTTGTCTTCCTTTGAGATAGGAAGATTTCTAACCTTCCTAAGGGCAGCATCTTCATCGAAGGCGACATCATGGCATATCTCCACGTCTCTTTGACCAGGCACATAGATTCTATATGCCTTCTAGGTTTCACTGTAGCCCACAAACATCCCCTTCTTCCCAGAAGCATCCATCTTGTTCCTCTTTTCTTTCAGCACATGAAAATAAACGCGACTTCCAAAAACTCTAAAATGAGAGACATCGGGCTTCTTACCAAAGAAAGCTTCTTCGGGAGTTTTGGAGTCCAATGCGGAATGTGGGCATCTATTTTGGACATACACAGCGGTGTTGGCAGCTTCTCCCCATAGAAACTTCAGAAGACCTTGGTCATAAAGCATGGCACGAACAGCTTCCAAAATGGTTCTATTCTTCCTTTCAGCAACACCATTTTGTTCGGGAGTGTACATAGTGGTGGTCTCCCTCTTAATGTCAGCTTCCCTACAATACTCAATGAATTCATTTGACTCATACTCGGTCCCATTATCGGTCCTCAAAATTTTGATCTTCTTCCGTGTTTGATTTTCAACCAAGGCCTTGAAGGTACAAAACCACTTGAATGCTTCGTCCTTCTTCAAGATATATATCCAAGTCTTACGAGAGAATTCATCTATCAAAGTGATATAATATAAGCATCCTCCCAAGGATGTTACCAGATAGATCAGAATGTATCAATTGCAAAATATCATGTCTTCGTGACACTTGAGGGGAATGGTCCCCTTGTATGCTTTCCTTTGGCACCACCCTGATATACACCTTCTTGGTCGTCTTTGAAATCGGGCATCCCTGTCACCCCCTTCCTTGCTTCGGGAAGGGATTTGAAATGAAGGTGTGCCAACCTCCGGTGCCATAGCTCGGATTGAAGAGTTGTGTCACATGTCATGGCCCCCAGCGGACTTCCTCCAACCTGATAGATTGTATCAACTCTAAAACCAAGAGTGAATGCTTCTTTGAAGTTCCTCTTCCAAATGTGTACCTTTCCATCGATGAATGCCACCTTGCATCCTTTGTCTTCCATTGTCGAGATGGACACAAGGTTCTTCTTCAAATCAAGTGCATACAACACATCTTGTAAGCGGAGGACTTGACCTTGAGATAGATGAAGGGTCACAGTCCATGTCCCTTTCACTGGATGGGTGGCATTATCTCCAAGGATAATCTACAAATTAGTATTCTTCTCAATCAAATCAGAGAGGGCTTCTTTATATCCAGTGAGGTGCCTTGAAACACCACTATCAATCAACCAGACGTCCATGGTGTCGGGAGGAGATGCAGCGGAGAGGGCAGATATAAGAATATATTCATTTTTCTTATTATCAACAACATTGGATTCATCATACCCGGAATTCCTTGACCTCTTGAAAGGTTGAACATATCCACTTCAATCAAAGGGAGACTTCCTCTTTCCTTTGAACTTGTTGTTCCTTTTATTTCCATTCCCCCTTAAGTTGTTGTTGTCATCATCTCTAGGAGAGTCCCTTCTATTGGGGCACTCTCTTGCATAGTGACCAAACTTGTTACAACGTAACATCTTCCTTTTCTTCCTTTGGGACCCGCTCTTCCATGGTTTTGATTTCTTCGACCACCATTGTTCCTCTTCTTTGCATGAGCGTTGAAGGCAGTAGGGTCACCTTCATTCCCATTAGAGGGATGGTCTCTCTCCATCATCCTTGTTTCCTCTTGAGTGCATCTCGTCAACAATTCATCAAAATCAGGAATCACATTATTATTAAAAATCATAGTATTAAATACATACCAGTCTTGCGGGAGTTCTCCAAGAGCAATGAGAACGAGCTCTCGGTCAATTATTTCTTCTCCAATAGCTAAGAGATCATTCCTAATTTCTGTGAGCCTCATAAAATAGGATTGAATGGATTCTTCTTTACCCTTCTTGATATTCTTCAACTTGTTTTTGAAAAAGAGAACTTGATTAGCATTGCTAGCCCTGAACATGCTAACCAACTTATCATACATCTCTTTAAATGTGCCCAGCTCGGAGATATAAGCAACCAATTGCTTATGTAAAGAATCCTTGATAATCATATTCGCCTTGATTTCCCCTTTTCTATACTTCGTCTTTGTGGCAGCCAGTGCATTTGATGGAGGCTCATTTATCTTCCCCTGCACATAATCCATGACTTCTTGATCTTCCAAAACCAAATCCAAAGACGTCTTCCAAGCATAATAGTCAGACTTATCAGTCAACTTATCATCAAACTTGAAACTCTTGTAGGTTGAGGAGACCATTGGTCCTTGATAAGACAACTTCTTCGGTGATTTCTTTTCACACTAGCTTGGGCTTTGTCTTCACCTTAGCTCTGATACCATGTTAATTGTAGATAACCATGGTATGTTCTATGCTTAATGAAGTTTAGTTCAATCTTTCTTATAGGCCTAATTCAAATTAGCAATCACATAAACATGAAAGTAAATGTTGATAGAACATAATAATAAATTAACAGAAGACAAACCAATATAATAAATCAGAATTTGTAATTCTTCTTGTTTAGCAAAGATAGAGAGAAATGTTTGTTACAGCAGTCAACAGGATGCCCTAGCCAACAAAGAGTTTTGTTGGTCAAACCATTTCTTCCAAGCTCCCACAGGTTTAGTCAAACACATACAAGATCAGCCTTAATTCAGTGTCACACAAACCTCAAAAGTCATCTCCCAAAACAGTCAATGCAAGTCAAGCGTCAGTCAACGTTGCAGTCAACGGTGGTCAACGTTGCAGTCAAAGTCAACATTCAGCCTCGCTTTTTGTGCCCTCTAATGTGGCCTCCAAAAATTACAATTTGTGCAGTCAAATCGAAGTCAAAGCTTGAGGGTTGACCCAAAGTCAACATTGTCCAAAAAGCCCTAAAAAACATCCGCAGATTTCCAGATTCACACATGGGAGGGAGAGAAGCCTCTTCTAGGTTGTACAAACCAATCAGATGATGAGAAATGTGTAATGAGATGATCATGAAATGAGCATCATCTCTCTCCAATTTATATCCATTAATGAGGGTGTGTGACGCATCTTTTGGGGCTTGTGAACCTACATTACAAATCTGGGCAACTATGACAAATTGCACGTGTGGAAAATAAATTCAAAATATAAGTTTTGCTCATCCAAACAAGATGATCTTTAGATCAATCTTGCACCTCTCCAAAAGAGAGATCCAACAAAAATACATCATCATCGTATGAGAAATGCAACATGGAGTTTGGACCTAGTTGCCCAAAAATTAACACATCAAGAAGAAGCCTTTTGACCTATAATAAAATCCTTGCTCATGAAACCCATGAAGCAAGCTTAACAAAAATACATTTTATTATCTTTGTCTTCTTCATTACATAATTACATAATTACATAGTCAATATGAAGATTGAACCTAGTTACACTTTCCAACATGGAAGTCACAGCCTGGATAATGGGTTGCGTGACTTCAGCTAATTTCTCCATATTAATCAATGGTTCTCCCTCCAGTAAAATCTCTAACAGGCCTAAGGCAAGGATGCCCATTGTCACCACTCTTATTTTTCTAGCAATGGAAGGATTGAGTCGCCTTCTTCTGAAAGAAAAATAGGATGGCAAAAAAAAAGGCATAAAAATCTCACATAACCTATATATCACGCATCTTATGTTTGTGGACAATGTCCTACTGAGAATAGGCACTGTATCAGAATGGCAGGCTTTTCATAAAACAATCAATAATTTCTGCAGTGCAACAAGAATAGAGATAAGCCTAAACAAATCCTCCTTCCACCATTACTCAGTCAATACAGACATTCTATTAGCTATTCAAACATCTCTAACCTTGCAGAATATTCCCCTTGAAAGTGGTATAAAATATCTTGGTTAGTTTCTAAAACCAAATGATTATCATAAAGGGGACTGGAAATGGCTGATCAAAAATGTAGAACAGAAAATTAACATGTGGTGCTACAATTAGCTATCACTAGGGGGCAGAATGATTTTTGTTAAAGCCATGCTGGAAAATATCCATGTCTATTGGCTATCTCTAGCCAAGATTCCCTCTGCGACTCTCAATGCCATCAGGCAACTAATGTTCATATTTTTGTGGATAGGTAAAAACAGCAAGGAAGAAATTCATCTTGTCAACTGGATAACACTATCTATCCCCAAACATCTTGGAGGGTGGGGATTTAGAAAGCTACCCTGGTTTGCCAAAGCTTTATCTCTAAAAAACCTCTGGAGAGCCCTGTTTGGTGGGGGACTATGGAGTTAGATAATAAAAGGAAAATGTTTAAAACATAAGTCTGTAGTGGACTGGTTTAGAGGATATGCTAAAAAACCAGTCAAAGGTGGCTCTATTGAATGGAAAGCACTCAATGCATCCTTTCCCCTTCTCTTTAACTGGCTCGCCTGGAAAGTTGGGGATGGAAAACAGGTAGTCCTAGGTAAGGACCTATTCATCAAAGGTAACGGTGTCTACAAGATCTCTCCTGAATTAATTAATTGTCTTAACTCCAAAGGATTGGTCCACTTACATAATATCTAATCAAGAGAATCCTCTATGCCCTTCAAAAATTACTGGCTGACCTCAAAAGAGTTGGGTCTGGATGGTAACCTAAGCAGTTCAAGGGACCGTCTGATTTGGAGTTGGGCTATATCCTCCAGGGAGGTAAAAGCCCGGCTAGCATATGAAGCAATTTTACATTCAGCTAAGTTACCAGAAACTCCTGAAGAATTTGCCGGAAATGCCGATCCCTGTTTCCGATACGAAAACAGATACTATTCTTGTCAGAAACGCTGTAAAAACGTTTTTGTGCCATTTCAAAAAATCAGAAACTTCAGATTTGGAATTGGATACGTTTCCAACGGACTTAAATTTTTTTGGATCCATTTCCACAAAAATCGTGATCAGAATCCACCCTTAAAATGTTAAAAAGCGTGAAAATTTGTATAGCCATAAATAAATAATAAAAATGAAGAAATCAAATTTGCAAATAAACTCATTATAAACAGAGTCTCATAACGTCTCTTCTAAATCTTTATAAACAAATACACTCCATGTATTTATCAAGGATTCTTACTAAGAAATAGATAGACATTAAAAAATGCAAACAAAAGGGTTTGATGAATGTCTTCGTAAAGAGATCTATTTGAGCGATTAATTTTCAGTTTGGTTAAGGTTTTGTTAATTGTCATTGATGTTGCTCTTGATTTCATAAAACCCCCAATATAACAAATATTCTCTAGCCAATCTTTTGCCTGCATATAGTCAAGAGACCAAGCTGACGTTGATAAGATTGAAATGTTCAAATAGGCCTTGACAGAATATCCCAATGATCCCATGGGACTTTTAATTGCCATGCAAGGAAGATAGATATCATCTGCCATGCATGACACGTTCTTTGAAGGAGTTGGACTCGAAAGCAAAAAGGCTGTAGCATTTCTGATTGCATTACGAATGATGCTGATAATATGTTGAATGATATAATAATCACTAATGATGATGACAATGTTTATGCTGAATTGATGATGATGATTTATTTATGTTGAATTCATAACAATGATAATGTATTTTTGGATATAGATTCTAGATTCTAAAAGATGAATGGTAATATGAAATATATATATATATATATATGGTAATATATATATATATATATATATATATATATGGTAATATATATATATATATATGTCATTTCCTTGCCGTATCATATCCTGATTTTTTGAAAATTTGCCGTATCCGTTTCAAACCCCGTATCCGTATCCGTTCCCATATCCATTTCAGTGCAACTTAGACATTCAGAGGTGGAATCAAATCACAGATGGTGGAACAATTATATTTGGAAATGGCACATCGCAACAAAATTAAAATGCCTCACATGGCTGGCCCTCCACAATAAAATTTTGACCTGGGAGAACCTTCAAAAAAGAGGTTTTGTTGGACCCAATAGTTGTAGCCTGTGCAGATAGCAAGCAGAAACTGTAGATGATATATTCACAAATTGCTATGCTGCGCAGGATATTTGGTTCACAGTTTTACAGACTATGGGCATTCGCACAATTTTAAGATGGTACTCTTTCGAGGAATCACTTTATTTCTGGGCCAAGAAATCAAAGTTCCTTGGTACTCTTCCCATCTTTGTGTCATGGAGTATTTGACTACTTAGGAATAGAATAATCTTCAGAGATGAAAGAGCTCGCTTCCTTAATCTTCAAAGATTGTTGCACACTTCAGAGAGCATATCCATGAGCAATCTGAAAAAGACAGCTTCAGCTATAAATCATCCAGCAAGTGTAAAGGCAGCTTCACCTATCAGTTTTTTTCCAGATCAAGACAACTTGTCAACAGATTTGAAGAATTTCAGAAGTGCAGATTTCAGTTTTCTCCCTCCTAATCATCTCTCAGATTTCAGTTTCTTTCTCCGTTTTTCAATGCCTTTTGAAAAATTGATGTAATATTATCTCTTACGTAGGCCAGTCTATATAGTAAATGCATTTCACAGGGACAGATTTAAGAAGCATTGATCAACAGTTTCAGGGACAGATTTAAGAAGTATTGATCAACAGTTTATATAATTTGAAGCTCACAGACAAGCTGTAATGATGTAGATATGTGCAGAATTCCATGCTGCCCTCAGATTAGAGAGGAAATATCAGATTTCAGCAGTCAAAATGTACATTTTTTTATTCGTATGAATAAAAAAAAAAGTAGCCATTACAATGGAAATAAATAAATAAACATGCAGAGCATATTCATTTTGACTTTTTATTATAACCGACATTGCATTTCTATTTAGAGAATATTTTATTTTTATTTTAAGAAGGACATGTGTCAACCCCACGTTGAGCACAGACGGAATTACACATCACCCTCATAATGTGCTGTTAAAAGAGCCTCTTGGCTCAACTAGATAGAGATAGCTGAATAGCTCAAAATGCTCGTCCAAACCGCCATTTCTTGCATAGTTAAAAATCTCATCAACCACACAATGGCAGGATAAAATATCAAAGGGATTGAAAGAGATTATATAACTCATGTACGCATCACCAATACCTCAGTAGCCACATAGGTGGTAGACAATCCAAAACACATATTGAGGTTACAAAAGGGATATGACATCAAGTCGACAGCAATAACCACACTTGCTACTGTAGCCCCTATTGAAAATCTACATTCAAATACAAACAAGTCATCTAACGGATACAGAACACCCCAACAATGCTGGAGACTGGAACCCCATCAGATGCATTGAATATGTATGTTTGTTAACTTTCACAGTCAACTAAAAGTAATATTTCATGAGTTGTAAGAAAGATAAGTTTGTCAAAGTACATGTGTTACTCCATCCTGAAATCATGAGAAAAGAATAAATTTATCAATCGACTTATAAGAAGGCAAGGGTGCATCTATTTGAATGTTTCCTTAAAAGTTAAACCTACGATTGCTGGTAGTCAGCACTGAGAAAACAAAACATTAAGTGTAATCTTAACATGATAATGCCAAGCAGTAGTTTGACCAATTTGATAACATTTCATATAAATTGGAAAAGATTCTTGCATCAAACCACAATTTTGGCCCAAGATCAAAATATCATTTTGCAATCTAATCTATAGGTCTTTCTGAACCCGATTAAAGCAATGGCATTTACTCATATACTGTCAATTATGTCTGCCTGGAAAGAAGTCACAAGACAAACACTGATAATAACCTCATGGTAATTTAATTACTGCGAGGAGCTAAACAACAGTTGTAGTCAGAATGTCTTTAATGAAATAACAGATCAACTAATTCATCTCAAGTAGAACTGAAACAAATGTTGCCTATTAATAAATACACTGATGAGATAAAATCTAGTTACATCACTGATAATTTCTGCCGAAAGCAAACTCATACAACAACCATAAATCTTGTAAAATCTTATGGTAATCAAACTTCTCATGACAATAAGAAATGTGTGCTCACACTTATTAGCACCATTGAACTATTAGTCTTGCATGGCTCTTGTAAGCATATCTCATTTCTTATTTGAAGTTCGTACAACCTCTGCTGGTGGCTTTACTATAAGAAATTGAGCACCTTCTTTGCAGGCAACAGTTGCAGCCTTTATCTCATTTGCTTGGTTGATAAACTTGGTTATCTCCTAATACAGTTTTCACAACATTCATGGATTAGTTTTATATTGGCCAATGAACACAGCCTGTTTCATGAAGAATATTAGTTGAATCAAATCTTTCAAACAAAAATTATTAAAGGAGATTTTCCATGATGACCAACAAAAATTCCGAAATTTAAGTTTCACTAATATTTGGCAACTGCATGAATGAGCATATTTTGCTCAACCATTCAACAAAAGAAAGTTGCAATTATAAATAAATAGAAATAGGCAGGCAGTTTTTTTTTTTAGCTTCAAGGATGTTGTTGATCAATAAAGTCATCTATCATATGAAGCCCATAATCTACATTCACAAGTGCAAACCTGACTGTTTCAATAACTACAAGCATCGATTCATCTTAAATCTGGATGTACCAAGTGTCAAGAGGGATTAAATCTTTCAAGATGCAAAACTCTTTTTCGTGCAAAACTTGAGGAAAAATCTGCAGCTCAAGAGATTTGATCTCTCCCAGCGCTCAGTAAATGTGGAGTTAGAATGGATCTATATTGGATCTTAGTAATACTATTTATATTAAATATAAATTTCTCATCTCTATATATAGAATATTCTTATTTTTAATTTTATTAAAACGCTAATAATACATATGCTCTCAACATTTTTATTAATTTCTTTTATTGTAATATGCATATTATGCAGACAGGCCATCTTCAGAATTCCTGTTCTCAAAAACCAGTCAAACGGAAGCCCAAATCTAAGGCATGAAAGCCATGCAGCCCACCTTCTCAAGAGGTGGAGGATTCCTCTTTCTTGGATTAGGAAGATGCTGAGTTTGATGACGACATGCTCTGATTGGACGAGGCCCAGAATTCAGATTTTCAAAAGCCCCGTGAAGAGGGCAAGGAGATCCAGGATTCTCCAGCAAGAAAGGAAGAAGTCAGTAATAATGATTCGACGGGCACCATAAAGCGCACCCATGAATCAGCGTCCTCGGACTCTGATAAGGACGCCTCCTTAGCTTGTCAGAACAATCTTCAAGTAGCTTTGGTAGCCCCACTTCCAGAAGGCTGGGTCAAAGTAGCAAAAAAAGAAAGGGAAGAAAGGACGCACCGGTGACCTGCCCAAAGTTGGGTGATTATAATGTTTCTGTTTTTCAGTTTCTTTTGTTCCTCTATATGAGCAAGATGGCTGGCTGCATAAGCCCCAAGTTACCCTGATAACTGTATCCTTGCTATTTAAAGATTGAATTTTATGATTCTATAATAGAAAGTTCCTCTCTAGCTTACAAAAAAAAAAATGCACATTATGAATTTTTTCCCAAAAAAATTGTTTGCAATTTTATTAATAAACACGAAATTACAAAATAACAAATTGAATTGAATAGACATTATTTTTATTATCACTTTTTTTATTTTTTTTACTATTTTAATTTAGTCGACATTATGTTTAATTATTATTATTTTTTGCTGATATTATTCATTTCTTGACTACTGGAAATGCGCCCTCGAAGTATACATTGCAACAGAAAATGGAGCTGGCCGCATGTGGAGCTGACTTTACTCTCATTTCCGATCAGTTGTACAAGATGGTGCAGATGAGGTCTTGCGAAGGTATGTGTTAGAATTTGAAAGACGAGATATCTTAGCTGAAGCTCATGGAGGGGTTGCCGGAGGTCACTATCCAGGGAAAGCAACCGTGCAGAAGATCCTACGAGCTGGGTTATGGTGGCCCACGCTGCACAATGACGCATTTGCGCATTGCCGCACTTGTGATGTATGCCAAAGGACGGGAAAACCGTCGCGCAGAGATGAAATGCCCTTGCACCCACAAATGGCATTGCAAGCTTTTGACAAATGGGCCATTGATTTTGTTGGACCTATTGACCCCCCAAGAAAGAAGACAGGTGCGCGTTACATAATCACTGTGACAGACTAGGTGACCAGATGGGCTGAAGCTAAGCCTGTGAAGGATTGTAGTGCAGACACAGCTGCGCACTTCATCTTTGAGAACATTTTGACTCGGTTTGGGTGCCCTAGGATTTTGATGAGTGATCGAGATATGCACTTTGTGAATGAAACTATTGAAGCTCTGACAGATTAATTCTGGATTCATCATTAGAAGAGTACTCCATATCACCCATAGGCGAACGGTGCGATACAAGCTTTCAATAAGATCTTGGAGACTGCACTCACTAAGGTCTGCAATGCCAACCGAAATGATTGGGAAGTGCGCATACCTGCAGTTCTTTGGGCATATGGAACCACATGCAAGAAGTTGACAGGAATGACATTGTTTAGGATGGTGTATGTGCAGGAAGCGGTTATGCTGATGGAGTACATTGTTCCAAGTCTGCGCATTGCAGCGTTCACTAATATGGCAGAGCAGGATATTATGGAAGAACGAATGTCGCAGTTGGTCGCCCTAGAAGAGGATCGCTTTATTGCAAGTTTCCATCAGCAAGTGCAAAAGGCACATGAAAAGGCTTGGCATGATAGGCATATTAGACAAAAGGTCTTTAAGGAAGAGGAATTGGTCTTATTGTACAACATCAAATTTGCGCGCCCCCAGGGAAGTTCAAGATGCATTGGCTAGGACCATATGTTGTTAAGGAAATCACTGACAGAGGTGCAGTGCGACTAGCTACGTTGAGCGGAGAAAATCTTCTTGGGTATGTCAATGGAAGTTGATTGAAGCCTTACAGGGATGACCCTCTCCCTACGCACACCAAATGGCTATATGGTCAGAAATATGGATCTGCGCAGAAAGGATGGCGGATGCGCAGACAGTTGCGACAAGCACGCAAGAACTGTGCGCAAAGGTTGACTAGGTTGCAGAGGTGCCAAAATATAGCCGTTGGAATAGTAAATCTGGAAAAGACAGTGTTCTTACCGTTAGGAGGAGCGTCTAAGTTGCATTTAATGAGGAGATTATGCCAGATTTGGAGTCGTTTTAACATTTATGGAGCTACATTAATGCACAAGAGACCGTTTAAGGCGCACCTATGCTATAAATATGACCGAAGGGGTCACATTAGATACCTTTGCTTTGTGTGCTATTTTTGCAAGTTGAGCTATTTGATTTCTGAAGTTTGCCTGAAGCCTATGTCTGGCAATAACCCGCTCTTTGAGGAGGAGCTGCGTCATAGAGGTTTAGGTCACCTAATTCCGCCCAGCATGACTGCCACCAAGCCAGGAGAAGACCCCGCTGCACAGGCCGCTTAGACCCTTGCACCAGCGCAAACGAAGAAAGAACAATCATCAGGGTCCCGGAAGTCGCCTCGTGAGAAGACTCCTAAGCCACGCTCCACTGTTGTAGAGCGCCAGGAGAAGCTAATGGCGGAGTTGCCAGAGACCGTACTGGAGGAAGATGTGGTAGAGATTGCTAATCCTATCTCGTGGTTGCCTACCTATGTTGCACCGTGCAAAGCTTCAATGAAGGTCCCAAAGGATCTCGATAAAGTGCGCTCATATATTAATATGTCGTTGCTTCCGGAAAACGTACATGTAGAGGGCGATATGTTTGTCAAAATTCCGCTGCTCAAGATGGAGGATTGGGACCTCACAGATCCAGAGAAATTTCCAGAGCTCGTGCCTGATATGTATTTAGAGCGAATCCTCTAAGATGATGGCGTAATCAAGTTGAGCCAATGCCCTGGGCGTTGGACCTCCACAAATCAAGCTTGTTAAACCTACTGCAAATTCTGCACTTCGGTCACAGCCCGATCAAAGATATCTATGTGACAGTTGCTCGCGTTAATTTATGACGATTGTTTGTGGCTTGGAGAGCGCATTCCAATCAATGCCGCGTTGATCCATCAGATCACCAGCTTGCCTGACCAGGGCGCGGACCCTATGGCAGCCTTTGGAGGTAAAGTTCAAGAAACGAAAGTCGCAGAGAAGGTTAAGAAAGATTATAAGGTGTCGCACAACACTCGAGGATTTGTTGTAAGCGAAATCAGCGACCCTACAGTCCAATTTGGATCAATTGGACTTGCCTGCAAAATGATGAGGAAGTGCAGGCCAAAGGAGGTCCCAGCACATGTTATTGCGTTTGCTGGGCAGTGCGAGAAGGGTGTCCAGTACAACTGGGCTCAATACTTATGTACCGAATTTCTAGAAAATATGCACGAGGCACAGGAGGAGGGGAAACACTTTTATTATGCATGGCTAATACTCCTCATCGCGCTCATCGGTTGGAAGACGCCTGAAGACACGCGGTTCCCCGAGATCGAGCCAGAAGTCGCGCGCTACGTAACCCTGTGGAACTCCAAGATCCCAGCTAGAGTCACCGAAAACAAGACCTTCTGGGTGCTTTTTCACTCTGCGCTATCTCAGGCTATTCAGTCAAAGCCAAGGTTGTCCCAACCTTGTATGAGCAGTACAAATTGATCATGGATTTCGAAGAAACATTTCATAATGTACATATCCACGCGAAGGGCACTATAGAAGGTGTGTGGTATGATTTTCCATATTTGGTCACAGAAGTTGACTTGGTGCGTGTCACGGCAGAGTGGCCGCCTACCTGGTTAGAGGCACGCACCACTAGGGGTGCCTTGTCGTTTGTTTTGAAGACTCCAACAAAGCCAAGAACGATAAAAGATACGCGGCAGAAGGGTAAAGACGTCGAGGTCGAGCCTAAACCTACCACAACCAGAGAAACCATCGATTTGGAGAAAGAGATGGAAGCATAAAAGAATGGTGAAGGCGTTGAAGGTCTTGAGCCACAGATCACCAAGGGGACTAAGTGCGTGTCTCAAGCAGCGGGAGGTCCGCGCAAGAAGAGAAAAGGGTCCAAATTAGCTGGAGCAGAGGACCTCACGCTAACGAAAGATGATTTTACTGAAATTGAAATACAGTTAAGTCAGCAACAGAAGATATGTGGTCAGATATGGAAGCACAATACAAAGTTGTGCTCAAAGGAGTGCAGTCAGGTATTCAAGAACTTAAAGTACAAGCGAGCCAGATTCAAGCAAGCGAGCTTCAAACGAGCCTGCAAACTTCCAATGCGCAGCCAATCAACACAATGATGCCATTTACTGGGGATAGCCGCCTGATCCAGATCCCCGTGCCCGCCATCAGAGTAGTGTCACCGACCTTACGCGCGACCCTGAGAGCCTCTGTATAAATCAGCATCGACCTGGCAATGCTACCAACCGAGAAATTTCATATGATCCACAGTATGATTGTCGACGAATTACAATACAGAGGGGATTGTGCCTTTCGCGCTACAAATGAGTCCCAACAACAAGTAGCAGTGTTACAGAAACAACAGCAGACAGCAGAAGAGGCGTGCCATGCAGCTGAGGCTCAACGCGCCGCATTAGAGGCCATGATCGACCAAGTCTGTAGTGACCTGCCGGAGGTCCCTGCATCAGCGACGCAGACCGCAAAGTTAGAGGGCTTGGCCGCTGCGTTCAAGGCATCGCGCAATGAAGTACAAACCGTCAAGGTTGAGTTTGAGCAATAAATCGCTGAGCTGCAGATGAAGCTCCAGTCGGAAACGCCACCAGAGGACAGAGCGCAGCGCATCGCAGAGATCAAGGCAACTAAAAGCAGCATATCAGCCGCGGTGACAGAGTGTGGTCAGTTATTGGATGAAGCCATGGGTGTCTAAACTTTTGTTCAAAACGACCTGATGGTACAGCAGCTGTGAAACGAATTGCGCGTTAAGGAACAACAATTTGCAGAGATCCGGATGGCGGCACCCACATTGGTGACAGCACAGAGACTTGTCCGCCTTCATGAGGGCAAGGCAATTCAGTCAAAGATTGAAGACCTGCGTCGCCGGGAAGAGCTTTTGGAGAGAAGGATGCAACCTTGGGCTGAGGAAGCCCTAAAGTTGAGTAGAGCCTTGATGGTGCCTTGAAGAGCCTTCAGCAAACACAAAGGAGCATCAACCTGGCAGTTGAAGGGCCGACAACCGCGAAGCTAGTTGATGAAGCACAGGGTGTTGCCGTGTAGAGTGTCGAAGTGGTCTTGCCACTGAAGAGCTCTGTCGAAGCACTCAAAGCCAAGATGAATGAGACCACCCCGCAGTGACTCAGGACGAGTCACAAGTTTGTGTTGGGGGCTTGTTGGAGCGGGGCCCCCTGGGGTACATTTTTGGTTAAGTTTTGTTTATGTTTTGTTGTGCGCGCTGCGCAAAAGAGTCAAAGGGGCTTTGGGGCAAATCAAAGTCCCTTAATCATTGCAAAGGGTTTAAAGGGTTTATACTATCTAGACGCGCATATACCATGAGTCTCAAACCATGGTTTGAGACTCATGGTATATGCGCGTCTAGATAGTATAAATATGTAAAGATCGAGTCAAGTAAAGATATCTTATGTCTAATGATGAATGTTTGCTAAGGGTTTGATTTAAGTCTGGGTTTTTGGGTAGAAAGGCTCCTGTTGGCTGTGTGCGCGGAGACCTAAGTCTGGGCTGTGTGTGGACTCTGCTGGCTATGTGCACAGAGACCTAAATTATGGCTGTGTGCGCAGAAGGATAGTATTAGTATGTATTGAAGGACTAAATGTACTGAAACCATTAGATCTCTTAATAAAAAAGATTGTTTTGGCGAACCTAGACTGTTATGCGATTTTGTTAATTTTGGACAAGTAGGTCCAAACTCCATGTTGTGATGCTCAGATGAAGATGTCAATATTTTTATTGGATTCCTCTTTCGAAGAGGTGCAAGATCGATTTAAAGATCATCTTGATGCGATGAGCAGAACATTTAGTTTGAATTTATTCAAAATATGTGCAGGTCGGCCTGAAATGAAATGTAGGCTTGAAGCCCCAGCAGTTGTGTCACACACCCTCACTGATGGATATAAATAGATCAACGTTGGAGGTCATTTTCACTCATCTATCACATCACATTCTCTCTTCTCATCTGATTGGTTCAATCACCTTGGAGTCTCTTCTTCATCCACACGTGGGAAAAATTGCAGCAAGAAGATTTACGTTTCTGACCTAGGGTTTTTCAGCGCAAATTTGACCAGTGTTGACTTTGTTCAATGCTTGGTCAAACTGACCCGAAACTTGGTCAAAATTATGATTTCCTTAGTCCACATTTTTTGGCACTGAAATCGAGGTTGACTGTTGACTTTGACCGAGCTATGTTGACTTTTTGATGCTGCTATTTCACGTTGACCATTGATTGGGACAACATTGACTTTCGTTGACTTTGTGTTGACTGACCTTACTATCCGAGAGGGTTGGGTGACACTTCTGGTTGGCTGACCGTATTGAGACTTTGCTGGTTGAAGCATCTTGTTGACCGCCGTAACGCGTCAACACACATATATTTTTGGCTTGTCTTTTGTCGATCTACTGGTATGTTCTATCTGCATTTTACTTTCTTGTTTATGTGATTGTTAACTGATATTGGGGATAAAAAGTAAAGTTGCATCAAGCATAGAACATCTACAAAAATTTACATGGTATCAAAGCTGAGGTGAAGACAAAGGCCAAATTTGTAGCAATCACCGAAGAAGAGCATGGGTACCTCAAACTACAATGGCTTTAAAGTTGATGACAAATTCACTGGGAAGGAAGACTTCCATGCCTGGAAGATGACATTGGATCTTACGTTGGAAGACCAAGATGCCATGGACTATGTGCAGGGTAAAATCCAAGAGCCTCCATCCACTGCACTTGCTGCCACCAAGTTAAAGTATAAGAAGGGGGAAATCAAAGCAAAGCCGATGATCAAAGACTCAATTCATAAGAGTTTGGTTGCCTACATCTCTGAGCTAGGCACATCCAAGGAGATGTATGATAAATTGGTCAACATGTTCAAGGCCAACAATGCAAATCAAGTCCTATTCTTTAAGAATCAACTGAAGAATCTGAAGAAAGGCAGGGATGAGTCCATCCAATCATATTTTCTGAAGCTGACCGAAATCAAGAATAATCTTCTAGCTATTGGGGAGACAATAGCTGATCGAGAGATGGTTCTCACCGCACTTGGAGGTCTCTCATCCGAATGGCATGTATTCAACACTACCATTCTCAATAACAATGTGATACCTGATTCTGATGAAGTATCGAGATTCGTACAAGAAGAGACAAGGATGAAGGAATATGAAAATGAAGGAAATGTTGCCTTCACTGCTCGTGCTAAGAAGAAGAACTTTGGTGGTCCAAGGAACAAAGGAAGAGCAGGGGACCAAAGAAAAGAAAGGTAAGACCGACCACTATGCTAGAGAATGCCCTTTCAAGAAGGATTCTCCTGATGATGATGACAACAACAACCGGAGGAATAGCAATCAAAGGAACAACAGGTTCAAAGGAAAGAGGAAGGCTCCCTCTGGTGGAAATGGACAACCTTACAAAAGGTCGAGAAATTCCAAGTATGAGGAATCAAATGTTGTTGATGATAAAAGAAATGAATTCATTCTTGTATCTGCCCTCTCTACTGCATCTCCACCCGACACTATGGATGTCTGGTTGATAGATAGTGGTGCCTCAAGGCACATCACTGGGTTCAAGGAAGAACTTTCTGACATGGTTGAGAAGGATGTTAATCTGAAAATTATCCTTGGAGATAATGCCACATATCCTATGAAAGGGACAAGGACTGGGACCCTCCACTTGTATCAAGGTCAATTCATCTGCGTGCAAGATGTACTCTATGTACCTGATTTGAAGAAGAACCTTGTGTCTATTTCGGCCATGGAAGACAAAGGTTTCAATGTGGCATTCATTGATGGGAAGGTGTGTATCTAGAAGAAAAGTTTCAAGGAAGCTATCATGATTGGGTTTAGAGTTTATACACTCTACAAGGTTGGAGGAAGTCCACTGGGAGTGATGACATGTGATACTATCCGACAGACTGAACTATGGCACCGAAGGTTTGGACACCTTCACTACAAAGCCCTTCCCAAAGCAAGGAAGGTGGTGAAGGGATACCTGAGTTCACAAATGATCATGAAGGTGTATGTCAAGGCTGTGCCGAAGGAAAGCATACAAGGGGGCCTTTCCCCTCAAGCATCACAAAGACATCTGATGTCTTGCAATTGATACATTCTGATCTGTCTGGTATGCTGCCCGTGACATCCTTGGGAAGATGTTCTTATTATATAACATTCATAGATGACTTCTCTCGCAAAACCTAGATATACATCTTGAAAAAGAAGGACGAGACTTTCATGTGGTTCCGTACTTCAAAGCCTTGGTAGAAAATTCAACAAGAAAGAAGATGAAGATATTGAGGACTAATAATGGCACTAAATATGAGACAAACGAGTTCAAGAACTTTTGCAGAGAAGCTGGCATCAAGAGGGAGACCACAACTGTCTATACTCTTGAGCAGAATGGCATTGCTGAAAGAAAGAACAATACCATTGTGGAAGCTGCTCGTGCCATGCTATGTGACCAAGGTCTTCCGAAGTTTCTGTGGGGAGAAGCTGCGAACACTGTTGTGTACAATCAAAACCGATGCCCGCATTCCACTCTGGACTCCAAAACTCACGAAGAGGTTTTCTTTGGTAAGAAACCTGACGTCTCACATTTTAGAGTTTTTGGATGTCCTGTTTATTTTCATGTACCGAAGGAGAAGAGGAGCAAGTTGGATGCTTCTGGGAAGAAAGGAATGTTTGTGGGCTACAGTGAAACTTCGAAGGCTTATAGAGTCTATGTGTCTGGTCAAAGGGAAGTGGAGATATGCCACAATGTTACCTTTGACAAAGATGCTTCCCTAAGGAAAGTAATCAATCTTCCGAGATCTGAGGAAGATCATGAAGCAAGGCGTGGAAATCAAGAAGAACCAAAGGATGAGACGATGCCCGATGTTGAAGGACCGATGGACCCTATTGATCCACCTCCTTGAATGAGGAAGAGACCATCATGGCTCAAGGACACTCTCAAGGATGCCGAGGGGCATATGGCCCCAAGAGCGACATTCCGTGAAAGCAAAAAGCCGAATAGATACCAAGGGTATCTAGCAGCCATGAGTACTATCGTACAATTTGAGCCTAGATCTTTTGAAGAAGCCGTAAAGCATCAAGTATGGAAGGATGCTATGCACGAAGAATATGAGTCCATAATGAAGAATGATGTCTGGGATGTGGTTCCAAGACCGGAGGACAAAGCAGTTGTCACCACGAAATGGCTCTATAAGATCAAGCATGGATATGATGGAAGTGCTGAAAAGTTCAAGGCAAGATTTGTTGCCTGAGGTGTTGAAAAGTGTACTAGGTCGATCTTCATGTTGATTATGTAATTAGGTAAAAGAAGAGGTCAAAGTAATATATATTTTTGTTGTACATGCTTCATGGGTTTCATGAGCATGATTTATTAAGTAGAAGGACTTCTTCTTGATGTCCATTAGGTTTAAAGATCTAGTCTTTGTCATATGCTCCAAGACCTTGAAGACAAGTTCCAACGCTGCTGAAGAAATACACCACGAAATGTTAAAAGTCACGTCGGCCTACATGTTGTATCATAGTCGACATATTACATTGGATGGTCGGCCTAAAAGTGAAAAACAGTTCACTATATATATAAGGCAGATTGCAGATCATTTGATGGAATGAAGAATGCGTACATCACTACAGTAATATAAAAACTATCTCAAAAAGCATTGCGGTGAACATTAAACAAGAAGGTTTGCGGATAGCCTCATGTAGATCAAACTAAGCATTTAAGTGCGGAAATATATATGCAGAGATATGAAGCTACAGTAGGCAGTGTAGATATAGGTTAGACTACAGTGCGGATTGTTTTATAAACGTAGATAAGCGGACATCTCTGAGATTATAGAGCAGATAAAAGGCAACAATTTCGAGCACAATCTGAGACAGTAATGCTGAAGAAGTTTGCGAACATCTCCAATATTACAGTGTGTATAAAGGATAACATATAGTGTGCATAAGAGACAGTTCAACGTGCATATAAAGAACAGCATTCAATACGGATATAAGTGAAAGTTGTTCAACTAAGAATTTGACAGAAGTTCAGACAGAGATCAAAAGAAGAAAGGCTGTTGTAAAGTAAGAGAAATTAAGGAAGGAAAATCTGAGATTTACCTTCCTAAACAATGCATATTGGTGACGAATAAAAGATTCAAGTTTGAAGAAGCTGTATCAAGGTCTTGGAAGATAATCTATGTCAAGGGTTTGAGTCTGGGTCATGGTACTTGTCATTTGAAGATCTATAAGAAGAATTCTTTGCAGGTTTTCCTCTCCAAGAGGGAGAGGTTTTTGACCTGGCTCTAGGAGCCTAACCTTTGTGTCTCGTGCTTTTCGACAATTGATTAACTAAGAGAAGACATAACTAACACAAGTAAGTTCACAAGCCATTATCAAGAAGAGAATTTGAATTAATCACCAGCCCTCCAAATTCTCAACATGGAACTAGAGCTAAGGTGGTGAACATAGGGGCTGCTTGTCAACAAGACACTCAAAGAAGCAAAGATCAAGGTTTGGGTTGGGAAGTCAAATCAGTTTGCAAAGAAGACTATCTAACTACATCAAATGAGATCTCCTATCTCATTCAAAAGAACAAACTCATTCGAGAAAATAATCTTTGCCATCAAAGATTTGCACTCAAGACATTGTTTGAAAAGAACCTCAACTTCTGAAGATATTCTTTGTAATCAAGGGTTCAAGTACACCAACATTGAAGAAAGGAAACCCTTGACTTCATTCTCAATCATCATCAAGGAAGCTGCAAGCCAATCCACTCAAGTAAGTATTCATGACCCTATCTGTCAAGATGCCTTATTGTAAAGAACAACAAGCTAGTTGGGTCATCAAACTTCAGTGCATGGAAGAAGAGAACAGACTTGAATTTAATTGAAGACGAAGTAATGGACTATATCGAAGGATCTACTATTCAACCTTCAAAAGAAGATACTCCAGCCCATGCCAAGTACCTGAAGGGAGAAATTAGAGCCCAAAGGATTCTCATAGAATCCATCAAAGACTCTCTCATTCCCTATGTATCAAAACTAAAGACTGCAAAACAAATATATGAGAAATTGGTGGAGCTATTGTCTGTGAGTACTGCTGGAGAAGCAATCTCTCTAAGTACAAGAACTATACAAAATGAAATTCTCAAGGGAAGCAGGAATCGCTCCATACTTTATGAGGATTTCTGAAATAAGAGATCAACTGCAGGAACTAGGAGAAGTGATGTCTAACACTGAGATGACAATAGTGGTGTTGAATGCTCTACCAGAGGAATGGGGAAGCTTTACTTCTAGTCTATATGGGAAGAAAGAAGCCACTCCATTCCATGATTTATGGTTTCCATGTAAAATAGAGGAAACAAGACTAAAGGCCAAAGCTGATACAGGACCAAGTGAAGAGAATCATGCCTTTGCAGCCTCATACAGGAAGAAAGGAAGATTCGGAAAATTTGACCCTCAGAATAAAAGAAGAAATATGGACAACGTGTGATGCTTTGGATGTGATGAACTTGGACATTATAAAAAAGATTGTCCTAAATCTGGAAAGGACAAGAGGAAAAAGGAAGAAGCCCATGTCACTTATGAAAGAGAAGAACCTGACGCTAAAAGATCTAAGAAGGAGGAAGCAAGAGATCTCTATTATGATTGAGATCATATTCCTCTGTAAGTGATCTCTGATTAGTTATAAAATTGTATGATAGCATGTAAATTAAGAAGCATCTTGATAAAAGCATGGAAGGAGGTCTCGGTGAAAAAAGATTCTGGAAAACCTCTCTACTAAAAGTAAAGCAGTCATCAGATCAAGGGTCATCATGGAGACAGAATTTTGGGATGTGATGACATATTTTTGAAGCAGGTCAAAGGAATGAAGCTCTTCATTCAAGAGAAATTGCTACAGGATGACCCAAGGGAAAAAGGTATGAGGTATGTATATATTTATATTCTGACATTGGATGTTGTGAAGGCATGTCATGTGGTTGCAGGTAATGGACTTCTATACTTAGAAGTATGATCTATGGAGGAGTATCTTGCAATGCACGAACAGATGAAATCAACATAATATGTCCTCATGGAATATGAGGTGGTTGTATATGAAAGGGAAAATAGAAAAGTTGTACGTTCCTGGGAATCAAGAATGAGCAGAGAGGAAGTGATCATGAAATGCAACCATGTCAAGAGGCAGTTATCATCCAGAGGCAAAGAAGATGTGACTAGGAGATCTCCTGGAAAGATATGTAGACTCTGAAGGAAGTCTGGTAAAGAAAAAGACCCTTGGAAAAACATATCATTAAGAGATGTGTCAATCTGTATGAAGGATGTCGATGCTTACAAAAAGATGTCATGGTGAAAGATCATCACTGAGGTAACTTTTGTTTTAAAAGTTCATATGTAAATGTTTATCTGGATGAATTTGTGCAGGGCTGTTAATCATGAGAAAGGATGTATGATCCTGGGAGATGATTCAAAGGAAAGCAGCATGGCACAATAGTGGACCAGGTAAGGAAGTCTGATGAATCACTTTTTGATAGCTGACATGACTCAGAATGAAAGTGATGGATGATCTGTGCCCTATGAAGCTAAAAGTTGAAGATTCCCCAATATCGAAATCCATGACATCGAGGACAAAAATTCTTCATGAGCAGCTAGGTGTCTCACCATTGTTGTTGGAAGTCCCTGGTTAAGAGGGAGCATGATGATAAGTTTCTTACTTGGAAGAAACTTGGTAATTCCTAAGAATGAGCTTAGGTACATTCCTTGTATAGGAATGAGTACATTCCCTTGTGGAATAGGTCCTCCCTGGTTGAGAGGGAGAGATAGACACATCATTCTAGTCTTCACTTGGGAAGATAGAATGGAGGATTGGGTAATCATCTGGCATTCGATACTCTTTGAGAATGTGTTAGGGCATTCAAGATAAGAGTAGTCGGGGACCGATATTCTTTGAGGGCTAGCTACCCAAGAGAAGAATAGTCCAAGAAGGTCATACTTTGGGAACACCCGAGTGGAGTATGTACCTTGGAGAGACAATGACGAAGGTGTCTATAAGTCATGTGTCTTGCCAGCATTGTAGCCCATTGTCTCGTTGAGAGATGGGGTTGTTAGTCAAGGCCTTGCACTAGGACAATGCTGGTTGATATGATGCTATACAGATGCGATTACCAATCCAATTCTTCTTATGAGATTCTTCAGTTTGAAAGTAACCATGTATCTATATGAATACCTCCCTAGTTAAGAGGGAGTGTTGAAATGTGTAACTAGGTCGGTCTTCATGTTGATTATGTAATTAGGTAAAAGAAGAAGTCAAAGTAATATATATTTTTTTTGTATATGCTTCATGGGTTCCATGAGCATAAGTAGAAGGACTTCTTCTTGATGTCCATTAGATTTAAAGATCTAGTCTTTTTCATATGCTCCAAGACCTTGAAGATTCCAGTTCCAACGTTGTCAAGAATACACCACTAAATGTGTTGAAGAAATTTTCCATAATCAATCACTACTAAGAAATACACCAATGAATGTTAAAAATCAAGTCGGCCTCTGCAGCAACATTGGATGGTCACCAAAAGTGAAAAACAGCCACTTATATATATAAGGTGATCATAAGATCAATGATGAATGAAGAATGCATACATCAATCACAAAGAATATAAAACTATCTTAATAGAAAGCATTGTTGAATATTATACTGGAAGGCTCATAAGATTCTGCCTCCTCAACCCAAGCATTTGCAGAAAATATATATACAAATATATGAAGCTACAGTAGGCATTGCGGATATAGGTTAGACTACAGTGCGGACTGTTTTGTGAACGTAGATAAGCGGACATCTCTGAGATTATAGAGCAGATAAAAGGGAACAGTTTTGAGTACGATCTGAGACAGTAATGCTGAAGAAGTTTGCGGACATCTCCAATATTACAGTGCGTATAAAGGATAACATATAGTGTGAATAAGAGACAGTTCAAAGTGCATATAAAGAACAACATTCAATGCGGATATAAGTGAAAGTTGTTCAACTAAGAATTTGATAGAAGTTCAGATAGAGATCAAAAGAAGAAAGGCTGCTATAAAGTAAGAGAAATTAAGGAAGGAATATCCGAGATTTACCTTTCTAAACAGTGCATATCGGTGACGAACTAAAGATTCAAGTTTGAAGAAGTTGTATCAAGGTCTTGGACGCTGATCTAGATCAAGGGTCTGAGTCTGGGTCATGGTACTTGTCATTTGAAGATCTATAAGAAGAATTCTTTGCGAGTTTTCCTCTCAAAGAGGGAGAGGATTTTGCCCTGGCTCTAGGAGCCTAACCTTTGTGTCTTGTGCTTTTCGATAATTGATTAACTAAGAGAAGACATAACTAACACAAGTAAGTTCACAAGCAATTATCAAGAAGAGAATTTGTATTAATCACCAACCCTCCAAATTCTCAACACAAGGCTTCTCTCAAAAGGAAGGCGTAGACTATGATGATATATTTGCACCTGTGGCCCAATATACCACCATCTAATCTATCATAGCCCTTGTTGCTACACAAGGATGGAATCTTCATCAGATGGATGTGAAGACCGCATTTCTGCATGGTGCGATAAAGGAAGAGGTGTATGTGGAGCAACCTCTGCGGTTCAAAGTCCAGGATCGGGACACCCATGTTTGCAGGTTGAAGAAAGCCCTCTATGGGTTGAAGCAAGCACCCAGAGCTTGGTACGAGAGGATAGATAGCTACCTGATGAAGTTGGGCTTCACTCGAAGTAATGTTGATCCAAACCTTTACTTCAAGGTTGATAGAGAAAAGCATCTCATTCTGGTGTTGTATGTGGGCAACCTCTTCCTGACAAGTGTTGACCCTCTCATTCATCAATGCAAGAGGGAGCTCGCTGCTGAGCTTGAGATGAAAGACCTAGGACTAATACAATACTCCTAGGCCTGGAGGTCTGACAGAGACCTAGCGAGATTTTCCTTTCTCAAGGAAAATATATTGTCAAGCTTCTGGAAAGATTTGGAATGGTGGACTGTAAGTCTATGTCAACATCGATGGAGCTCAACTTTAGGAAGTTGAGTGGCAGTGGTGTTGGGCACATGCTAGCAAATCCTACTAAGTATCATCAACTCGTAGGGGCCCTGATGTTCTTAGTGAACACCCGTCCAGACGTATGTTTTGCAGTGAACACTTTGAGTCAACATATGGTTGAACCTCATCACATTCAACGAGTTGGTGCCAAGAATCTGTTGAGATATCTTCGGGGCACGATAAACCATGGGCTGAGATACACTGTCGGGAGCATGACACTCCTTGGATACACTGATGCCGATTGGGCTGGCAGTGTGGTGGATTGTAAGAGCACATCGAGATGTTGCTTCACACTTGGTTTTGCTTCGATATCATGGATGAGTAGGAAGCAGAAGTCGATGGCTTTGGCACCGAGGAGACCGAATACATTGCAGCGAGTATGGCCTGTTGTAAAGCAGTTTGGTTGTGAAAGATCTTTAGTGAGCTTTTCGGGCATGTGCTAGATACCACCGTAATACTCTGTGATAACCAGAGTGGGATTCGGTTGTCCTAGAATCTCGTGTTCCACGATCGATCCAAGCATATTGATATCAAGTACCACTTTATCCAGGATATGGTACAGCAGGCGCCATAAGGCTCGATCATATAGGAACTGATGAGCAGGTCGCGGATATTCTCACAAAGCCCCTGGAGAATGTCAAGTTCCTAACCTTCCGTGAGAATCTTGGTATCATGGAACGACCCTATTCTGAGGGTCCTGTTGGACAATGAGCTCTTGGAGCTTTGTGGGGCTTTGGGGATAGCTTCTCAGAGCTATAAGCACACACAGGGCTAGGCTTGCCGAACCTTGTGGTGCTTCTGCCCCACTGTCATGATGATTGAGTTGGTTCACCTCTCATGATCTATGCCCCGTATGCATCCTACCCATTGAGTCCCGGACTCATGGTAAGTACCTCTCATTTGGCCAGTGAGGTGGGAAAAGCTAGAGACCAATAGCAAATACTGATGGATGCATCAGAGATTGCCGTACTCTCTATGTCTAGGATGGCACGGTCCAACCACTTGATCTGGGATCAAGTCTAGTGAGGTTTCGGACCTCCAACTGACTTCGGGTCAGGTAAACCAACTTCAGGTTGGTATGAGACTCTTTTTGAGTCCTATAGAGGTTTCGGACCTCTGGGTTGAATCTGTCAGCCAGGAATGATGTCTTTATGACTGACCCACTTTTGTTCTAAAATAAAAAAGCCAGCAAAGCAAGTTACGACGAGATGACGCACGATGTTTGGATGGCACAGGTGGATGGAGTTCTCCCTAATTGAGAGGGAGTGTTAATTTTGGACAACTAGGTCCAAACTCCATGTTGTGATGCTTAGATGAAGATGCCAATATTTTTATTGGATTCCTCTTTCGGAGAAGTGCAAGATCGATCTAAAGATCATCTTGATGCGATGAGCATAACATTTATTTTGAATTTATTCAAAATATGTGCAAGTCGACTTGAAATGAAATGTAGGCTTGAAGCCCCAACAGTTGTGTCACACACCCTCACTGATGGATATAAATAGGTCAACGTTGGAGGTCATTTTCACTCATCCATCACATCACATTCTCTCTCCTCATCTGATTGGTTCGATCACCTTGGAGTCTCTTCTTCATCCACACGTGGGAAAATTTGCAGCAAGAAGATTTATGTTTCTGACCTAGGGTTTTTCAGCGCAAATTTGACTAGCATTGACTTTGGTCAAACTGACCAGAAAGTTATAACATATCGATGTAAAATTTCTATAAAATGCAGATTTAGACCAAACCCTAATCCTAGTTACCAAGAAATAAAGGAAAGATATAATTTTTTTAAGGTGATCCCACAACTAGACTAGTGCCTCTATTCAATTGGGCTATGGAGTCAAAGAGGGTGAGGTCAATGATAGGACTAAATATCTTCTCCTAGAAACCCTAGTGACTTCTTGTAATAGGAGATTTAAGGTCAAAGGATGCATACAACAAGTTCCTTTGATGGATTCCTGAATGATAAATTTTGCAGAGCTTATAAAAACATGATTTCATGACAGATTTTGTACTTTAATAAAAACCCTAATTTCAGAAAATAGCAAGCAAAATGAAATAAAAATGACAATAAACTTACACCATTCAATCAAGAAACACTTCTCCAATCCAAAGATAGTTTCTCCATGCAAAAATATCTCTCCCAAGACAATTTGCTCCATCATTTATCCATTGCGACCAAGAGAAAAAGAGAACACTAATGCACAGTCACTCAAGAGAGACAAGATGAGCGTGTGCGATGATGAATAAATGAGAATGACTTCCCTCTATTTATATGAGGGCAACAAGGTTATTTTTACTAGTTTAAAACAAAAAGCTCTAAAAGTTTGATTGAAGCATTCAAATAGGCCTAAAGGTCACAAGCTAACCTCAAGAGAGCTTTACAAAATGATAAAACATAAGAAATATGTAAAAAATCCTCCACGTGTGGGACAAGAGGCTCTCCAACATGACATCATCCTCCAAAAATAGGAATCTCCATCAAGCAAGTGACAAAGTGGGTCCAAGAGTATTGAGAAATCTAGGGCAGTGCTTGATTAGAATTTTATTAATGATTTCTCAAACTTTGACAAGTTCTTGTGATTAGATTAATTCTTCATTATCATTATTACGTTTAGTTCATCATCAAGGTAAATTCCAAACAAGAAGATCACAAAATAGGACACTAGAGATAGGCACACGGCCTAGGCCAAAACCCCTAAGAAGGGGAAAACCCGGTCAAACTCTTCCTCTAGCTGAATCAAATCAAGTTGAGACAAACCAAGACCTTTTTGACCATGACATTGTCTTTCCTCCATCCATCAAGTCAACCTCTTATGAAGATAAGTCAAACTTCCAAATTCAATAAGCATTTGCTCCTTAGCTCTTGTAATTTCGTCGCTTTACTGTAGACTTGAACCTTCGACTATATTGCTTCAGTATTGACTGTAATTTTTGTTTCTCAAACATAGATACGGTTCTACAATTACATCGTTCCATCTTTGTACCTTTGTCTCCTGCAATTACACTGTCCTGTTGCAGACTTCGATCCTATAATTTTGTTGTCTTGTTGCAGACATTGACCCCTAT
This sequence comes from Pinus albicaulis, assembly GCA_034641835.2. NCBI lineage: Eukaryota > Viridiplantae > Streptophyta > Pinopsida > Pinales > Pinaceae > Pinus > Pinus albicaulis. Next base: position 691,088,345 of record CM076584.1, on the reverse strand, counting down.
AATTTCGTTTTTATGTTGCAGATCTGAACTTGCTTAACACTTCTCAAACTGGGTCGAGCTCACTTTGGTATAAAAAGTAGTTTTTGTCTGTATATTGAGGTCGGCATGAATGATAGAAGAGGCCGACATGAATAGTAGGAGAGGCCAACATGAATAGGAGACAAAATCGACATGATGGAGGAGAATAAAACATAACTTTTTGACAAAAAAAAAATTTATTTCTTTCACACAACGAGCCCAAGAAGGGTCTCTTACATAATGACTTAGACATTGACCCAAGACATAATCCCTAAAGCACTCAATGGGTGCTTTTGACCTATTGACCATTGACCCAAGCATGAAAACCATGCTTTAATAAGTCAATCTTTCTTTAATAAAAAATTATTTTATTTTCCTTTGACAAATACATCACATCATGACTCAAATACAATTATGAAGATTGACACTAGTTACATTCTTCGACACTCCCTCTTAACTAGGGAGGTATTCATAATTACATACATACAAAGGTACATGGAAGATCTCAAAATGATATGCTCTACGAAGAGTCACGGCACACACAGTGCTATAGATTAGATACTTGACCTGGGACTAAGGTGTGTTCCAAGCTTTAGCCACTCTAGGTACCATCATGTTTTAGCTCTAACACCAATCCAAGGATCTAGGTGTGTATCCAAGGTTAGAGCTCCAAGAACAATGCCACCCTCCCTACTTCAGGATCTAGACATCATCACAAGCCGACCATATATCCTTCCAAGCATCTTGTCGTCCCAAGAAGCATCATCTCTTCCTATAAACTAAATCAGATATATCCACCAGTCCAAGCATGCTTCGAAATGTTCAACATTCTTATGGAGAGATCTAGCATAATCACAACCCCAATTAGTAATAAATCTTCAATATATATATAAGTTAACTCAAACCTCCAGGGTTCTCAAATACACTGATGTTGCTTAGGTCATCATCAAACACATCTTCATTGGAAGCTTTCTTCTTTAACTTTTATAGCAGCATCAAACTCAACCTTAGCACTTCTTCCAAAACGTTCAAGTCTTGTTTACAACTTTGCCATTCACTAATATCTATTTGTAATGCTTCAGCTATGATCTTTATTCTTTCTTCAAGGTCTTTATTATGCCCTCCCTCTCAACTAGGGAGATATACACTTTCTTTCATCCAAGCTCCCTCTCAACTTAGGGAGATCAATAGCTTCATACAATTGGAGAAATTTCAACTTTTCAAAACTTCATTCCTTCAGGAACATCATTCTTTCTCATGGCAAAAAGGTCATATATTCATATTTTATGTCATTATCATTCTTATAGCTCCCTTTATTCATCATGCTTATCATTATTATCAAGTCATATTCAATTATGAACATCTTCAACATCTTGAAGATTATGTACTTGCAAATTTTCAACAGCAAGTACAACCCGAGTACAAATATACAGAAGCGTGAAGTAAACTATATCAAAATACGATTAGCAAGTTATCATAATGAGAGCATTTAATACTTTGAATAAGAAAACAAACTTTAGACATGTAAAACCTAAACCTAGTAAGGTTCACAATCAATAGGGGTTGCATCTTTTGTATTTCGAATTTCAACAACTTTGCTAGGGTTTTGTTACAAAGCCTAGATTCCATCATCAAGATTTAAAGCCTTAAATATCAAGTTAGCAATCCAATCATAGCACTTTACATCTGGGGCTTCAATATTATGCCCTAGAATTTCATGTCAATTTCTACTAGGGTTTTGTCACAAACCCTAGATTTTATTAATAAAAACTAAATCAAGTTAGCATACTTGCATTTCATATCTAGGGTTTCATTATAATTTCCTTATATCAATCTTTTACTAAGGTTTTATCGAAAACCCTAGATACAAACATCAAACTCCAAAACTTAGATCTACAACAATTTCGACCAAGCTAGGGTTCCAATCACACAGAAGCATATACACCTAGGGTTTTATTCCTAGGATAAAGGTTTTGTCATAAACCTGAATTCAATAAACCCTAAAAATCTAGGATTTCATTATATGTTCTAAGTATCAGTAGAAAACCCTAAAGAATAGGGTTTTACTATAACACAATCAAAACCCTAAACATCAAGATAGAAGGATTTCATCATGAGTTCTAATCTTTAACATCAAACCCTAAGTTGGCTAGGGTTTCATTGTCAACATACCCTAAGTATCAAGAGGCTAGGGTTTTACAATGAGACCTAAAGATTAGGGTTTCACCAAAAATGATCAAATGAGATAGTATGATAAGGGTAGATTCAATCTAATGATTAATCACCCTAACAAGAATCTTTATGATTCAAAATCCTAGACAAAAGAGAGTTAGTAATACAAAGAAAATGATCATATATTTTATATGAGGAAGACTGGTTATAAAATACCCTAAGCATTAAGAGGCTAGGGTTTTACAATGAGACCTAAAGATTAGGGTTTCACCAAAAATGATCAAATGAGATAGTATGATAAGGGTAGATTCAATCTAATGATTAATCACCCTAACAAGAATCTTTATGATGCAAAATCCTAGACATAAGAGAGTTAGTAATACAAAGAAAATGATCATATATTTTATGAGGAAGACTGGTTATAAAATAATGTGAACTTTAAACATACCTTGAGATGCACCTTTTACAAACGGTAAACCTTGTAGGGCTCCCTCTAAATGATAGCATCTCCATGGTTTATTTCAACTTAAGTTTAGAGTGTCTCAATTTACCAAGTCATAATTCCTAAGATTAGCATTTTTGTCTTATTTTGCTTCCTGCAATATTCATTGACAAGCACATCCAAAATATACAAGTACAATATCATGATGATCGTCTAGGGTTTCTATTTTCCTTTAGATAATGAACTCCTAAAGATTTCCTTGCATGCCCTAGGACATTATTAATTAGTTTTATTTTTGCAAGGAATTACCATATACCTTGTACTAATTACAAACCTTAGACATTATGAGATAGGGAACAAGTGAAAGAGGTTGATATTTTTCATATGCATTATCTAGGAATTACAAGTCCTAGTTATTAACAATCTTAGAATCATATAATCAGATTCTTAACAAGTAAACAAGTTATACATATCTCACAAACTTATATACCTCTGTCTGGATATTATATTCTGCTTGTTGCCTTTTCTTGCAAACTGCATACACATTGTTAAATGACTAAAAACATAAAGAACAGTATTAACACTTACTTGATGAAGACTTTGAGCTGATCCTTGATGGGAAAAATATTGAGAGGGGGGATGTGAATCAGTATTTAAAAACTCACACAAATTATTCTTTTTCTTTTCTGAATTCTGTACGCGACTTGACTTAAGCCAACTAGTGTATGTACGCGATTGTCGTTAAGGAAACTAGCGTATGCCCAGTAAACTTATAATTCAGATAAATCTTCAGTAACTTGATTTAGACCAGTGCATCATTGATTCATCAGACATTAATAAGCAGTGAACATGTGCAGTAAGAACAGAGTAAATCATCACACATAAGCAACATACATGAACATCAAGATTTAAGGTGGAAACCCAATGTGGGAGAAAACCATCGTTGTTGTCATCTTTGTCTTCAATATTTATCATAAAGAAAACTGCTTACAATCTTGTACTGGCGTAGACTCATACCAGCACGCAAGCACCCACCTGCAAAAGGTTGCAACCTTCACTCGTTCTCCAGTACCCGCTAGAAGGGAACTCCAACCCCCTGATCTCGTTTACCAACACCCACTGGAATGGAGCTACAACCCCCTGATCTCGTTTACCAGCACCCACTGGAAGGGAGCTACGACCCCTTGATCTCGTTTACTGGCACCCACTGGAAGGGAGCTACGACCCCCTCACTGAAGGCTCCAACCCTCAACACCACCGTGGACCACGTTTCATAAATTTTCACACTGGATCCACCTGCTTCAACACATCACAACTTGTAGGCCTATTTTCGTCAAATTTCAGATAGGATCCACTTCACTCATTTAAGCCCAATATCATACATCAAAACTGAAACATATAACTGTACCAAATCAATCACTGAAATTTGAATCACCAATTAACCAACCAATCATTGATCTTCAATCACATACAACCAGCAGCATTATCAATACTCAAACAACCCAGATCTATATGAAGACATCATTGACAGACAGCAGAAACACAACAATATTGTATAAACTGATCAGATATATTCATCAACAAAACCCTGGCTTGCATATGCGCCTTCCATAAGGCTTTTCCGCGTACATACGTGTATATCCAGAACACAACCAGTGTACAGATCTCAACATACTTCAAAATATATACGCGACTCTACATAACAAAAACCCCATGTATTCACGCATTCCAAGTGTCAAAATCGCATACAAATCTGCAACTAATTCATGACTACGCAACACTTCAGAACTTCAAACATACTCGGATCATAACCTTCAGTGCAACAAACATGCGCCAGACCACAGATCTAAATAACTCATAAACAAATCATGCAATACATAGTCATTTCAAGTCAAATGATTCTAATCCATTATTGTATTCACGAGTGCATCATTATTTTAGATCAACCAATCAACTATAGCCCATACCATGCAAATACATTTCAGATTGAAGTATTCATTCATTACACTCACTTATACACACTTAGCACTTTGATCTTCACCTCCTTATATAGTTTGAGCCTTAGCCAATACCATGAGCCAAAACCACACTAGTGTCGGTGGTAATCTTGGACAGGATCAAATAATCGTTACTGCGCTCAATATTGTGGGCTAATACCATGGTAAATACCCTTGGTATTAATAAAATAGTGCGCCAGTATGTACGCGACTTTTCTTCGTCATACCCGTGTGTGTACGCGACTTTCCTTCACCGAACCTGCATATACACTACTTCGCTTCATCAAACTTGCATATATTTCTTCACATATGCGACTTCACTTCATCAAACCTGTGTATCTTTCTTTAAACTTTTCCTTTATAATTCTTCTGACTTGAAACCTTTGTCTCATCATTTTGTCATTTGGTCCCATCACTCTGTCACCTCTGAACTTATTTGTGAACTCATCTGATTACCATATACTTGTTCTGTACAAGCGGGTTGCCATCAAGACAACACATACATCATAATGCCAACAATCTCCCCATTTGGACTTAATGGCAACCATGTTGGTGTTTGATCACCACAACCTGTAGATACTTGTTAGACACATCAATATAAGCATTATTCAAACACCAAGCTACTCTCCCCCTTTGATATCAAGAACAAAGGGCAAACCAATGTTGAAACAAGGTTTCTCTTTCCTAGTAGATACAAGAGCTCTGTAGATCTGATCTACACTATACTGACCATGCTCTTCCTAAGCACATGGTGAATCTTCAGAAAGATTTTCAATGAAGTACATGACTCTATAACTCAATTGAGTATGACATTTCCTATCACCAAGGACTCATACTTACATCAATCACCCAACCAATTGGGGTTACATAACATCATCTTCCCATCATGGGATTACATACATAAATGACTTGACCTTCAATAGTCCAACATGACTAAATATTCTAATGATCATAGGTCTCTACATGACCTTTACAACAAATGACAGATTTGACATTTATAATCAAGACCAGAAGACCTCAATAGTGAGAGATCAAGACCATGATAGTCATTCGTAACAATCATATACCGAATAGGATATGCACCATAAGTATTTGCCAACATGAGTAATTTTCAACATCATCAACCTGTGACCAAGTCTACAATATCAACATCATAATATATTTTCGTAGAGATCAGCTATCCACTCAATCTCTTGACCTCATCAAAGACAGCTTTCCTTTTTCCCTTAGCAAGAATAGCCCTCAACCATGTTCATCAAAGAAACATATGTGGGAACCAAGTTTAATAATCATGAAAGGAGATAGAGCAATGAAGCATCATGAGTAAACACCATAGACATGCATCAACAACATATGTGAGAACCAATCATTAAGATAAGACAATGTAGCCATGTCTCCAAGTATCATCCAACAGTTGTAACATAAGCATATTGTAATATTCTTTTTTTTGGTGTCACCTATGACAGGGTTAGGTTGGACTTCCAGAGTTAGGAGCAGACATGTCACAGGTACAGGTTGGTGTCATCAGTGGGCTCAAGGGCTTTTTGGAGGATTTTTGAGGAGTTTCTACAAGGTCTGATGGCATTTGCTTGATATATTCCATCATTCGAGCAGTTTGCCTTTCGTTCCAGTGCATTCCGACAACTTTCGGAAAAATTGAGTTATTACTGGGTGTTAATTTCATATTAGGGCACAATACTGAAGAAGATAGAACCTACTAATCGATCGATAGAAGACAAGCCAAAACAAAGGTAAGAAATGGCGGCGTTACGGCGATCAGCAGGATGCTTCTACCAGCAAAGTCTCCAATAGGTCATTCAGTCAAGCGTGTCACACATAACCCCAGAACAACCCAAACAAAGAATATGCAGCTCCAACGCCATCAAGAGAGAGAGAATTCTTCCACACCAATGTGTGTCAAATGACCTCTAAGTCTCTCCAATATATAGGAATCTTTGGGGGTGTGTGACACGTCCTTTAAGACATTTAAGTCTATATTTTATTCCAGGCCGACCTAGCACATAAGTGGAATAAATTCAAAGTACATGTTCTGCTCATCCTATCGAGATGATCTTTAGATCAATCTTACACCTCTCCGAAAGAGGAATCCAATAAAAATATTGGGATCGTCATCTGAGCATCACAACCCAGAGTTTGGACCTAGTTGTCCAATTTTAACACTCCCTCTCAACTAGGGAGAACTCCGTCCACTAGTGCAATCCAAACATCGTGCGTCATCCCGCTGTAACTTGCTTTGCTGGCCTCTTTATTTCAAAACAGAAGTGGGTCAGTCACAAAGACATCATTCCCGGCTGACAGATTCAGCCCAGAGGTCAAAACCTCTATCGAACTCGCAAAGAGTCTCCAACCAACCCGAAGTTGGTTCATCTGACCCGAAGTCAGGCGGAGGTCCGAGACCTCACAAGACTTGATCCTAGATCAAGTGGTTGGACCGTGCCATCCTAGATAGAAAGTACGACAAATTCTGATGCGTCCATCAGTCTTTGCTACTAGTCTCTAGCCTTTCCCATCTCATTGGCCAAATGAGAGGTACTTCCCATGATCCTTGAACTCAATGGGTAGGATGCATACGGGGCATAGATAATGAGAGGTAAACCAACTCAATAATCATAACGTTGGGTCCAAGCACATCAATAAGGTTCGGCAAGCCTAGCCTTGTGGTTGCTCATAGCTCCGAGAAGCTGTCCCCAAAAACCCCCAGAGCTCCCAGAGCTCATCGTCCAACAGGACCCTCAGAATAGGATCATTCCTGATACCAAGATTCTCACGGAAGGTTATGAACATGACCTTCCCCAAGGGCATTGTGAGAATATCTGCGACCTGCTCATCACTTCCTATATGATCGAGCCTTACGGCGCCTCGCTGTACCATATCCCAGATAAAGTGGTACCAACCATCAACATGCTTGGATCAATCGTGGAACCTGGGATTCTATGACAAATGAATCCCCCTCTGGTTATCACAAAGGATAACGATGGCATCTAGCACATGCTCGACCACCTCACTGAAGCTTTCACAAACTAAGTGACTTCACAATGTGCCATACATGTTACAATGTATTTCCTGCTGTCGCTGCTCAAGGCTACCGACTTAGAATCCCGGCCTAAGGCGATCTACATGTGAAGTAGCATCCAGATGTTTCAGTGATCCACCACACCGCTACAAATGACCTGGTGATCAAGATATCCATGGAGTCATACTCCTACAGTTGTATCTCAGCCCATGGTCTATCGTGCCTCAGAGATATCTCAAGAGTTTCTTGGCACCAACTCAGTGAATGTTATGATCAACCATGTGTTGACTCAAAGTGTTCACTGCACAACATACATCCGAAACAGGTGTTCATTAAGAACATCAGGGTCCCTATGAGTTGACGATACTCAGTAGGACGGGCCCAGCAACGCTGCTACTCAACTTCTTAGAGTTGAGTTCCATGGACTTACAGTCCATCATACCAGAAACTTCATAATGTATTTTCCTTGAGAAAGGAAAATCTCGCCAGGTCTCTGCTAGACCTTCAGGCCTAGACATTCGTCCTAGGTCCTTCATCTCGAACTCGGCAGCAAGCTCCCTCTTGCACTGATGAAAGAGAGGGTCAGCACCTGTCAGAAAGAGATCATCTACATACAGCACTAGAGTGAGAGGCTTCTTTCTATTAACCTTGCAGTGAAGGTTCAGATCAGCAATACAACGAGTGAAGCCCAACTTCATCAGGTGGCTATCTATCCTCTCGTACCAAGCTCAGGGTGCTTGTTTCAGCCCATAGAGGGCTTTCTTCAACCTGCAAACATGGGTGTCCCGATCCTGGACTTCCAACCCCAGAGGTTGCTCCACATATATCTCTTCCTTTATCGCACCATGCAGAAATACGGTTTTCACATCCATCTGATGAAGACTCCATCCTTGCGTAGCAACAAGGGCTATAATAGATCGAATGGTGGTGTATCGGGCCACAGGTGCAAATATGTCATCATAATCTATGCCTTCCTTTTGAGAGAAGCCACGGGCAACGAATCTTGCCTTGAACTTTTCAACAGTTCCATCAGATCCATGCTTGATCTTGTAGAGCCATTTCGAGGTGACAACTGCTTTGTCCTATGGTCTTGGAACCACATACTAGACATCATTCTTCATAGCATCCTTCCAGACTTGATGCTTTACGACTTCCTCAAAGGATCCAAGGTCAGATTGTACAATAGTACTCATGGCTGCTAGATATCCTGTTATTTATATGGCTTCTTGGTTTTCTTTCGGAATTTCCCCCTCTGAAGCCATATGTCCCTGAGCCATGAGGATCTTCAAAGATAACTGTTCAGGAGCATATACAGATATATTCTCCCTCTTAATGCCAGCTTCTCTTTCGAGAGAAGAAAAGAAACATCTATTTTCAAAATGAGAGCATCTCAGACACCAGCTTGGAAGGGAGTTTTATTCTCCCATAGTCAAAACCATCCAGGACAACAGTCTTTTGCTAAAGACTTCCAGCAATGTGTTTGAAAGCTGCAGAAACACATTTTACCATTACGCTCCAATGTGGGACTGCTACTGTCACATGCTTACTGCTATATAGGTGTATATCTATGTCACTGTCCAACAGGGAGAATATATCAACAAGCCTCAGCTTGTGTTAGAAGTCCTGTTATTCTGAGGAGATCTGCTGGAGCTTCCTCAAACAACCCTCTTTACTCTGACCCATAGAACTAGGAATCCAAACATGATTCCTTCTTTCATAATTCTGCATTTGAGAGCTTCATCTACTACATCTGGCATCTTATCCAGCACTGCTTCTTAATTTCAGATCTGCCCAACTACAGTTGACAGATCTAGGGCTACAAGACTTCAGATCTCAGTTTTGCGATCTGTCTCTTCAATTGCACAGGTCTAAAAACCAATTATACAGATGTTCAAAGAACACAAAATATTTCATATGCCAGTCCAGACTCCATACCTTATGTGAAACCTTTCTCTTATGCAGATATAGCATACTCATAAGATACTTCTACTCATCAGAGTTCCATAAGGATACAGGCCAATCCTGCTCATCACTGATTCAGCCCCAGTCATCCAGTAGGATAAATACCATGTTAATGTACAGATCTGAATCTTTAGGGGATAAATACTCCAGCTTCCTTTGCACATAATAACCCCTTAGGTCTATGTCCAACTTTGGTTTGGGCCAATGGCTACCCCAGAAGTGAGGTCAATACAGAGTGAGCACACAGTAAAAAAACTATGATAACCGCCTGTAATTTTCTGTGATGATCCCTGAGGAGATTCATCCTTTACCCATCCTTTATGGAAGGGCCAGAAAAAAATATTGCTCTACCTTAATCTTCCTTATATTCTTCCTTCATGTTGAGGGTAAAAATTTGCCCATACAAGACTTGTTGTCTTCCTGTCATCCCATGCTGCTGCTATATAGTTTTCATACAAAGTTTAGCATAGAAGACATACCTTAATTGCTTAAATCTGGCCCACAATTGTTTCCCTAAGATGCGGCTACTCTTCAATGGGAGGTCGTCCCTTCACACAGCTCATTGAGGTAATGCTTTTAGAAAGGTAGTGGCACCCTACAAGTATACAAGCAGACTTGTAATAGCCTCTTATCAGAGCTATCCACCCCTAGAACAGTTCTAAATAATATCTAGTGCCTCGGCCTTCTATCCCTGCAAGTAGACCTTCTAACATTCCTCAAAGAAATGCCTTACAAGGCTCTGTTGTTATAGCCTTCCTTGCTGCCCATCTGCTGACTTGATATCAGCGTACATAACATGTAAGCTTATGTATAGCTTCCAGCCTGCTGCCTTTATCAAAATTAAGACTTCGACATTTCAGGCAATATAATGTGAGACCCCAGCGCTGTAATCTTCAGATTCAAGGCTCCCAGGTAATGTTTGACCACCTCTTCCACAATAGTCTCAGCTTCACAATGCACATATTAGCAGCAAAGCAACATACGTATCCAGATTCAATCAACCAGATTATTATCCCTATAATTTGTTAAAAAAAAAATTTAGCCGCCTAACAGATTGCTTTAGTCTTTCTACAATAGAAAACCCTCCTTACTACGCAAATGTTTCTCGGCCCTTCGTACCCTTCCGTCTTCAATCATCGGCCTTCAGTGATTGACAGGTTTCGATTTCTGATGTGGTAACTACCAGAAACAAGTTTATCGATCACAGTCATATTTGCAAATTTTTCTTAATTAAACCGCACCATAGGTTCTATAGGTCAATCAACCTTCTGCGCTTCACCACCAAAACCATGTGCACTATATTATTTCAAACCCTGTCTTAGTTCACGAGCTTCACGAGCTTCAGCCAAACATACCATTCTTGGACGTCGGATCTTTGTCATGCATTATGCGAGAGATGTATGTAAAAAAATATAGCGATGTCAATGAATAACGTTGCATTCCATATTCTCGACCCTTTTCTTATACAGGTGTCGACCAATTTGTATGTGCACCATAATTATATTATTTTCTTCCTCATCGGATAACATCACCGTCTTTGCTTTTGATGCCTACGCCTCATGTGTACAGGTCACAACATCGCACTTACGAGTGGACAAGGAGGTCATCGCCAAGATTAGTTAATGCACAGGTGGACTTTCCCTTTTAGATTGATTCAATTTTTCGCCAGCAAAAATTCTCGTTGCATGGATGCCACAATTGCTCCATTTAGTCGACAGGCTTGATAAAGCGGTTCCCTTGTGGCCCACAATGTCGTTCTTAATTTTGATGTCTTTCTTGTTAGTTCGATTAACTTTCCAGCTGAGTACAACCAGACTGACCTGTGATTTGTCTGCGTGGTCAGTGATTTGCGGCTATCTTTTATCAATTCGATGCTCTAGAGTCAAAACAGCCCCACTCATCCATGCTGCTGCCGGTAAAAAAAAATTGTTCACGCTGTCTTTAATGAGGTAGGGACTGCGGCCCACCTATAGCAGTGTACGCTGCTATCCATCGCACCCAAGACACATTTAAATTAGGCTGAAACAACTTTTTTTTAATTCGGTCTTCCTGAAAAGACCCTAAAACAGTCATCTGTGCTTCCTTGTCTTTGAACTTCATTAGCTGCGGCTAAGACAGAGACATAGTCTCTCCCCCACGAGCTATAAATTGGGCATTTTCTTCCAAAATGCTCCGAAACCATGTTAATTTCAGCTTATGTTCTATGCCATTTCAGATTAGGACACAATACTGAAGAAGATAGAACATACTAATCGATCGATAGAAGACAAGCCAAAACAGAGGTAAGAAATGGTGGCGTTACGGCGATTAGCAGGATGCTTCTACCAAGAAAGTCTCCAATGGGTCATTCAGTCAAGCGTGTCACACATAACCCCAGAACAACCCAAACAAAGAATATGCAGCTCCAACGCCATCAAGAGAGAGAGAATTCTTTCACACCAATGTGTGTCAAATGACCTCTAAGTCTCTCCAATATATAGGAATCTTTGGGGGTGTGTGACACGTCCTTTAAGACATTTAAGTCTATATCTTATTCCAGGCCGACCTAGCACATAAGTGGAATAAATTCAAAGTACATGTTCTCCTCATCCGATCGAGATGATCTTTAGATCAATCTTACACCTCTCTGAAAGAGGAATCCAATAAAAATAATGGGATCGTCATCTGAGCATCACAACCCGGAGTTTGGACCTAGTTGTCCAATTTTAACACTGGGCCTAACTCAATTTATTATGCCTAAGGTGGCATTTCAGGAGGAATTCTTGGCAGAACACCTCAGTGCAATAGCTCGTTGGAACCGGAACGAGAAGATCTGCAGGATGGGATGGCTAGGCGTGACTTTCAGTGACCTGAGGAGGCATGGTGGCCAACTAACCATTTTCCTACATTAAAAAGAATATTTTAATTAAAGGAAATGGGCTCCATGAATAAAATAAGGCTCTAGAAAGATCCAGGAGATCTATAAAAGAAAAGGAGGAGGACATTGAGGGATATCTTGGATTAGATCATTTTCTTGTGTATGAGAGGTTTGAGAATGTGGTTCTCTACTTCAGCAGTAGCCCCAGGACGAAAGCCCTCGGGTGATTTGTGAGTGTTGGACGGAAACCCAACTCTCTTTGAGGAGACTTCATTCAGAAGTTTCGCAGCGCTTCAGAGATATTGAAGTGAGGATCATTCAAATCTTCAATGGGTGCTTCAGTGGATTCAGTGGTAGCTGTTGCCGGAGGGAGAGTGCAGCAGTTCAGTTTTGGAGGCCAGCACAGTGCAGCAATGTAGCAAATTTTCTTGAGGCCAGTTGTATTTCAGTTATCTCAGCAATCTTTCATTTCAGCTTGTAACCCAAGTGATATTATAATAAAGCTGAGTTATTTTCCTGCATTATGGTGTTATGGATTTGCATTTACTTGTATGTTTTATTTTACATGGCAATCTCCTGTTAAGTAAATGTTGATTTCACGACATAATGTGGAGTTCAGTTATTTTCTGCACTTCTAGCTAAATTATCCCATTTGGGATATTACAGTGGTATCAGAGCCTTGGTCTTGGCTCTACCTGCGGGGTTTCAGTTTCGAAGGTTTTACGGCAAACCAATTGCAATTAAAGATCAAGTTACTCTAAGGTTCATTGCTTGTGAAGCCAAATGTCTCATCTATGGCCAAAGATCGAAATTATTTTTATAAGAGACTGTGAGCAATTGTTTTTTGAGAAGCTGAATATTTAACATATTTAGCCAAAGTTTGAAGGCCAAATTACATCAAATTTTATTTGGAGGTGGGGTCGTCAAAATCATTCCAAGAACGCAGCGTATGATTAGATTTTTAGAAGGGGGCCGCCAGCTAGAAGGGGAATCAAATCGGGTTATCAGAAGGACGCGTTGCACAATTATCGCTAGGGGTCGGGAATTAATTTTGTCAACACTGAAGTCAGTGGTTGAATTGTCGTCATGAATTTTTTCTTCACCTTGATCGAGAGAGCAATTCTCTGAAACCAAGATTTATAGTTGGGCGTAGACCATATTTTCTGGAACCTGCAGCACGAGTTATCTCCAGACAGGTCAAAATTTGTCTTCAAATAGTGAATTGAATTTATAAGCAGAGCTACAGGGGAGTCGCAGAAGCAAATCACTATACGTGGCAATCAAAGCATATAAATGTTAAATAGTTGTTGGGTCGAACTATTGAGTTAGGTACCGAATTTTATTTAAAAACAGCCGTCATTTCCAGGTGCGGCTTGAATTAAAATTTTGTTGATTGGAGGGCCACGTTGGAAATTAAATTTTGCAAAGGGTTGTATTGAAAATTTATAAGACCAAATAATTATTTATTCGGACAGTTACATTATTATGGGGCGTGAATATATTTGAGAATAAGGTAATGAGCATAATGACATATCGGGCCAAAGATTAAAATTTTGGACAGTCGTGTCCCTTGTTCAAGGCAGTTTGCTCCAGAATTTCTAGAAGGACCCCATTGTCGAATTGCAAATAGAAGGTCGTCTATTGTTCTTTCTCCAGATCAGAAAGCCACGCATTCATTGACATTCATTGACCAGAGTCGTATTTATTTATCTTGCAAAGTTAATTTTCTTTTCTACCAAGGCCGCAGACTCGAATATGGTTGGAATAAGTTGTCGTCAATAATCAAACTGCTGAAGGTGGTCGCAGTCACTCCAAACTCTCTGCCCAAGCACAGAATTTATGATTCAAAGTTGGTAGTGCGATGAACTTTTGACAGCGCTGGAAAATTCAGTGGTAACCTGAGTTTCTCATCAGCAACACACCTATTATTTTCAGGAACCGTCAAGCCAAAAAAGGAGGATCGACCCGTCATTGCCTTATTCGATTCTAATTTCGATGGTCGTATTGTATTCTCCTCACCCTAAAAGTCGCATTACCAATCACACAATTTCCTAAGCAGAGTTCGTTGCAGGACGTGAATCAGTTACAGTTATAGTTCGGCCAAAAAAATAAAAAAAATTAATTAATTAAAAATTAAAATAAAAGAAAAAAAAGAAAAAAGAAAAAAATCCCGAGCCTATCCTCTATTCAGCCACGCTGACGGAGACTGAGTTTTTGGGTTGGAACGCACTGAATGACAAAACAGTTCTCTAGTTGGTTGATCATAGGAGTTGCTTGTGTCGTCTCCATGTGATCGGGTTGTGTTGAAGGATCCTGCAGGGGTTAAAAGAATGAAGACTGATAAACTAAAGGCCACCATTTTGGAGCTAAAACACAGGTTCCTCTAAACCATTATTAATCTGCAGAGAGGAAAAAAAAAAAAAGGATTGTTCTTGTGGTTGTTTTTCTTATGGTGAAATCCATGTACCAGCTTTGTATATTATCTGAATCATTGAAATCACCAGAAGCTAGGACTATTGTTCACGGTATATAATTGTTGAAGCTAAATGTATGAGAAACATCTACAGTTTTGCAGCACTGAACTGCTTGATGAAAATTGCCACATAAAACTTTATGAAAAACTCAGAAAAACAGTGACCACATCATTGGTTGAAACATGGAGGGATTTCTAAATAGCTTGAGAAGAATAACAACAGAAGTTGGTTCCTTAAACCACCATGCATCAGAAGACCAGAAAACAAAACCGAACAGCAGACTCTTTTCAAGAGGAATGTATGCCATCCTTCAAAAAGAACAGTCAAGGGAGTTACAGGAAGAATTGGGGATTGGTCATAAAATTCTTGGACTTGGAACAAATTTGAAACACATGAAGATGACATGGAGAGTTATGTCCAAACTTGAGGAGCTTAATGAACTCCTATCCAAAATAAGCCAAGTAGAAGGGAAGAAATTGATTTGGGCTCTAAAACCTGCTATGCTTGCTCTTATACAAACCAAATTCTTGGAGGAACCTTGTGAAGGGATCAGATTTCCAGTTGCATCATGCCTTAGTAAAATTATGAAGTTGATCGCACCTATAGCTCCATGATGATGTTATGACGAGGATTACGGGATTACTAGTAGAGACCCTTCAGGATTTGGACAACAGTGCAGGCTCTACCTTTGGGAAGAAGCTTGAGGTTTTGGGAAGTATGGCCACATTCAGGACGTATGACATCATGTTTGATCTTGAGTGTGATGACTTGATTCTACAGATGTTCCAATGCTTCTTCAACATTAGGAGACATCATCCTGACACTGTTATAGCACACGTGCAGTCCATCCTGTCGTCATGTATGAGAAACCATGAGGCCATTTGCCGAGAGTTGCAAACTAGGTTGTTGAGCATTTGGAGGAGAGAGCAGTTGGTCTCACCTGCTGCTTATGAGCTAGCCCAAGGGTTGGTTGAGTAGAACGTTGGGTTAATCAGGAGACAGTTGACTAGGGAGGAGCTGCTCCAATTTGGTGGATCAGGCAGCAGAAATGAGCTGAGGAGGAAGGGAATTTGCTTCATCTGCAAAGAACCTTGGGGGCCTAATCACTCATGCTTGAGTGATGCAGATGATGTGGCAGAGGCAGAACAAAAGGACATTCCTTCTGTATGCCAGGATGCAGACTCTTCTTCAGATGAGTCCATGGGATCATAAGAGGATGCTTCTGGGGAGCTAGAGCAGTAATGCGTAGTTGATGACAGTAGGTCGGAGCTGTATTCCAGTGTGCAGAGTGAGCAGTCAGGGGACTCTGCAGGAGATACTCCGGGTGATGAGTCACTTGTGACGATTCAGCCGGAGCAACATATGATGAAGCATGAGTCAGCAAAGGAGGAGGCTATGCACATCATGCATGATAGTCCTTTGGAGGAGAGCCAGATGGAGGCTCACATTGAGTCTATGATGGATATGCGGCTAACCTTGGGGTTAGCCATTGAGGAGGAGCAAACAAATGCACAGACATCGAGTACAGTGACAGTAGTTGCAGATCCATATCCTCTGGAGATGTTGGAGGTTGATGGGATAGTTCTGCAAGAGGCTAGTATATAGCAGGAGCGTGACATTCCTAACCAGGAGAGGGATGCGATGTTAGAGATGGTGGAGCATCCATCTTGGGGCCAACACACCAATGAGGTGCAAATAGATGCAAGTGCAGTCAACAGAGCTGCAGTACTTTCAGAGATTAGCACTCTCCAGGAGTACATCGATGGGGCTTGCAGCATATCTTGCCCACTTTGGCCCATTATAGAGAGAGGAGCCTTCTTCTGCAGGCCGATCTCGTCGACAAACGGGACAGAGCAACGTGAGTTGATTACGGGCTGGCGACAACACTCCAAGCATATTCCGTATACAGTTGTCGCTACATTGGATTCTTCTTCCAAGATAGATTGGCGGGAGATCATGAGTTGGTACCCTCTTGATGGTACGATCTTCTTCGTAGGGAGCACAGCAGAGCAGGGACCGTTAGACATGGAAGATGCTACAGATTCCAGCTAGCAGTGAGGCACAGGTCGTCATTTCTTCAGCACTCCATCCCGATTTCAAGAGAGCAGGATCAGCATTGGATTGAGTCAGGACTTGCATTGGAGAGAGGTGATGAGTTGGTACGCAGTTAGTTGGGCAGCTTATATAGTTAGAGGTACAACACAGCAGGAGCCAGGAAGCATTGATGCCTGTTGGCGGACTTCACTTCATGGGGCATCAGCTATAGCCAGAGGCAGTGCAAAGTCCGAGTCGTGGGACTTGGGCGATGATTGGCCATGGTGGCGTTGGGATCCGGAAGGACTGTTTGATGACATGTACAATGAGAGATCAGTTTGGGATCCCGGCATTGAGGGGTCTATTCCGAGTGGCTTGACACAGGAGCTCAGCAACACCCAAGTGTTTGTATGGGATCTGGGCATTGGGTCTCAGTTGCATCGGGCCAACAGGTTGGCTCACATATTTGGATTGCTTGAGGGTAAGCAATCTTGGGGCGGAAGGTCTGTAATATTCTTTTTTTTGGTGTCACCTATGACAGGGTTAGGTTGGACTTCCAAAGTAAGGAGCAGACATGTCACAGGTACAGGTTGGTGTCATCAGCGGGCTCAAGGGCTTTTTGGAGGAGTTTTGAGAAGTTTCTACGAGGTGAGATGGCATTCGCGTGATATATTCCATCATTCGAGCAGTTTGCCTTTCGTTCCAGTGCATTCCGACAATTTTCGTAAAATTGAGTTATTACTGGGCCTAACTCAATTTATTATGCCTAAGGTGGCATTTCAAGAGGAATTCTTGGCAAAACACCTCAGTGCAATAGCTCGTTGGAACCAAAACGAGAAGATCTACAGGATGGGATGGCTAGGAGTGATTTTCAGTGACCTGAGGAGGCATGGTGGCCAATTGACCATTTTCCTACATTAAAAAGAATATTTTAATTAAAGGAAATGGTCTTAATGAGTAAAATAATAATGAAGTAAGGCTCTAGAAGGATCCAAGAGATCTATAAAAGAAAAGGAGGAGGCCATTAAGGGATATCTTGGATTAGATCATTTTCATGTGTATGAGAGGTTTGAGAACATGGTTCTCTACTTCAGCAGTAGCACCGGGATTGAAACCCTTGGGTGATTTGTGAGTGTTGGATGGAAACCCAACTCTCTTTGAGGAGACTTCATTCAAAAGTTTCGCAGAGCTTCAGAGATATTGGAGTGAGGATCATTTTGATCTTCAACGGGTGCTTAAGTGGTAGTTGTTGCCGGAGGGAGAGTGCAACAGTTCAGTTTTGGAGGCCAGCGCAGTGCAGCAATGCAGCAGATTTTCTTGCAGCCAATTTTATTTCAGTTATCTCAGCTATCTTTCATTTCAGCTTGTAACCCCAGTGATATTATAATAAAGCTGAGTTATTTTCCTACATTATGGTGTTATGGATTTGCATGTACTTGTATGTTTTATTTTACATGGAAATCTCATGTTAAGTAAATGTTGTTGTCGGAGGGAGAGTGCAACAGTTCAGTTTTGGAGGCCAGCGCAGTGCAGCAATGCAGCAGATTTTCTTGCGACCAATTTTATTTCAATTATCTCAGCTATCTTTCATTTCAGCTTGTAACCCCAGTGATATTATAATAAAGCTGAGTTATTTTCCTGCATTATGGTGTTATGGATTTGCATGTACTTGTATGTTTTATTTTACATGGAAATCTCCTGTTAAGTAAATGTTGATTACACGGCATAATGTGGAGTTCAATTATATTCTGCACTTTTAGTTAAAATATCCCATTTGGAATATTACACATATCAATAACCATGTCTTCATGATCCTTGCAGCAACATCATATTCTTGCCCCAATATGCAAGAAGAATTATCATACCAGAGCCTCTTCATCAATAATCAATATGTATCAACCAATCATCCCTATTATCTCTTATCACCAAGGTCTTTATGATTTAGATTTATTCCTTGTGCATAATCACGATGTAACGTGTAGGAATCAGGCACAATAGGCATTATTCACGACAGTAGTCATGAACAACAAGATCTGCATGTTTTTTCCTCATATTTGAATCATTAGTCATGCATCAACTCCATGTGTGTAGATAAAGATAATATTCTACAAATATGCTTAGGCTTCATCCATAATCTCATCATAAGCAATCCATGTATCATGACAACAGTATAACATCATTCGAACTACTACATGATCATCACAAGTATTAAAGAATAAGCAAACATAATGCCAACAATGCATCATTAGCAGTAAGGCTAATGCTCCCCCTGAACCTGAGCTACCTGCTCGCTATCACATCAAAGCATCTTCATCAAACATAAATGTCATATTGTACCAACTCATAGATCATCATTACTCAATACCACATCAGCAGATTGAACCCATCAACATCAGACCAAGAAAATCAAAGAATAATTGTTAGAAGCACATTAGAGACTATTCTTGAGTCTATCCCACTGTTTTTTTGTCAGAGAAAAACATACGCTATTGTCTGTAAAGGAACTCGCGTATATACGCGTACAGAAAGTGAAATACTGAAAATTTCACAGCTTTAGCTCCCCCTGAGCTTGTACAACCTGTACTTGTCTTCTTTTGACACATTAGATGCACTGTCAGAAATATAAACAACCAATATTAACAAACCAACCATCGTATATTGCAGTCACTGTTAACATACTATTTCAAGAACAATGGACTGCAATGGGCACTGTCTTCTTTCAATCAGAGTCTGAATCCTCCTTATATCTACGAGAGTTTAGATCTGTAAACACATAATTTATTAGCATTTATGTATCCCCTTGCTATGACCTTTCCAGTTTCTTCATCCATGACCTTGCATTTGGTTGATGTGAACAAAATTACATTTTCTTTATTTGCCATTTGGCCTACACTCAATATGTTTTGTTTTAGGTCTTGAACTAATAAAGTATCAGATACCTTTCTATTTTTGTTAATTTTGGCTCTACCTTTTCCCAAAACTTTTGTTGGAGCATTATTTGAAAGAATAACCTTACCATCTTGATTTCACTTGAGAGACTCCATCTTACTCTTATCACCAGTGATGAGATGAGAACATCCGTTGTCGATGTACCATTCATCCTCCATTTTAAATGCACAGAGGGCAAGATCACATCTTATCTCTTCTTCTTTTTGCTTGTTATCATATGTTTATCTTCCATGTTGTCTTTGGTGATTCATTGATCTGTTCCTGCATTCTTTTTCTACATGCCCAAACTTGTTTTAAGCATAACATCTTATGTGACCAGAAAAGGGAGCAGAGGAATCATAATATGATTGTATCACGCAATCAACAGCTTTATGACCAAAATTGTTGCACGAAAAACAATATCCTTTAAAGAAACCTAAGTACCTGGGAGTTGATGGTCTATCTATGTAGTGTTTATTTGTCTGTGCCAAAACAATCTGCTTCTGCAATTGGCTACAACATGTCCATAATTATGACATATAAAGCGTTCAACATTATTGATCAGAGGAGAGAATCGATTGATACTTTTATAGTTAGGTGCGAATGATTTTCTTTCAGGATTCATGATCCTTGGTTGTTTATCAAGTTGACTTTTTGTCTCTTTAAACACTTCAGGTTTTGCATTGACATCATTTGAATCTTTAGCACTAGCTTGTGAACTAGACTATCCTTTAACAGTTTCATGACAACCAAGACCAAATTTAAAAGGAGGAGACCTTTGACTACTAAGAATATTATCCAGAATCTTAGTACTATCTTGAAATCTCAAATGTTTATCTTTTTCTTCTAATTTACCTTTTAAAATGTTTACCTCAACCTCCATTGTTTGGTACTGCTTCTTCATACCTTCTTCGAGCCTTCTTCCTTCTTCTACTTACTCTTCTAATTTGAGGATCTCTTCTTTCAGCCCATTTTCTTATTCTTCAAATATTTGAAGTAGTTCTTCATTCCTCTTATTTGATTTCTCCATATCTGAGTTGAGAGAGATGATTTATGCTTCAAGTCCTTCATTGTGATTGGTTACTTCATCCTACAACCTTTATCATTGGTCTATCTTTTCTTTGTTCATCTGCTCAATTGAGTTTCTTTCTTGTAACTGATTATTCAATCCAGTAATCACATCTTTGTAGATACATTCATTTTAATTAAAAAGAATTTGTTGATCTTCAATTTCATTTTTGAGCTTTGAAACTTCTGCTTCCATATCCATAACATTACTTTCACTTTCATATTCACTATCTTCAATATTGCATGAACAAAGAAGTGGATCACAAAAACAGCAATCAATACATGTTTTATCTTCTTCATTTATTGTTGCACAAGTTTTCTGAGTTGTCTTCTTCCTTTGAGTAGCCTTCTTCTTTTGCTTCCTTCCCATTGTGGCGGATCTCCTTCAAGCGATCAAGCTTCTTCAGAAGGACCTGCTCTGAAAACAATTGATGGGAAAAATGGGGGGGGGGGGGGGGGGTTATGACTTAGTATTTAAAACTTCACAAATTATTTTTTCCAATTAAGCGCTGTTCAGCGCATGTACGCGATTGTTGCCATGAACTAGGCAGCATATGCCCAGAACTGATAATCCATAAATCTTCACAAGAACTTTACTTAGACCGTTGCATCATTCATTCACCATTCATCGATATGCCCCCTTGGGTAGCCTATATCTTCTGATTATATGTGAACGAAAGAAGGGTTTGTGAGTAAATCATCACACATAAGCAACACACATGAACACTAGGATTTAAGGTGGAAACCCAATGTGGGAGAAAACCACCGTTGTTGTCGTCTCTGTCTTCAATATTTATTATAAAGAAAACTACTTACAATCTTGTATTGGTGCAGACTCATACCAGCACACAGGCTGCAACCTTCACTCGTTCTCCACCGCCCACTGGAAGGGAGCTCCAACCCCCTGATCTCGTTTACCAGCACCCATTGGAAGGGAGCTACGACCCCCTGCTCTCGTTTACCAGCACGACCTGGAAGTGAGCTACGATCCTGTGATCTCGTTTACCAACACCCACTAGAAGGGAGCTATGACCCCCTCACTGAAGGCTCCAACCCTCAGCACCACCATGGACCATGTTTCATAAATTTTCACACTGGATCAACCTGTTTCAACACATCACAACTTGTAGGCCTCTTTTCATCAGATTTTCAGACTGGACCCACTTCACTCATTTAAGCCCAATATCATACATCAAAACTAAAACATATAGTTGTAGCAAATCAATCACTGAATCACCAATCAACCAACCAATCATTGATCTTCAATCACATACAACTAGCAACATTATCAATACTCAAACAACCCACATCTATATGAAGACATCATTGACAGACGGCAGAAACACAAAAATATTGTATAAACTGATCAGACATATTCATCAACAAAACCCTGGCTTGCATACATGCCTTCCATAAGGCTTTTCCATGTACATACGCGTTTATCCAGACACAACCTGCATACAGATCTCAACATACTTCAGAATATATACGCGACTCTGCAGAACAAAACACGCATGTATACGCGCTTTCCATGTGTCGAACTCGCATTCAGATCTGCAACTAATTCATGACTACGCAACACTTTTCAAACATACTCAGATCATAACCATCACTGCAGCAAACATGCGCCAGACCACAGATCTAAACAACTCATAAACAGATCATGCAATACAATCATTTCAGGTCTAATGATCTCGATCCATTATTGTATTCACGGGTGCATCACTATTTCAGATCAACCAATCAACTATAGCCCATACCATGCAAATATATTTCAAATTGAAGTATTCATTCATTACACTCACTTATGCACACTTAGCACTTTGATCTTCACCTCCTTATATAGTTTGAGCCTTAGCCAATACCATGAACCAAAACCACACTAGTGTCGGTGGTAATCTTGGACGGAATCAAATAGCCGTTACTACGCTCAATATTGTGGGTTAATACCATGGTAAAGACCCTTGGTATTAATAAAATAGTGCGCCAGCATGTACGCGACTTTGCTTCGTCATACCCGCGTGTGTACGCGACTTTGCTTCACCGAACCTACATATACACTACTTTGCTTCATCAAACCTGCGTATATTTTTTTTAACTTTTCCTTCATAATTCTTCTGACCTAAAGCCTCTGTCTCATCATTCTGTCATTTTGTTCCATCACTATGTCACCTCTGAACTAATCTGTGAAGTCATCTAGTTACCATATACTTGTTCTGTTACAAGTGGTTTGCCATCAAGGACAACACATACATCATAATGCCAACAGTCCTAAAATATGTGATGCCCTTTTATTGATTGTAGTAGAATGAGCTTGTTATATGTCTCCAAATAGACTTCATTCAAACTGATATATACTGCTTCTCCTCAATAATGGAACATGCGGCACCTATTCCATTAGATATGTAGACCTTGACTCTTTTGCAATGATCCATAGATTACAGAATTAATGATCTTCAACATTTTTATGTCTGATACAAGGATCTTTATTAGGTCACTTTAGAAGCTTGGACCCTATATTTATATGTCCAGATTCTTGCCCTTTAACCACAGTGGTCTCGGTTTCTTTCACAATAGGTCTACCAAATGGTCTTTTCTCTTTGCTAAAAAGGCAATATCACAGATTTTACTATGGTCACCAACAAAACTTCGAATTTCTAATATGTGCCCAGGTTCTTTGTTCCACAAAAGTTTTGGCTTCTTCAGAGATTGTGACTTAGTAACAATCCTTCAAAACAGCACTTGATTTGCTTCATTGTTGGCTGTCTAGGGCTTCTTTTAGTCTACAATGAGACTAATCAAACTTGGATTCGATCACCAAGAATTGTGCACAGACTTCTGAACTTTTGGATCTCTAAGATTAGAGAATTCAAATCCTTTTTGTAGTGATTTTAGACCTTATTCTTTATGCCCAAAACTGTGCTTTCTATCCTAAGGAGCTCAGATCTCTATAGGCTATATAATTAGCCTCTCAACCTTAGAGAACAGAGCTTCTAAATTCTTCTAAACTCCTTGACTTCTTAGATCAAGTTTGCGGCCTTGTCACTGTGATTAGGGCTTATGAATGAGCCTAGAATTTGTTCTATTTCTTTCTAGGAACTCGGTCCTAGGAAACTCTCTTTTCTATCTAGTCTTGAATCCCTTGAGATCTGTAATATCCTGAAAGGGAAATAGACAGTAATATAAAGCACACAAACAAGGTACACAGCAACTAAAGATAAATCACAAGACAAAATACACAATATGGAGAACGCTGAGCCATTTTATTAATACTGAGAAATCAAGAAAGTACAAAGGCGATTAGGATGATAGCAGCTCGACTTGCTCAAGGCAAGTGTAGAAACACTCTCAAAACAATGTGTGGAATGGCTGCTCCCTCTATCAACTGCGTAATCTCCAAGCTGCTGGAAAGTGTTGTCGTGCTGCTGCAACTGCTGGAATGAAATGAGTCTTTGGGGTTGTTCCCCAACTCGGAAAATGCTGAAATTCTGGGAATGGCCTCCTCTCCCAAAACCCAGAAAAACCCAGAGAGCTTTTCAAGAATGGCTGACCCCGGAAAATACCTCCTTTGAGGCACTACGTTATCCCTCAAGGGAAAACGCTGACCCTGAAGGCAACACTGCAAAATATGGCCTCTCCCTCTGCAAAATGTCTCCAATAGGTAAGGGCTGATCCCTTCCCTAATCCTCCGGTCTGAATCCACCCAAATCACCTCAATCTGCAACTTCCCCTAACAACTACTGCGTCCTCTCTTTGCAACACTGCGTTGTCCCTCCAAGGAATGATCCTCAATGACTGAAGCTCTGATGTCTCCCAAATATCTCTAATAGGCAAGGGTTGGCCCCATGCTCACTTCTTTGGCCCGAATCCTCCAAGATGGCACCAATCCGGAGCTCTCCCAAAATGGACTGCGTCCTCCCTCTCAAGACTGCGCAGTCCCTAGATGCTCTGCTCCACAACGAAGGCAACCAAAAATCTTCTTGCAAAAATGATGATAGAATACCTCACCCGAGCAAGCACTCGAAGTCTCCCGGGGCTATCTCCGCACAGAGACACCCGGTGTACTGAACAGTACGTGCAGACTAGCTAAACAGCAAGCGTGCTCAATGTCTAGAGACAATCTCCAAAATGCATAATCATCAATCATGAGAGAAATGAGGTAGCCTCTCCCCTTTTTATCTTGGGTGAGCCTCCCTCTCTCCTTGGCCCCACCATGCTTACGTTGCCTCTCTTTGGCCCACGCTGCAAACTCAACTGTGCTGGTTGGGCCCACGCTGTCTAAGTGTGTCACCCCTCTACGTTGTCACTTGGCCCCCTTGGCCCACCTTGACCACAACGTTATATCTCCTGAGTGACTTTAGGGAGTGCGTTTTATCCTAAGTGAGTCATATTCTCCTTTTCACCCACTTTATTTATATTTTAACTTTATAAAGGCAAAATTAGTAAAAATTAATATTTCCAATTAGCTGCTGCTAATTGGGAATATTACAAGATCTTCTTACTGCCCTCATACAATCAAACCAAGCTCTGATACCATGTTGAGAAATCTAGGGCAGTGCTTGATTAAAATTTTATTAATGATTTCTCATACTTTGACAAGTTCTTGTAATTAGAATAATTCTTCATTATCATTATCATGTTCTATTCATCATCAAGATAAATGCCAAACAAGATCACAAAATAGGACACCAAAGATAGGCACACAGCCAGGGCCAAAACCCCTAAGAAGGGGAAAACCCAATCAAACTCTTCCTGTAGTAGAATCAAATCAAGTTGAGACAAACCAAGACCTTTTTGACCATGACACTGTCTTTCCTCCACCCATCAAGTCAACCTCTTATGAAGATAAGTCAAACTTCCAAAGTCAACACACATCTGCTCCTTAGCTCTTGTAATTCCGTTGCTTTACTGCAGACTTGAACCTTCAACTATATTGCTTCATTATTGACTGCAATTTTTGTTGCTCAAACATAGATACGGTTCTGCAATTACATTGTTCCATCTCTGTACCTTTGTCTCCAGCAATTACACTGTCCTGTTGCAGATTTCGAACCTATAATTTCGCTGTCCTGTTGCAGACTTTGACCCCTGTAATTTCGTTGTTCTGTTGCAGATCCGAACTTGCTTGACACTTCTCAAATTGGGTCGAGTTCACTTCGGTATAAATAGTAGTTTTTGTCTGTATATTGAGGCTGACATGAATAATAGAAGAGGCCGACATGAATAGTAGGAGAGGCTAACATGAATAGGAGACAAAACCGACTTGATGGAGGAGAATAAGACATAACTTTTTGACATAAAATATTTTTCTTTCTTTGACACAATGAGCCCAAGATTGGTCTCTTACATAATGACTTAGACATTGACCCAAGACATAAGAAATATGTCATAAATCCTTTACATGTGTGGGATTTGAGGCTCTCCAACATGACGTCATCCTCCAAAAATAGGATCTCCATCAAGCAAGTGACAAAGTGGGTTCAAGAGTGCTTGTCACTCCAAAGGACATCATCAAAATGCATGGGCACATCTCCAAGTAACATCTCCTCCACCAAGACGTCATAATCAAGAAGGCTTACTTCACCTTCCTAAGGCACGTATGGGTGACGTGGCAACCCTAGGATCAAGCATTGGCATAAAAATAGAGTATGCCAGCAGAATACCCTTCTTGGAGCATGTTAACCCAGAGAGTGTTTTCGATTAGTGGTTCACCCTTCAAGACTTATCTTCCGTGTGAAAGTGAGTCACTTTTGGTCTTGGCATATCCAAGCCAATTCTACTGCTTCTAAAGTTTTCAAGAAACACTTTAAAAATGAAAAAAAAAATTGCGAATATAAATGCAACACAAATCATTGCCATACCAAATTTGCAGTAATGATGTAATGGGCTTGTCAAATACAACATTTGAATAAATGCTCACCGATAAAAGTCAACATAGAAGCATGCAAAGGTTCATGGCAACCCTACACGCCCAAAAAGGAGGCCTTTTCCATGTTTTTTTGCCGAAATTTCCTTCTTTTAATGTGTTTTTGTGATTATAGCAGTGATATGGCCCAGATTTTTGGCTTGGATGCAACCTCAAATCTTTAAGTTTGGCCATGAAATTTGGATATGTTGTAGAAAACATATTCCTCTACCTTCCACAAATTTTCATCGAAAATATTGTTTAAGGGTTGCACACAAGCACTGAACCAAGTGCAACAGAAAACTCAGTTTCATTCCATCAGCAGTGTCATATATCCCAATCTTGGCAGGTGCAACCTCAAATATTTGACTTTGGACATGCAATTCGGATATGTTGTAGAGGACATATTTTTCTACCTGTCCAAAAAATTTATCAAAAAATATTGAGTTTAAAGGTTGCTTCCAAGCCCCAACCAAACACAATGGAAATCTGCTTTTCTTTTTGCATTTTTTTTAATCTCAACAGTGACAAGCATCTAGTTTTTACCCTGACTTCAACCTCAATTCTTTGAGTTTAGCTCTCAAATTTGGATGTGATGTGTAGAAAGATTAATGATCTGCACCCTTACCCCAGTTTACAAGTTTGCATGTGTTTATTTGGCCCAACCTGTTGAAAAGTGTAACTAGGTCGGTCTTCATATTGACTATGTAATTATGTATTTTATGTAAAGAAGAAGACAAAGATAATAAAATGTATATTTGTACTTGCTTCATGGGTTTCATGAGCAAGATTTTACCTTAGATTAATAGACTTCTTCTTGATGTCTATTTAGGGTTTATCTTTGGTTTATAAATGTATTTAATGTCATGTATATGAAGAACCTAGTAGTCATGGAATGCTCCAAGACCTAGTCCAATAAAACGTGGAAGAATGCCTATTATTCAGCCCTCATACAATGCTGATAGACAAGCCTAAATAATGTGTCAAGTTGGCCTTCAAACAGCTGGAGAAGTCGGCCTCATAACAGTCATGTCGGCTCCCTAAATAGTCACATTGATTCACATGTTAGGTCGGCTTATATACAGGGGCAAACAACTATATATACCCCTGTAGCCTTCGCAGAAAAGACAGAACTACAGTCATCTCTGAAAACTGCAGTGCGGATTTTTGGATGAGGTGCAGTGCGGATTTTGATGAGGTGCAGTGCGGAGTTTGAATGAGGTGCAGTGCAGATTTTGGATGAGGTGCAGTGCGGATTTTGGATGAGGTGCAGATCATCCTGAAGCTACAGCATATTCCTGAAGTGCGGATCTGTCCAAGTGCATGAACATAAGATCATCCTGAAGTGCGGATCTGTCCTAATGTAAAAGAAGTATTCAATTCATGTATGGTTGAAACAGTGGTCTACAAAGAGAAGAAGCGGTTGGAAAATAGAAGAAAGAAGGATCTGTGATTTACTTTCCTCATTACAGCCTACATATACCTCAAGCAACTGAAGATTCAACTGAAGGTTCAAAAGAAGTACTAGTGCAGAACAGTGCAACTTGGTGAAGAGAAGAAGAATCAGCATTGAAGGACATCAAGGACGTAAAGGACAAGGTCTTGGATGCATAAATAGGCCAAAGGTCTAATTCTGGGTCATGGTACTTGTCATCTGAAATCTATAAGAAGAATTTCTTGTGGGTTTTCCTCTCCAAGAGGGAGAGGTTTTGCCCTGGCTCTGGAAGCCTAATTCTTGTGTCTCGTGTCTTTTGATAATTGACTTGATGAAAGATTAAATAAGCTAAAGAAGAGAAGACTTAAGTAACTCAAGTAAGCTCACAAGTAATTATCAAGAAGAGAATTTGAATTAATCTCCAGCCCTCCAAATTCTCAACATGGTATCAGAGCTAAGGTGTTGAACTCAAGGGCTGCTTGACAAAGAGACACTCCAGGAAGCAAAAATCAAAGTTTGGGTGAAAAATCAAATCAGTTTGCAAGGAAGACTCTCAAGCTATTTTCAAGAAAGATTTTCATCTCATTCAAAGGATCAACTTTTCAAGATAATAATCTTTACCATCAAAGATTTTCATTCAAGACATTGATTGAAGAGGTCATCATCTTTTGAAGATATCCTTTGACGTCAAGGATTCAAGAACACCTAGATTGAAGATTTCTATCTTAGAAAAAGCTCCTAACTCCTTCATCATCATCAAGGAAGCTACAAGCCACTCTACTCAAGTAAGTATTTATGACCGACCTTAAATCTGTCAAGATGACTTATTGTAAAGAAAGCAACAAGCTGATTGGGTCATCAAACTTTAGCGCATGGAAGAAGAGGACAGATTTGAATTTAATTGAAGAAGAAAGTTATGGACTACATTGATGGATCGACAATTCAACCACTAAAAGAAGATGCTCCAGCTCATGCCAAGTACATGAAGGGAGAAATCAGAGCCCAGAGGATTCTCATAGAATCCATCAAGGACTCATTCATCCCCCATGTATCAAAACTAAAGTCTGCTAAAGAAATATATGAGAAACTGGTAGAGCTATTCTCTGTGAGTACTGCAGGAGAAGCAATCTCTTTAAGACAAGAACTATATAAAATGAAATTGCCAATGGAAGAAAGAATCACTCCATACTTTATGAGGATTTCTGAAATAGGAGATCAACTACAGAAAATGGGAGAAGTAATGTCTGACATTGAGATGACTACAGTAGTGTTGAATGCTCTCCCAGAGAAATGGGGAAACTTCGCTTCAATTTTATACGGGAAGAAAGAAACCACACCATTCAATGATTTATGGTCTTTATGTAAAATAGAGGAAACAAGACTAAAAGCCAAAGCTGATATAAGACCAAGTGAAGAGATTCAAGCCTTTGTAGCCACATATAGGAAGAAAGGAAGATTCGGAAAATTTGGTCCTCAGAATAAAAGAAGAAACATGGACAACGTACGATGCTTTGGATAAATGAACTTGGGCATTATAAAAGAGATTGTCCTAAATCTGACAAGGACAAGAGGAAAAGGGAAGAAGCCCATATCTCAAATGTGAGGGAAGGACCTGATGCAAAGAAATTTAATAAAGAAGAAGAAAGGGATCCCTACTATGATTGAGATCATCTTCTCCTTTAAGTGATTTCAGTTGGTTGTAAAATAGTACGATAGGAAGCAATGTATATTATAGCATCATGATAAAAAGCATGTTAGGAGCTCTTGGTGAATCAGCTCAAGAAAACCTCCCTAATAACATTACTAATGGAAAGCAGTCATCAAGATCAAGGGTCATCATGGAAACAAAATTTTGGGATGTGATGACATATTGATGGAGCAGGGTAAGGGAATGAAGCTCTTCATTCTAGAGAAATTGCTACAGGATGACTCGAGGGAAAAAGGTATGAGGTAAGTATATATTTATATGCTGACAATGGATGATGTGAAGTCATGTCATAAGGTTGCAGGTAATAGAATTCCTTATTTAGAAGTATGATCTATGAAGAAGGATCTCTCGGTGCAATGACAGATGAAATCAACATAATATGTCCTCATGGAATCTAAGGTGGTTGTATATGAACAAGAAACTGGAAAATTTGTAAGTTCCTGGGAATGAAGAATGTGCAAAAAGGAAGAGATCATGAAATGCAACCATGTCAAGAGACAGCTATCATTCGAAAGCCAAGAAGATGTGACCAGATCTCCTAGGAGGATATGTAGACTCTAACAGAAGTCTGGTAAAGAAGAAGACCCTTGACCAAAACATATCATTAGGAGATGTGTCAATCTGAATAAAGGATGTCAATGCCAATAAGAAGATGTTATAGTGAAAGATCATCATTGAGGTAACTTTTGCTTTAAAAGTTCATATGTATATGTTTATTTGGATAAATTTGGTGTAGAAATTTCTCATTTCCCACCCCGGTTTTCAGTTTCACCTTATTACTCCAAAATAGTTAAATGCCCTTTCCCATATCCATACATTTAACAAGCTAGAAAATAACTTTTGCTGAAAACACAAATTCTGAAAAAAATTACAGAATGCTGAAAATACAGAAATAAAAATCAGCAGATGCAAACAGCCATTCAACACATTTGAACACAGTGATTTTTGGTCAATGTAACCCTGGAAAAACCCCCTACAACTCTTGGGGAAAACCAGTTCGAAAGCTCCTTCTTATTTTTGGAAAATGCTTTTTACAGTGAGAGAAATATTCAGCAAAAAAACAGCAAACAGACTTTACAACTTATCTCGTTTTCCGTGCTTAACCACCGCCTCGGAAAATGTGCAAACAGCAAAAACAGAACAGCAATAAATGTTGTACGTCTTCCTCGATTTTCGTGCCCAAAAATCTGCAATAAATGCAGTTGTACGGCCTCCTCAAAATCTGTGCAAATAGCAATAAATGCTGCTATCCAAAATCCCGATTTTTGTGCCAAAACACAGCAAAACTTTGTTGTACGGAATCAACCTCGATTTTCGTGCAAGAGGACAGCCACTTGCTGTATGGCCTGCCTCGAAATTCGTGCCAACTAAACCAGCCTTCTGCTGCCTCGATTTCTGTGCCAAACTTGTTGTACGGCCTGCTGTACGGCCTTGCTGTACGGCCTCCCCTTCTAGAAAATCGTGCCCAAAAAATCTGCCTTTCACTATGCTAACTCAGCTGTACGGTCTTGCTGAAATGCTGCCTTGGAATGTGTGCCAAGCTGCGGCCTCCTTCTCCTCACTGCCCAGAAATCTCCCTTGCTCTCTTGCTCTCCTTCTCTCAATCTGCTCATGAAGGAATGAATGATCTTTTCCTCCTTTTCCTCCTTTAACCTAACTCTAAGTGACTTTTGGGGAATCCCTAAATCCAATGGCTGAGATAGATTGAGATCTAGGGCCGAGATTAAATGCTCATTTAAATCTCACTTTCTATTTTTTAATTCACCCCACTTTAATAAAGACCCACTTAGTCATTTATTTCCAAAGTCACTTTTCTTTCTAATTTTACATTGACTTTATTAAAGTCACTTTAAAATTAGACTTTAGTAACTTTATCACATAAAGTCACTTTTAAATTAGATTTAACTTTATAAAAATTATAAAGTCACTTTAGGAGAAAAATTAAATTCTTTTGGACACTTTTCCCTAGGCCAAAGATCAAAGCCTTAGGGAACCAACTGTCCTCCGGTAACC
Organism: Pinus albicaulis; assembly: GCA_034641835.2. Classification (NCBI taxonomy): domain Eukaryota; kingdom Viridiplantae; phylum Streptophyta; class Pinopsida; order Pinales; family Pinaceae; genus Pinus; species Pinus albicaulis. Next base: position 691,056,298 of record CM076584.1, on the reverse strand, counting down.
AAATTTCAACATTTGGGCGGGGTTGCTAATCATGAGAAAGGATGTATGATCCTTGGAGATGATTTGAAGAAAAGCAGCATGGCATAACAGTGGACCATATGAGAAAGACTGATGAATCACTTTTTGATAGTGGACATGACTCGTGACTGAAAATGATGGATGATCTGTGCCCTAAGAAGCCAAAAGTTGAAGATTCCTCAATATCGAAATCCATGACATCGAGGGGATGAATTCTTCATGAGTAGATGGATTGCTGCTACAGGACCCTAGTTGAGAGGGAGACTAGTGGTAAGTTTCTTGCTTGGAAGAAACTTGAAGTATGTCCTTTCTGTGTTGAGAGGGAGTGACGTATGTGATTCTCTATTACATGTGTCATGCACTAGACCAGGACTAACAGACGTAAGTCTTAGTGAAGGCCATGTAAAGAGAATGGATAGACATCGTTCTGGTCTTCACCTGGAAGACAGAATGGAGGATTGGGTAATCATCTGGCATTAGATACTCTTTGAGAATGAGATAGGGCATTCAAGATACTCTTTGATGTTTTATTGAAATTTGAGTTGTTGTTTCCTGTTGTTTCCTCGAAATTTATGCAGCATCCTCCTCGAAATTCATGCATCTCTATGCCTTGAATCTCATCACTGTTGTAGCTACCAAAATTTCTCGATTTTCGTGTTGTAATGGCTGCCTCCTTCTCCTTGGAATTTGAGCCTCTAATCTCAACTGCAACTTCTCCTTAGAAAACTCTCCTTCTCTCCTTTAAGTTTCTCCTCTCCTCTTCTCCTCATGCTCTCTCAAGTGTGAAGTGAAGAATGAACCTCCCTTTTCTCCTTTTGTCTCGTAGAAAAGATTGAATCCCTAAACCTGGGTTCCAATGGTTGAGATTTAATCTCCAAATCTCAAGATGTGTGGTTGATATCACTTTTCCCAAATGAACCCCCCATACATTGGCCCCTTTACTTAAAATCATCCTAGTATCTTTTTCAAGTCGTGTGCCTTTTTCTATTTTTCTCATAAAGTGATTTTTCAACTCACTTTAATATTAGAAAAGTACACATAGTAATTTACACATAAAGTCACTTTATAAAGTACAAGTGACTTTAATATTAGAAAAAACACATGGTACAACACTTTTAAGTACCTTTTCCACCCATGACATTAATATAACTCATAAATGTCACTTAGACAAAGGTCATTAATGTGTCTACTAGGCTAAAAAGGATAAACCCCTAGTAACACCTCTCCCTGGTACTATTTCCAACATGCTGTAAGGGGCATATTTCTCTACTTACCCACAAATTTTTCATCAATAAGTATTGATTTAAGGGTTGTGCCCAAGGCCAACCAAGCGTGACAGAAATGTCATATTTTATTCCATGTGTTTGTTTTTACAGTTTAGCTTCACCTATTCAAACCACAAGTTCAGGGTTACATTTGGCACTTGAATATGTCATTTTTCTTGTGTGGAAATGGGATAGCCATATAAATGCTTGGGTTACCCACTTGGAACTGAATAGTCGTCACTATTTCAATACCACGCAGTTTAAATATGTGTGAGTTTCATGTAAGTGGGGAGCTTTTGGCCTATGAATGGTATAGCCTACGGAAATCAAGAGAGGTTGTTGGCCACTGAGAAGTGTGATACTGTTAATTTGGGCAACTAGGTCCAAACTCCATGTTGTACTACTCAGATGATGATGCCAATATTTTTATTGGATTCCTCTTTCGGAGAGGTGCAAGATTGATCTAAATATCATCTTGATCGAATGAGCGGAACATGTATTTTGAATTAATTCCACTTATGAGCAAGGTCGGCCAGATTTGTAATGTCGGCTTGGAGCCCCAACAGATGTGTCACACACCCACAGATGGATATATATTGGAGACTTGGAGGTCATTTCAACACTCACATTTGGAGGCATTCTCTTCTCTCACAGATGGTGCAGCATTAGGGCTTCTCATGGTGCAGAGTTAAGGCTTCTCATGGAGCAGCGTCCTTGGTGCAGCGTCTTGATGCAGCAAGGTTTTGATGCAACGATTTTGATGCAGCGATATGATGCAAAGTTTTGAGGTAGTGTTCTTGATGCAGCATTTTGATGAGTTGTCTTGGGGTTGTGTGACACATTTGGTTGGCTGACCTAAAGGAGACTTTGCTGGTTGAAGCATCCTGCTGACTGTCGTAACGCCACCATTCTTCATCTCTGTTTGATAAAAGGATAAGTATATTATTGGCTTGTCTTCCATCGATCTATTGGTATGTTCTATCAGCATTTTACTTTCATGCTTATGTGATTGCAATTTGGTATTGGGCTCTAGAATTTTAAAGTAAATTTGCATCAAGCATAGAACATCTTTTAAAATTCACATGGTATCAGAGCTAAGGAGAAGACAAAGCCCAATTTGTGTTGAGAGCATCCATCAAGGGCAAAGCTAAGATTGGTAGTTTCGGTGTTGAGGCCGTAAATTATGGGCTAGATTTGAGGCAGCAAATCTGTGTCGAGGGACAGCAAGTGAAAAATGGGCAGTGAAATAGATTTGAATAAACTCTGTTATGGCAACGACTCACACCTAGGATCAAATCAAAATTCTGTTGAGGGCAGCAGGTCTGTCTGGGTAACAATTGTGGCAGCAAAGGTCTGTCCTGGTCAGCATTGGCTGGTTCAAGGTTTTTTGGAACAGCGGCTCACCTATTTTCCAAGTGCCTATCTGTGGCAGTGCATTAGTTTCTGAGACTAATCTGGGGCAGTGGATCTCCTCTTGGAGCAGTTTGTTGAGAAGGAGAGGCCCGATCTAAGGTCGCCGCAAGGAGGCTAGGGCAGCGAGGCATGGAAGGACTGAGGTCTGAAGGCAGAGAATGCTGGCTGCTTAAAAGCTTGGAAACAAGTCTGCTGGCCGTAAGCTACAGGATTACTGTGTGCTAGGCCGCAAGCCATAGCACCACAGTAAGGGTCCATCTATATAGGATGATGTGGCCTCATTGTAGCACCATCACTTCGGATCAGGTATGCAATAGAAGTGCGAGTTAAGGGTCTGCAGTTGGAGCGAAGGAGGAGGCATCTCAGCATAGGAAGAAGGAGAGTCATACATATCTCTGTTTTGGGTTTATTCCTCTCTCGCATATTTCGGTAGTGTTGAGGGTAATCACTACATGGAGATGAGGATACAACTGTGAGGAGAAGAGGATACATTAGCGTGAAGGAAGGCCATCGAAGTATATGCACAATTTAGTCTTGGGTTGAATGAGAGTCATACATATCTCTGTTTTTGGGTCTGCATTACTATAATGATGACTTTCGCACAATCAAATACAGAGACTTTGATCTGTTTCACTGCGGCATATCACACGCTGTTTTGAAATCTTGTTTTATAAATGGCATCCCTATGTCTCGCCTCATAACAAGTGGATCTCACATCAGTATTTCGGTCCATCTCAGATTAGCAGTATGGTTTGTTCTAAAGGCTGTACTCTAATCTATTTGCTGCTTCCTCATCTTGATATTCGCATCCAGTCTCTGAAGACTCGCACTGTCTCCATGGTTCAGTCAAATTATATAACAGAATGTGTTGTCACATGGATCTGTGGCTCGATGATCAGTATCTTGCTCACTCCAAGTAGTTTGGTGACTTGTTTAGTTCTTACTGTGGTTTCATATACCCTTGGGCATCACCTTTCCAAAAGACCCGACAACCTATAACAATTTGTTCTCTGTGATTTGTATTAAAATCAATGGACAGTTACATAAGAATACGATCTCTGCTATGATAGTGAAATGTTGAGGATGATCTCGTTGCATTTTTAATGAAGGAAATAACCCCATTATATAAGGACTTTTGATCCTTGATATCAGTGACAATTCTCATTACAGTAACAGTGCTCCTGTAACAGAATTGTAAACTCCATCATGTCAAAGGTGTCAACGATGATATGACAATGTGTTAAATTTGGACAACTAGGTCCAAACTCCATGTTGTGATGCTCAGATTAAAAGGCTAATATTTTTGTTGGATTC
>CM076584.1:690860372-691052188 GCA_034641835.2 Pinus albicaulis | reverse complement strand
GGAAGTTTTGAAGAAAGGCGTGGAAGCAAAGATTGTTAAATTTGGACAACTAGGTCCAAACTCCATGTTGTGATGCTCAGATTAAGAGGCTAATATTTTTGCTGGATTCCTCTTTCGGAGAGGTGTAAAATCCATATAAAACATATCTTAATCCGATGAGCAGAACATTTATTTTGAATTTATTATTTATAATAAATTATATGTGCAGGTCGGCCTTAAGGTTTTACACCCCCAGCAGATGTGTCACACACCCCAATGATGGATATAAATACAGGCAAAGTTGGAGAGCATTTCACAACAACTCAACACACATCTTCTTCTCTCATCTGATTTAGTACGAGCTCCTTGGAGGATAAGTTCAGCCCACACGTGTGAAGAAGAAGGACGAATCTGTACGGCCAAGAGGAAGGACGAAATTTCTGCAGCTAGGGTTTCTAACGAAGTTTGACCAGCGTTGACTTTGGTCAACGCATGGTCCGAAAGGGCTGAAAATTATTGGAGAGTTCGATTTTGGGAGGCCGTACACATTGGCACAGAAATTGAGGTCAAAAGGGCTGACCAAACTGTTGTTGCGTTGACTTTTAGCTTGCTGCCCTGCGTTGACTTTTCTGGACAGTGTTGACTTTTCTGGAGTTGACTTTGGTTGACTCGGTAGCTGATTGGAGGATTGTTGTGACACATTCTGGGTTGGATGATCAAGGAGAATTTGCTGGTTGAAGCATCCTGTTGACCGCCGTAACGCACCATCACATTTTTTTGTTTATGGTTTGTCCTCTATATGATCCACTGATATGTTCTATCAGCATTTTACTTAACTGTTTGTGTGATTGCTGTAAGAAAAGTAAAGTTGCATCAAGCATAGAACATCTGCAAAAATTTACATGGTATCGGAGCTGAGGTGAAGACAAGCCTTATCTTTAGCAATCACCATCGGAGGAAATGGGTTCCACAAGTTTTGAATTCAAGGAGAATGACAAGCTGAATGGAAGGGATGACTTCCATGCCTGGAAGATGATATTAGATCTCAAATTGGAAGACCATGATCTCTTGGATCATGTACTAGGTAAGATTCAAGAACCTCCATCCAATGCCACCGCTGCTGCTAAAAACAAGTATAAGAAGGGGGAGATCAAAGCAAAGCTGATGATCAGGGAATCCATACATAAGAGTCTGGTTGCCTATATATTTGAGCTAGGCACATCCAAGGAGATGTATGACAAATTGATCCTGATGTTCAAAGTAAACAATGTGAACCAAGTGTTATTCCTCAAGAATAAATTGAAGAATATGAAGAAGGGCCGGGATGAGTCTGTTCAAACTTACTTTCTGAAATTGACCAAAACAAGGAACAATCTGTTGGCTATTGGGGAGACAATAGCTGATCGTGAGATGGTTCTCACCGCACTTGGAGGACTCCCATATGAATGGCAAGTATTCACCACTACCATTCTCAATAATAATACCATTCCTAACTTTGACGAGCTTCTGTCTAGATGTATGCAAAAAGAAACAAGAATGAAGGAATTCGATAATGACAGAAATGTTGCTTATGGTGCTCATTCTCGAAAGAAGAACTCTGGTTGTCCTAAGGACAAAGGAAGAACAAGGACTCAAGAAAAGAAGGGTAAGTGTTTCACTTGCCATAGGCCTGGTCACTATGCTAGAGAATGTCCCTTCAAGAAGGATTCTCCCGATAGTGATGATAACAACAACAACTGGAGGAATGGGAATCGAAGAAACGACAGATCTAAAGGAAAGAGGAAGGCTCCCTCTGGTAGAAACAATCAACCTTCGAAAAGGTCTAGAAACTCCAGGTATGAGGAGTCTAATGCTGTTGATAAAAGAAATGAGTATATTCTTGTATCTGCTCTCTCTGCTACATCTCCGCTCGACACTATGGATGTCTGGCTGATAGATAGTGGTGCCTCTAGACACATCACTGGTTTCAAGGAAGCACTCTCTGACATGGTTGAGAGGGATACCAATCTAGAAATTATCCTTGGAGATAATGCCACGTATCCCGTGAAAGGGACAGGGACTGTGACCCTCCACTTGTCTCAAGGACAAGTCCTACATTTGCAAGATGTACTCTATGTACCAAAATTGAAGAAGAACCTTGTGTCTGTATCGGCCATGGAAGACAAAGGGTTCAATGTAACATTCTCTGATGGAAAGGTGCTCATGTGGAAGAAGAGCTTCAAGGAAGCTATCTCGATTGGTTTTAGAGTTGGTACACTCTACCAGGTTGGAGGAAGTCCGCTGGGAGCAATGACTTGTGATACTATCCGACAAACCGAACTATGGCACCGAAGGTTTGGACACCTTCATTACAAGGTCCTTCCCGAAGCAAGGAAGGTGGTGACAGGGATGCCTGACTTTGGAAATAATCATGAAGGTGTATGTAAGGGCTGTGCTGAAGGAAAGCATACAAGGGGACCTTTCCCCTCAAGTGTCACAAAGACATCTGATATTTTGCAACTGGTCCATTCTGAACTATCTGGTATGTTGCCCGTGACATCCCTGGGAGGATGTTCCTACTACATGACATTCACTGATGACTTCTCTCGCAAAACCTGGATATACTTCTTGAAGAAGAAGGATGAGGCTTTCATGTGGTTTCGTACTTTCAAAGCCTTGGTGGAAAATATGACCAGAAAGAAGATCAAGATTTTGAGGACCGACAATGGCACTGAATATGAGTCAAATGAGTTCAAAGACTTTTGCAGAGAAGCTGGCATTAAGAGGGAGACTACTACTGCATATACTCACGAAGCGAAAGGTGTTGTTGACATGAGAATAGGACTATTGTGGAAGGCTGCCGTGCCATGCTATGTGACCGGGGTCTACAAGTTTACGTGGGAGAAAGTTTGCAAATCTTATTTGTGTATATTCAAAACCGATGCCCTCATTACCTTCTGGACTCCAAACTCAGAAGAGTTTTCACCCCAGTAAGAAACTTGACGTCTCACATTTTAGAATTTTTGGATGTCATGTTTATTTTCATGTGCCAAAAGAAAAGAGAAGTAAGTTGGATGCTTCTGGGAAGAAATGAATGTTTGTGGGCTACATCGAAACCTCTAAGGCCTATAGAGTCTATGTACCTGGTCAAAGGGAAGTAGATATATGCCATGATGTCACTTTTGACGAAGATGCTTCCCTAAAGAAAGTAGTAGATCTTCGAAGATGAAGAAAATCATGAAGAAAGGCACCAAATCAATTAGAACCTTGAGGATGAGACATTGCGATGTTGAAGGACCGTTGGACACGATTGATCCACCTCCTTCAATGAGGAAGAGACCATCATGGCTCGGGGACACTCTCAAGGATGCCGAGGGACATATGGCCCCAAGGGGGACATTCCGTGAAAGCAAGAAGTCGAATAGATACAAAGGGTATCTAGCAGCCATGAGTACTGTTGTACAATCTGAGCCTAGATCTTTTGAGGAAGTTGTAAAGCATCAAGTCTAGAAGGATGTTATGCACGAAGAGTATGAGTCCATAATGAAGAATGATGTCTGGGATGTGGTTCCGAGACCGAAGGACAAATCAGTTGTCACCGCGAAATGGCTCTACAAGATCAAGCATGGTGCTGATGGAAGTGCTGAAAAGTTCAAGGCAAGATTTGTTGCCAGTGGCTTCTCTCAAAAGGAAGGAATAGATTATGATGACATATTTGCACCTGTGGCACGATATACCACCATTCGATCAATCATATCCCTTGCTGCTATGCAAGGATGGAGTCTTCATCAGATGGATGTCAAGACCGCTTTTCTGCATGGTGCAATAAAGGAAGGAGAGTATGCTGGGAACAACCTACAGATTTTGAGTTGAATCAGAGACACCTCATATTATACCTGAGTTGAAGAAAGCCCTATATGGGTTAAAGCAAGCACCCAGAGCTTGGTACGAGAGGATGGATAGTTACTTGATGAAGCTGGGCTTCACTCGAAGTAATGCTGTTTTGAACCTTTACTTCAAGGTTGTACAGGGGAAGCCTCTCATTCTAGTGCTATATGTGGATGACCTCTTCCTGATAGGTGCTGACCCTCTCATTCATCAACGTAAGAGGGAGCTCGCTGCCTGAGTTCGAGATGAAGGACCTAGGACTGATGCACTACTTCCTAGGCCTGGAGGTCTGGCAGAGACCTGGAGAGATTTTCCTTTCTCAAGGAAAATACATTGTGAAACTTCTGGAAAGATTTGGTATGGTGGACTGCAAGACCATGTCAACACCAATGGAACTCAACTTTAAGAAGTTGAGTGGCAGCGCTGCTGGGCCCGTATTGGCCAATCCTACTGAGTATCGTCAACTCATAGGAGCTTTGATGTTCTTAGTGAACACCCGTCCAGATATATGTTTTGCAGTGAACACTTTGAGTCAACAGATGGTTGAGCCTCATCACTTTCACTGGGTTGGTGCCAAAAATCTTAGAATATCTTCGGAGCCGATAAACAATGAGTGAATCTCAGCTGTAGAGAGTGTGACACTGGTGGATATCTTGATCTGGAATTGAAATTTGAGTCTGTGGTGGATCGTAAGAGCACATCGGGATGTTGCTTCAATCTTGGTTCTGCTTCAATTTCATGGATGAGTAGGAAGTAGAAATCGGTGGCTTTGAGCACCGCAGAGGCCAAATACATTGTAGCAAGTATGGCCTCTTGTGAAGAATTTTGGTTACGAAAGCTCTTTAGTGAGTTGTTTGGAAATGTGCTAGTACCACCGTGATACTCTGTGATAACCAGAGTGGGATTCGTTTGACCGAGAATCTTGTGTTCTACAACCGATCCAAGCATAATGATATCAGGTATCATTTCATCCGAGATATGGCATAGTGAGACGCCGTAAGGCTCGATCATATAAAGGCCCGATGGCTTGGTCGCGGATATTCTCACTAAGCCAGGGGAGAGGTCAAGTTCCTATTGTAGATCTAGAAGTGTTGAGAATCTTAAGTATCGTGGAACGACCTGATGTGGAGTCTGTTGGACGATGAGCTCTGGGAGCTCAGGGGGGCTTTGGGATAGCTTATCAGACTATAAGCACTCATAATGTCCTTATAGTTGTGATCATTGAAATTTGGTTCAGCAGTTCATTATGTCAGTGCCCATGTTTGGATGTACCCATTGAGTTCGGGGCTCATGGGAAGTACCTCTCATTTGGCCAATGAGGTGGGAAAAGCTAGAGACTAATAGCAAAGACTGATGGACGCATCAGAGATTGTCGTACTCTCTATCTAGGATGGCACGGTCCAACCACTTGATCTGGGATCAAGTTTAGTGAGATGCAGGACCTGCACGACTTAGGAGTCCCGAGATGAACCAACCCGGGTTGGTTGGAGACTCTTTGTGAGTCGATGGGAGTTTCGAACCTCGAGTGGAATATGTCGTGGGGGATGATGTCTTTATTGTTGACCCATACATTATGAAATAAAGAGGCCGACAAACGAAGTTACGGCGGGTCGCCTTGATGTTTGATTGCCTTGATGGATGAGTTCTCCTAGTTGAGAGGGAGTGTTAGAGATTTGGACAACTAGGTCCAAACTCCATGTTGTGATGCTCATATTAAGAGGCTAATATTTTTGTTGGATTCCTCTTTCGGAGAGTTGTAAAATCCATATAAAATATGTCTTAATCCAATGAGAAAAACATTTATTTTGAATTTATTATTTATAATAAATTATATGTGCAGGTCACCCTTAAGGTTTTACACCCCCAGCAGATGTGTCACACACCCCAAATGATGGATATAAATAAAGGAAAAGTTGGAGAGCATTTCACCACAACTCAACTCACATCTTCTTCTCTCATCTGATTTAGTACGAGCTCCTTGGAGGATAAGTTCATCCCACACGTGTGAAGAAGGACGAATCTGTACGGCTGCAAGGAAGGACGAAATTTACTGTGACTGAGTTTCCAACGAAGTTTGACCAGCGTTGACTTTGGTCAACGCATGGTCCGAAAGGGCTGAAAATTGTTGGAGAGTTCGATTTTGAGAGGCCGTACACATTGGCACAGAAATCGAGGTCAAAAGGTTGACCAAATTGTTGCTGCGTTGACTTTTAGCTTGCTGCCCTGTGTTGACTTTTCTGGATTTGACTTGGGTTGACTCGGTAGCTGATTGGAGGATTGTTGTGACACATTCTGGGTTGGCTGATCAAGGAGACTTTGCTGGTTGTAGCATCCTGTTGACCGACATAACGCACCATCACATTTTTCTGTTTCTGGTTTGTCTTCTATAAGATCCACTGATATGTTCTATCAGCATTTTACTTAACCATTTGTGTGATTGTTGTAATAAAAGTAAAGTTGCATCAAGCATAGAACATCTACAAAATTTACACAATGGTATACAGTATGAAGTCATAGCTTCAGATCAAGCAGATAGTTGTGCATCAATGACTGCTGGACAAATCTGTATTATAGCCCAATAATGATCTCAGTTGAAAGTAAGTCTTCAGACTGTTTATATGACCTGGAAGACAGCTATTGAAAGTAAACCAACCTGACTCTTAATGGTTGCACGTTCCTTCAACTTGGACCGAGGATGAAATACCTCAGGAATCTCGAAATCTTGCTTCAGGCCGATGTCCTTTAAGTTCAGAAGCAGTAGGCTCCACCAAGGAAAGGAGATGGTTGTAGCTATTAAGCCTGAGCTACAGATGACAGTTTTTTGAAAGATCAAAGGAAGTAGAAGTATTTCAGAAAACTGGGAAAAGCTATATATCAACTTCATTCAGAAATAGTTGAATGAATATCTAATCTTGCCCATTGATTATTTTAAGAAAATTGTCCATGTAATTAGCACTGATAACCAGTTGCAGATGTCTCATTGGGCAAGATCTCTTCTCAAATATTCAGGGTGAGCTGATGTTTTCTTTAGCTTTAAGCTGAAGTTGTTGATCTAGACATTTTGCAGGTACTTTGAGGTACGCTATCAAAATTGCTGAAGCACGAGTATGATGAACAATAAAGCTATAATTCATATTACGACTGAAGTCTGGAAGAATTGTTTAGGTTGTACATCGAAACAGTCAGCCATGTGAGGTAGCTCTTTAGTGAGTCCTGTTATATTGCAGAAGAGGATTCTGAGAATCTTGTACTTCTCACAGCTACGGTATGGCTCAGATTAACAAGAATGGAATCGTACTTAAAAAAAAGGTTAAACTCAACCTTGGAGAAGAATTGAAGATCATGGCCTTGAGATATGTCTATGATTCTATGAACAATTTTCCTCTATCGTATATGCCTCATCTTTTCAGTCTCAGTGGGAGTAAGATCAACATCTTCTTCGTCAAGATATACAAGAAGCTAAGGACTGCTAAAGTGCTTCTATGATCTCAAAAGGAAGGCATAGATTATGATGATATATTTGCACCTGTGGCCTGCTATACCACCATCTGATCTATTATTGCCCTTGCTGCAACGCAAGGATGGAGTCTCCATCAAATGGATATGAAGACTGCTTTTCTGCATGATTCAATAAAGGAAGAGGTGTATGTGGAGCAACCTCTGGGGTTCGAAGTCCAAGATAGAGACTTTCATGTATGCAAGTTAAAGAAAGCCCTCTATGGGTTGGAGCAAGCACCCAAGGCTTAGTACGAGAGGATAGATAGCATCCTGATGAAGCTAGGCTTCACTCAAAGTAATGTTGATCCGAACCTTTACGTCAAGGCTGATAGAGAAAAGCCTCTCATTTTGGTTCTCTATGTGGACAATCTCTTTTTGACAGGTGTTGACCCTCTCATTCATCAATGTAAGAGGGAGCTAGCTTCGAAATTCGAGATGAAAGACCTAGGACTGATGCATTACTTCCTAGGCTTGGAGATCTGGCAAAGACCTAGCGAGATTTTCCTCTCTCAAGGAAAATATATTGAGAAATTGCTGGAGAGATTTGGTATGGTGGACTATAACTCTATGTCGACACCGATGGAGCTCAACTTTAAGAAGTTGTGTGGAAATGCTACTAGGTCTGCATTGGAAATCCTACGGAGTATTGTCAACTCGTAGGAGCATTGATGTTCTTAGTGAACTCTCGTCTGGACATATGTTTTGCAGTGAACACTTTGAGTCAACACATGGTTGATCCTTGTCACATTCACTGGGTTGGTGCCAAGAATCTCTTGAGATATCTTCGGGGCACAATAAACCATGGGCTGAGATACATTGCCAGGAGTTTTAGACTCCATGGATATACTGATGTCGATTGGGCTAGCAGTGTGGTGGATCGCGAGAGCACATCTGGATGTTGCTTCACACTTGGTTCTGCTTCGATATCTTGGATGAGCAGGAAGCAGAAGTCGGTGGCTTTGAGCACTGCTGAGGCCGAATACATTACAGCGAGAATGGCCTGTTGTGAAGCTATTTGGTTGCGAAAGCGCTTTAGTGAGTTGTTCAGGCATGTGCTAGATACCACCGTTATCCTTTGTGATAACCAGAGTGGGATTCGTTTGTTAAAGAATCTCGTGTTCTACGACCGATCCAAGCATATTGATATTAGGTACCACTTTGTCCGAGACATGGTACAGCGAGGTGCTGTAAGGCTCGATCATATAGGAACTGATGAGTAGGTCGCGGATATTCTCACTAAGCCCTTGGTGGAACGACCCTATTCTGAGGAACCTGTTGGACGATGAGCTCTGGGAGCTCGATGGGGCTTGGGGATAGCTTCTTGAAGCTATAAGCAACCACAAGGCTAGGCTTGCCGAACCTTGTTGGTGTGCTTCCGCCCCACCGTGATGACATTGAGTTGGTTCACCTCTCTTTGATTTGTGCCCTGTATGCATCCTACCCATGGAGTTTCGAACTCATGGGAAGTACCTCTCATCTTGGCCAATGAGTTGGGAAAAGTGGATAGAGACCAATAGCAAGACCGATGGATGCATCGGAGATTGTCGTACTCTCTATGTCTAGGATGGCACATGCCCAACCACTTGACCTGGGATCAAGTCGAGTGAGGTCTGGGACCTCCAACTGACTTCGGGTCAGTTAAACTAACTTCGGATTAGTATGAGATTCCTTTGAGTCCTATAGATGTTTCAGACCTCTGAGCTGACTTCGGGTCAGCCGGGAGTGATGTCTTTGTGACTCACCGTTTGAAATAAGGATGACAACAAAGCAAGTTATGGCCGGATGATGCACGATGTTTGGATGGCACTAGTGGATGGAGTTCTCCCTAGTTGAGAGGGAGTGTTAATTTGGGCAACTAGGTCCAAACTCCATGTTGTACTACTCAGATGATGATGCCAATATTTTTATTGGATTCCTCTTTCGGAGAGGTGCAAGATTGATCTAAAGATCATCCTGATCGGATGAACAGAACATATATTTTGCATTTATTCCACTTATGTGCAAGGTCGGCCAAATTTGTAATGTCAGCTTGGAGCCCCAATAGATGTGTCACACACCCCCACAGATGGATATATATTGGAGACTTGGAGGTCATTTCAACACTCACATTTGGAGGCATTCTCTTCTCTCATGTATGGTGCAGCGTTAGGGCTTCTCATGGAGCAGCGTCCTTGGTGCAGCATCTTGATGCAGCGTTTTGAGGCAGCGTTCTTGATGTAACGTTTTGATGAGCTGTCTTGGGGTTGTGTGACACATTTGGTTGGCTGACCTAAAGCAGACTTTTCTGGTTGAAGCATCCTGTTGACTGCCATAATGCCACCATTCTTCATCTCTGTTTGATAAAAGGATAAGTATATTATTGGCTTGTCTTCAATTGATCTATTGGTATGTTCTATCAGCATTTTACTTTCATGCTTATGTGATTGCAATTTGGTATTGGGCTCTAGAATTTTAAAGTAAATTTGCATCAAGCATAGAACATCTTTGAAAATTCACAGATAAAGTAGAAGTGCAAGCTCGGTCCTTCTGACTGTTGTAATAAGTTCCCAGGGGCCTTTTAAATCCTCTGTGAATTTAATATAGATACAGAATTGCTGCATGTGTGCATCATTTGGTATCAAAGCTGAAGTTTGCAGCCTGAGTTGTGGTAGTGGCTGCATCAAAAGCAGAAACGAGAGTATGGGAAAAACTTTTGCAAAATGGTTTTCCAAAACTAATCTTATTAAAAATTGTTTTATTCTTGCCCTCTTTATTTCTTTCTACTTTTTCTCCTCAAATTTTGTTTTTCTTTCTTCTGATTGTACTTCTGAAAAAAAAATCTAATGCTCTAGTCTCTTCTTTCTTACATGCCTTTCCCTTTTGTCATTCCTCAATTTTACCGCTTCACTTTCTCACATTGTCGTCTTTTATTTCAATAATGACTGATTCTTCTTCATAAATCAATTGATTTTTATGTTCTCACTCATGCCCTCTTATTTCTGACTAAGCTTGTTGCTACAACCATCTTTCACTTCTGTAATTGTCATTTTTCTCCTACCTTTTCTTCTCCTAGTTGTATAATCTGTTGTTAAACTAAACGCAATTACTTCTCCAGCTAACAAGTATCAAATCATGAAATGCATTTCCTCTTCTCTTAATTTATAGTATATACAATAGTAGCAAGATTCAAATATAAACTGCATTGGCCTTTGCTATACAGAAATTTAGCGAATTTTCTGTACACTACGGATGTGGTACAGTTGACCTATTTTACTGTTTTTGATAATAGACAACTTATAAGCACTAAAAAGACAGCCCATAAACCTCAAATATTTTTAAATAACACCAAAAAATATAAATATAAAGTTTAAACTACATTGCAGAATTTTCGAGGAATGGATTATCCTTTCTTGTTTATTGTGCATTCCTGATGCTGGAATTCTTCTAAAATATGGAACAAAATGCATATTTTCCTATCTATGAGATGTATACTTCTATATTGGAGCCATATTGGATTTTTTCTATTTGTATTTTTTCCATACCAAATCATATTCCTATTCTAAAATATGAAACAAAATGCCTATTTTCCTATCTATGAAATGGATATTTCCGTATTGAATCCATATTTGATGTTTTCTAATTGTATTTTTTCCATACCAAATCGTATTCCTATTCGCACTCATATTTGAAACTTGTTACTATGATTTATACATTATATCCTTTATTAATAATGTTTAGGCTGAAATTTAAGCTTCACTTTCATCACCTTATCTTTAATTTAAATGATTGCAGAAATGTTTTTGTATGGGGCATGACACCCAATCAAGTCATTCAGATTCCAAACATGACAAATGACATGCAAATCAAAATATTCAAAGAGATGCAATTATTCAGGCACGTGATCAACAAATGCAATGGATTAAGTATGAGGCATAAAATCAAATTGTAAATCAATTGATTCAACAATGCCTCGATAATCCATCAACCATGTTCAAGTGATTTTTATATATTATGTTTGTAATATTCACGATGAACTTTGTTTTAAACATGGTAATCCTAAAAGCCCTGGACCTAAGAATGTTATTTTAAATAATTTTATGTAATGATTATAAATTATGTTTTATCTAATTCGTAATAATAGTCTTTGAGTACAGGTTAAATTGCAGCAAATCTGGCTTAAATCTGGTGCAAGGGAAGCTATTGCTGCTATTTCCTTCTTTCTTATGGCATACAAGTCATAGTTCTCCATATTTCTTGTCAAGGGATAACCACCTTTTATTTTTGTTCCTTTACTCAGTCCACTGTTGCAGTTATTTAATTCATTTAGTAGTTTTGGTTTCACTCCCTCCTTTTGGTTGGGGTATCGTGGCTATTCGGCTCTTTCAGTGCGACACCCGTCACCTGAAGGCTAGCCGTTTGGGAAGGCCTTGAAGATTGAGGAGGTTCACTTCCTAGCTTGGATATGTTTGGGATTCTTTGTCAGTGGGCTTGGTCTTTTTCTTTCATACTGGCTGTGTCCCTGTGACCTTGTGGAGACTGTGTTGGGTTGAACAAGAGTTTGGGGCTTGGTGGCGAGTGAATCCCTGTTGCTTAAAGGTTTTATGCTCTATTATTGGTATTCTATCACTTATTCAGGCAATGTGTAACGAACAAAGTTCGTATACTGCAATAATCTTCAGAATACTTTGAAGACAATGACATCCAATGTAGGACAAGTAATTATATATATATAAGAATATTTGAATACAAGTGAGATGATGATTGTTACAAATAAGAGCCCGCTTATATACCTAGGAAGGTGCCCTTTTCTGAATGGTCATGTCCTTAGAATATGCCTCTTCATTAACTAATTACTGGCTCATTAATCATTGATTACGATTATTATTATTTACGTTAATTTCATTATTTTTATATAAATTATATTCATAACATTGCCTTCCTCTTCAGAAAACTTTGTCCTCAAAGCTTATTGTTGATTAGGAGCATTATTTGTTTCTTTGTCTTGTATCTTTCAAAGTTCTTCAAATTGTCATCTCCGTTGATACATGAGGATAGGATCCTCTAAGTGACAAACAGAATTTTCGCACTAAGAAGGGATCAAACCATCCTAAATCAATCTTCTGCGGAATCTCTTGGTTACTGGAAACTTGTGATGAATTGTTATCACCGAATGAATTGTGCACACTTCAATATCCTTCGGAACATAAGTTTGTTATTTATATTCTGAGTGATATAGATATGCAGACTGATTGAGATGTCTATTCTTGTGATTCGGGTGTAAATAAGGAATTCTTGTGATTTGATTTCTCCTTAACGTTGTTGTGTCGATTGCTTGATTTACTTGAAGTATCTGATTTATGTTAGGTATGGAAGTTGTTTGGTTAATCGTTGGATCTTCACTTGAAATCTTTGTTGTTTGAACTACAACATCTGAATATGTTTTTACTTCCACTAGTTTGTCATCATCTTGGGTTGTAGTATTTACAGGATCAATATTCATTCTTTTTTCTTCAATTTGGACTATTGCATTTGAAGACTTTGATGTTTCCTTCATGATAAGTTCTTCTAGTTTGTTTTGCAAAGATTTCTTATCATTCTTTAGTTTCTTAATTTGAGTTAGTAGACTTTGATTATGATTTCTCAGACGTAAGAATCCTTCTGTTTCTGATTCATCAACCTTATTTTCAATGTTTTGACATTCAACCTTTTCAACTTTCAAACCTTTGATTTGTTTTAATAACCTCTGATTAAAGTCTTTAATGCGCAAATTTTCTTCTTCCTTCTCTGATAGACTCTCTTTGAATTTCCTCTTGAGACATTCCTTTTCTTGTTCTAATTTTTGCCTTTTAGCTTTATCCTTCTTGACCTTCGCAAGTAATTTTTCACTATGATCCCTTAGACGCCAAATTTCTTTGTTACTTTTTGTTGATTCTTCATCAAATCGATCTTCGAGTTCTTTGTGTTTCTTTTCTGATGCTTCATTTTTTCACTGAATTTTTGCGAGTTCTTCCTTTAATCTTTTAATTTGTGTCTGTGTATTACCTTGATATTCTTCAAGAGAAAACAATTTCCGACATTTTGGACAGAATATTGTGCGATTTTTAAAAATTGATGGATACTCATATTCTGTTCGACACAATGGACATCTGGTCCAAAATGTAGAATTATGTATGGAATCCATAGCTCCTTCATCCATCATTTTCAAACTTCTTGTATTTGGTGGTTGTCTTTAAAAATAAAAGCTCTAAATACTCTTTCTTTTAATATTAATACTCCTCATTTTATGTGGGTTATTAAAAACTTGAGTAACATGAATCTTTCTCTCCTGGATAGTGTTACAATGGTTGTACAACTGTTCGGTGGCATATCCGTCAGTATGTTGTTTGGTGTCAGAAAGAGGGTTGGTTGTTGTGTGATTCGGTAGTATCTGTGCACCTGGTGGGCCTAGCTGGCGAGGTTTTCATTCAGGTAGGTCACTGGGTCATCCATATATTAGTGTCTAGCTATATCAGTTTGAAGCGGCTTCCTGTGTGTATTGCTTCTCTTGGTTAGTGTAGAACATAGTTTGACTTTGTGCCTCCAAGTGCTTGGTATGCCATGCCACAATAGAGGGCTCAAGTCAGAAGAGGGGCCACATATTATCAAGAGCAAGCTCATTGGGGACACTCTTGTTTGCACCATGGCATTGAGGGTTTTGCCTCACGATATCGAGAGCTTACACCAGCCCATGTACAAGAAGAACTTGCCAGATCAGAGGGGGAAGCCTCTTCTCACAGAACCTCCCTCTCAAACACAAAAGTTCTAACTGAGCGGGCTGATTGGATCCCTGACACTGGCCATACAAGGGGTCGGTTTAAGCAACACATGCAAACGTTTCAGCAAATAAAATTCCTACTGGGCGAACTCTTCTGGACCGACATGAATCTCGTTTGGACATTCTTCAATCCCTGGACCACTTGCACAGGCATTAGAGGGATTTGACCAAAGGATGGAGAGGATAGAGCAACACCTTGACAATCCCCAGCAGCAAGAAGACCTCTGGCAGATCCAGCAGCTCCTATGCTGGTGGCAATCTTTGATTCTGACCCTTCAGCTTGATTGTGATATGGTTCTGGTTTGTGATTATGTTTTTACAGCTGCTTTTGTACGAGGCCAGTTAGGCTAGTATCTTAATGTCAGACTGGTTTCTGTAGTTTCTGTTAGTTCTCAGATGTCTCTCTTCTCTAAAGAGAGTATATTTTTGGCTATGGTCCGGTCTACCTGTGAGAGACAGGCCTGACTTACTGTAATCCTCTATGTAAACCCCAGATTTTGCAGTTAATACAATTCACGCCACAAAAAAAATACAATAGTCTTTGAGTGCCACCTTTAACTTATAATTGGATCTTCCATTGTTTAGCCATATCTTGGAGACATGGAGAGCATAAATCTATAACTTGCATAGAAGCAAGTATTATCATTAAATCTGTGAGCATTGTTCTTAAGAATTAAATACAATGAGCATTTGATCATGCAACGTCACTAAACATGGATTTCACATGCCACGCAGACTACTTGAAACATTTCGAATATTTCGCTTTATATATATATATATATATATATATATATATATATATATATATATATATATATATATATATATTCATTTTATTCGCAAGTGTCTGGATGAATATGTCCCAAAGGGTGGTACCGAAAATAACATCGCTGTCCAGCTGATTTTTGTGCCAGGTTTACGGGTTTGGTGTACAGCTTTTAAAACCGGCAAAGAATGAACAGACATCGAATTCTCCTTTTGGTTTGCAAGTTTCAAATTTACGAAATTTGTTTTTTCTAGGTTACGGTGAGGTTTATAAAACTAGGGTTTTTACATCAAGCAGCTTAAAAAATACATGGAGAAGTTGCCAGTCAGAAAAATGAACTCACAGAATTCATCTCATCGGATTTGGATTTCTTCGAAGGCTGCTTAAACGTCTTCCCTGCGAATAAGAGAAATAAGACAGGATGAAGTTTGAGGATTAAGATAATAAAATAATGGGTTTTGATATGAATGGACACCTTTACGAATTTTTGCAGCCTTGCCATGGCGATTGGCAGTCTCAGACTTCTTGTGACGGCCCTTAAACATATCCGCCTTCTGCGTCATCTTTGTTTTCCACCGTTGTCGACTTCGACACACCACTCTATACTGAATGGACTAAAATCCAACCATGGGAAAATACTCTCGCACTCCCATTCCTAGAGAACCAATGTGTCCAATATAATATGTTTAGGTTAAAAATTCGTTTTGGCAAAAATTAAGGGATTTTTTGACTTCTTGGGAGTGTAAAATCATCATTAGTTTAAGTGGGAAAAGGTCTCATGATAATGCGAAGGATGAATTAACACACATGGTTTCCATAAATGTAAGAGCGGGTGGGGTGAATTTCTCCATTGTTAAAATGGGTAGATGCTTCACAAATTAACTACAAAAAGATGTTATTAACTACAAAAAGATGTTGTTAGCATCATGTCCATTGCATTCCTTATTTGGTTAGCATCATGCTCATTGCATTCCTTAATGTATAGTAACGTGTGCATTGCATTCATTATCTTTATTAAATTACATTCATTATCTTTATTAATATATAGTAACATGTGCATTGCATTCATTATTTTTATTAATATATAGTTATCTTTATTACATTGTGTGTTTGAGTCAACCATGTATTGCCTTTAATGGGAAAATGGGGTTATAAACCAATAGAAAGTTTTGAGTTTCATCACTAATTATAATAGACTAAAATACAAATATATAACAACATTACATGCTAAAGGTGAAAGGCAAGTATCTCTTATTCTTTGTGGTCAACAATTTTGTTAGAGCAGTAGAAGGAGGTTAAGACACAATAGTTTGATGTGCAACTAAATGATGGGGAAGAGTATGAGATCTTCCCTAGTTTGGCTTAACTCCATTATGGCAGTGAAATTTATGGAACTTAGCCCTGCAAGCACCTAGTAATGAGAGTCCTTGATCTTTAGATCCCGAGGTGGAGGATGAATCGAGTTCAATATAGACATCATGATTAAGCAAGGGGCATCGACTGACTAATGAGTATAGTGACTTTAAAGGACCTAGAGGCAATTCTCTCCTTGGGTAGTTAGTTGGCTTAAGGTCTAATTTAAATTCATGAGCCAAGGTCACTACCTTTGCAACGCAAACTTCTAGGGGCAAGTATACGTTTTGAAAAACGCAGAGGTTCCACGCCCTCGAAAAGTCTGAAATTAAGAGATATGGCAGCTTGCTAAAGGAGCATACTTTCTTATCGATCCACCAAGCCTGAAAGGAATCAACAAGTGAAATAGTCCATCGATTCTTTGGTTTGAAATTATCCCACAAGATGTCATGAACTTTTGAAAAATTAAGAGCATCTCATAAAGAGGTGCTCATGGCTTCCTCTTGCTCGTTACACAATAAGAATCGACTTGGACCGATCCAACCATGTTTCAACAAGTTATCCCATGTGAGTAGCTTACGTTTTAGTGTCAACCATGCAATAATTATAGCTTTCGATTGGGCACTCACACCTCAAATATGCTTCCACCACCAGCATGACTATTCACTGTAGTGTTCTTTAAAACTAACTTTTGTATCAATCCTTTGTTGTGTAATAGCTTGTTTGAGGATTTTTTGTTCACATAAGCTTATCCTGAGTATTGGTCCTTATGTAAACATGATTCTCAACCAGCATACTTACAAATTATCCCATTCCTCTACCAATTGACCATCCAATCCCAAAGATGATGCAGAATTCCAACCAAGTCTGCCTCTAATTTAGGGCTTCTATTCTTGAGTGTTTGTTAGATAATATATGTTTGATCGATCAAGTGCATCCAATAGAGGACTAGACAAACCATAGCTATCACTAACACCATACCAAGGGTCTTCACCTAATCTGAAAGGAGTGTATTAGTTTGTTGTGCGAAGTGTCCTTTCAATATTAAAAAACATGTGCAAGTTGTCTTCATTTGTTTGCTTAAGAAATGAGTGTTTTAAACATGAAACATCGATGAACTTGTGAACTTAAAGCATGAAAATAAGCCTAAGAAACACTGAACAACAGTGTATAATAGAGAAATACAATCACACATAAGTTTTACACAGTAGGCATGATGAAGCAGTTCACCCCTCCTGAGCTACATCTGCTGGTCCATCTCCCAATGGCATGTCCCTCTTTGTCACTATGCTCAAAATTGTAAATTACATGTGTTTACAAGCCTCTGATGGCTTTTTTCTCTGCACCAATGGCTCCAGAATGCTCAAATTATTCTAGGTAGACTCTTGTTTCACCCAAATTGGTCGAAAATTGACCTCCCAATGCATTTTTCCCAATGTCAACTAGAAAAGCTCCACTAAAAGTGGAGACTGGCACTTAATTGTCACTAAAAATAGTGAAAAATCTAATTTTTAGGGCGCCGCTACAGTTCCCACCAAAAAGACTGTTTGATTTAATGTCAAATGGTTTGGGCGAGGTGTTCACATGTCGACCCCCCGTCGTTAACTCCGCGTTGAAACTGTTTGAAAACTCCGCATGTAATAGTGGAACTCGGAGTCTTATGGTTCCGCAAACTGTTTGATCTAACCATCATATTAACTCTGCCATGTGACAGGTCTTTGATCCTGCCGGAAGTTACAATTTATAAAACCGTTGCAATGTAGTTTTGATGTCACAACAACATGTAACCGTAGCCACCGAACCCGCCGGAGTAAACATTGAATGTGATCGTCGGTGTTTGAAGTTTGTTGTTGAGGTTTTAAAATGTCACATGACCACTTCTTTGGGGCCGCCAGTGGGTTGGGACAGTTGGCAGTCCCCCCCTCCAAATGCGCATTATGTTAACAATAAATGAATGTGGGTGACTATATAGTTAAGCACCATTAGACAACGGAGACGGTTGGAGGTTTACGCAGGCACGCCGGGGGTCGTGGGGTCGACAACCCACCCCACCTCTCCCCCCACTCCACCAAAATATTATAAGAGCCTCCTAAGAACACGTGGCAGCCTTCGAGCTTGCCACCTGTCTCTCATCCAACAACCCATTCAAAACGTACAAACCCCATCAATGGTCAGAAACCAATTCCGTACCACAAAAATCAACTACCCAGATTAAGCCATGTGTCGAATTCTGATTGGTTGTGAGAAAAGGGAATATTCCCAAGAATATTCCATCTGATGATTGTACCTGTATGATGATTGGGCATCCTAGTCACAAAATTTTAGTTGTTTGGGAAAACAAACAAAATGTGATATCTTCCTCATACGACATCAGTTTTTCGAATCGTTCATAGTGCCAGAATCACAACAATGAGACCTTTATGGTCGCTCAGGTTCGGTATAGTTTCGAGCACTTTCAATTTTGAGCATAACACATGATCTCCTGACCACACCTCCCCACTGGGAAGCTTTTGGACCCCAAAAGACTTTAACTACCTGTTCAGAAGATGAGGGTACAACTCCCTCACCTTTTCCACTTCCATCCATCTTGCCTTACTTGGTTTGCTGCCCTTGAGCCCAATTAGAAGATAATTGACACTTCCCCTCTTAGAAGTGCATGTCCTCCTTGAGCTCGTCCAGAAATTCTAGCGAGAAATATTCTATAGATGGCATCTGAATATCACTCCCTTGATCATCAATCAAAGGAGGCTCATACAAACGTAAATTCTCCACATTGACAATGGAATACATTTGCATATATGAAGGCAAGTCAAGTTGAAATGCATTATTACCAACTTGTTTAATGATCTTGAATGGACCATAGCGAATGGGCTTGAGCCTTTTACCTTCTCCTTGCATCCTTTCTTTGCTTATGTGCAACCATACTTCATCTCCTTCTTGAAACTTGTGATCAACTCTATGTTTTTCATGCTCTCCTTATATTTTCTTTGACTCTTCTCAAGCTGTTCTTGAACTTGTTGATGAATAATTTGAATTTTCTCAATGAACTTTCGAGCCTTGTCAATATCACTGTGCCCATCAATTGCAACATCCTTCTCAAAGATGAAGTCTAATGGCAATTTCGGCAAATACCCAGAGCAGGCTTCAAAAGGTGAAGTGTTTATAGAAGAGTGCTTGGCCCGGTCGTAAGCGTATTGAATGTAATGTAGTTGTTCATCCCACAACTTGGGATGTTTGCTGCAATATCCTCTCAATAGATGCACAACGGTTCTGTTCACCACCTCGGTTTGGCCATCAGTTTGCGGATGAAAATAAATACTCTTTTTCAACTTTGTGTCCATCATCTTCCAAAGATTGGACCAAAAATTCCCAACGAACCTGGAATCCCTGTCACTAACAATAGAAGTTGGCAAACCATAATGAACCCATACATGTTGAAAATAAAGTTCAGCAGTTTGTTCAACAATAATGGTTTTCTTACATGGCATAAGTATACACAATTTACTGAACCTATCCACAACTACAAAAAGATAATCATGTTGTTTTCTTGACATAGGTAGACCTCCAAAAAAATCCATGGAGACACTCTCCCATGGCCTTGATGGTACCAGTAGTGGCGTGTACAACCCAAGCTTCCTATTGCTAGGCTTGCTTGTTGCACACATAGAACATCCTCTTATAAAACGTGACACATTATCTATCATGTGAGGCCAGTAGCAATACCTCTGTAGATGCGCCACTGTTTTGCTTACCCCAAAGTGTCCAGCAATAAGAGACGAATGAGCCTCTCTCATGACACTAAGTCTCTCTCCTTGTGGTATTGTTGTACTATACAACAACCCCCATTTATTTTTATAAATAGGGACCCTTCAAGAAATAAATAGGAAATTCTTTTAAATTTTCTAAAACAAAAAACTTAGGAAATAAATATTTTCTTTTTAAAGTTTTCCACTTTATTTTTCTTGAGCGCATTGCAAATCACATATCTTATGAATTTCAAACACTCATAAACTTTAAAATGTGCGAGCTACGATATGCGCTCAAACTTTTCCGAAGATATGTTTGAAGTTAGAAAAAACTCCAATCACTGTTATATTTACTTTATCGCATCACACCTCACTTAATCAATCAAAAACATTAAAACAAAATTGATATAAGTTGCGACTTCGCGGACTTGACGAGCAAATAAAGAAATGAATATAAAACCTTCGGCAATCGCAATCACTTAAGTTTTGCAAAAAAGCGCAATTTGCATTTCACACAACTTATAACATATGCCAAATTGTTATCCTATAAAAGTTGCGATCTACGATTTGCGCATATTGCATTTCACAATCTTTAAGGGTAAGTATTATGAATCGTTATAAGTTATAACTTGCGATACGCGCGCCGATGCCATTTAAATGGACCAAGCGTGTGAAACAACTTGTGTCATATCAAAATGAAATTCAAGGTATCAATGGCTTTAAAGTGATTGATATATTTTACGCGTGAAGGTGTATGAGATATTAATTCAGAAATTATGACTAATGATTGATGTTATATCTTGATAGATTTACATCTGCTTGCGTGTGTTTGAAATAAATCTTAGATTTTTCTCTTTGATACTCTATACTTGTAAAATTCGCTTTGTTTTCAAGAAACCAGTTAACGGATTAAGGAAGAGAAAAATTATCAAAAAGGGTAAAGAAATTTCTCAAACGTCGTCCACTGAAGATACAGAGATGTCTCCATTATTTTCAGATACTGTATGCAACAAAGATTGCGGAAATTCGACATGGGAGGCAATGTATAAGCTTTTTGAAAGTGAAGGACCAAGGGTGATAACCAAAGTTTCTTCAACATGCACTGCATCTACCTATGACGCAACTCTCTTTGATGTTGCATGCTCCTACGTCCACAGGATAGCTACAAGGCCAAAGATTCTCCCGTACACAAACATGGTTAAGTGGGTAATCGATCGCTTAAATATTGAAGATAGAATGTTCAAGAATTCGAAGGGAGAAACTATGGGTTATTTTAGGGCAAAAATATTTAACAACAATGTACCATCTACCACCCCCGCAATAAAAATATGACAAAGAATTTTTGCAGAATTTTAGAGGAGAACATCCAGATCTTATTAAAGTCATCCAAGAATGGAAGGAGAATCAGGGGAAGATGAAGCAAGATAAGTTTGGTACGTACCCAATTTCCCAAATTCCTAATCCTTACTGTTATGCTGTCAGTATGTTATGTAGATTATTTTCCAAACCTGATAGCACTAGATTCTCAAAAGAATGGGTTTCCCTTATTGATGCAATTGTCAATTCATCAATTTTGAATTGGGCAGACATCTTATCTAATAACCTAGCCAAACACATTACCGAATATAGGAATAAAAGGAGTATTTCATTTAGAGAGATACCTCCCTTTTATACGTCTGCCTATGTCATGGACGCTATCTGTTTTACTTCTATTTTTCCTACCATGGGATGGAAATGGACTACCCAAGACCCTACCCCAATTCACATTCACCACAGAGAACCTTGGGATTAAAACTTCCACCTACACTTATATAAAATCTGTTACGGAGCCATATTGCCTATGCACCAGATGATTTTCAATAAAAGGGCCCCTAGGGTTTATGAAGAAGCCAATGCATACATTCTTCCTGTGGCTAGATGGTTTGCAGAGGAGAATTTTACATATATTAGAGTATTCGAGAGTTATGCTTCTCCCCATGTTTTACCCTATTATGTTCCCGATAAGTTACTTGCAAAAGAAATAGCATATCAACTCGTTAATGGTGTTACGAAACAACTAAAAGATGCTAAAAAGACTATTTTGCCTAATTTCCCTGTACAATGTGGCACTTTTGCACTGTCTAACATCGGCCATACTTACAAGGAAGTTTCCAAAAATTCATTTATTGAAATTGGCAGTAATGCCAAAAAGGTTATATGATCCAAATGATGTAAATAAAAAATTACATCACAGAGCTTAAGTTAGAGCCTTCTATAAAGGAAGAAGATGGATTTGATGATCTCTTCCAAGGCATGGAAAAATTTTCAGATATTATCAAGTATGTATCTAGTCAACTAATTCAAGATGATTTTGAAGCTTTCCAAGCATACAGAAACAAGAGACTAGAGAAAGTCCCTCTCAATTTGTTAACTATTGAAAATGACAACAAACACACTCCAAGTGTCATCCTGGATGATGAAGTAAAAGATGTGCCTGAAGATGAATCAGGTCAGTCACAACAGTAATCTCATGATTCAGATCACTTTGAAAATGAATCTGAATCTAAAAAGGAAAGATCAGAAAAGATAATTGACCAAGTAATTCATGAGATAGAGATGCTAGATGAAACGAGAAATAATGGAATAGAATTAGATTCTCAAACAGTTCAACACAGTCACAATATGCTAGACCAGTCCAGTTCACCACAAACAAAAGATCTTATAGATGAATGGAAGGAGTTTTCCAAAGCAATAAAAACTCCTAAAGATAATCCTAATATTGATCAGGAAACGAGTTTCCAGACACCTGAACACTCCCAAAAGATAGTGGAAAATGTTAATCCACTACAAAGAATTCTAGCAAAGCATGATAAAGAAATCATACCGGCCTACCCTACAGATCAGATAATTCTACAAATTGAAGATATTCCTTCATTGGATATTTTCTACAGTCCTAGTTATAAGGTTGTAGTTAAAAGAAACAAAAGGAGGAGAAATGATGAAACAACTTCAAAGCCTACAGATGAATCATTTGATGTATTATGGAAAGATTCATCAGATGATCCTACTGAACATCTAACCAAATTATCACAGTATGCAGGGGCATATGCTACTGCTACTGTTGATAAATCTACTGAGATTAGAGTGTTATTAAAACAAAAGGAAGCCAGATTACAAGAACTATAGAAAATGTTGAATGAAGAGAAATCTAATTCCAGTGAGCAAGTCAAAGTAAACACAACCCAATTTCATAAAGATATCGAAAGCCTCAAATTGCAGCATCAGACAGAGATTAATGAAAAACAAGCACAACTAGAAGTAGAAATGACTAAGTTCCAAAGCCAACCACAGTTAGAGCAATTTATCAAAGAAGCATCGGATTTAAACACTAATTTAGAGAAAGAACAAGAAGTGTTTTGTCATCAAGCTTCTATAATTGACTCTTATTGTGATTCAAATAAAATACTGATCCAACAAATAGCAATCCATAAACTTGAATGTGAAAGACTTGAAAAGAAAATTGAAGAACACATTCATGGGCTAGTATCAGATTCGGGGAAGGAAGATAATCTACCTCAAGTAGATAAGCTTCACAAAGAAATTATATTCAGAGAATGGGAAGTGAAAATCAAACAGGTAGAGAAAGCAACAGCAAAGACATCCAAGATATCAAGTGAGATTATTGAATCCATGTGTGAGCAACTGTCTAGAGCAGAACTTATCAAGGAAAACACGTCTGATGTGTTTTCATATACAAGACAGGTGGAAACACAGTGGAAACAGAGAGCAGATACACAGGAGGAAATTATTAAAAAGGTAAATAAGTTTGATCAAGAAAATTGCTGGAATTTTTTTATCAAACCTTATCATCAACATCAAAATCTGCAGTCTCTTACAGATTCAACAAAGAGATCCCAATCAATACTCTCAAATGTTATTTTCAAGGGACAGATCCGATCAAGGATATCGCAGCTAGCTCAGCTCAAAGCAATGTTAGATATTTGTCAACTTCGTGACCACATTCAGAAAGAAGGGAAAAACTCATAAATTAGAATTGTTAGTTTAGTTTCCTAGATTATAGTTTAAGTTAGCTTTGTGAGGAAGGTTGTTTGAAACCTCCTCTATATTTTTTTAATAATATATTTTAGTTTATAGTTAGTTTAGTATTTAAACCCTTCTCATGCATTTAGAAAAGGGTCCAGAAATTTGTCAAAAACATTTGCAAAGAATGTACTATTGTAAGTTTGTGAGTGCTTTGATGAATTAACGGGACACATCTGTTATCTTTTGACAACTAAAGTTGTTTAACTGATGTTGCACTAATGTACTCTTTAAATTGCTTGAAAGTGAGAAGGAGCAGATTCATTGATGTCAGTTTACATGAGTAGAACTTCGTACATATGGTACTTCTATTCACTTGTATTAAGTCTTACTTCATACATTGACAATCATCTATTTATTGCATTATATATTTGAAACGTCATCATATATAAATATTACATGCACTTATGTTCTAATATTTAGCTATGGTTTCTTATTGAATATGTAATCACACTGATAAATGAGATATTTCTTTCATAATTCTTCTATGCAAACTACTTTGTTAGAAGAATCATTTTACATAATTTTCATCTCTTTCAACTGTTAAATGATCTATATTACTGACAATTGAAAGATATCATTTTAGATCGCATAAAGGAAAAACACCCTAGGTATATATTAGATTAATATTTTAGATAGATGCATATAGATTAAAATCATTATCCACTTTCATGCTATATTCACAACACCCTCAAAATCATCCTTATTGGGAAACTAGTCCCATTATCCCTAGTCGGAGCCACTACACCAAACAGAAAAGGAGTTGATTTAAGCTCCGGACTGGGTAGTTTTCCCCATGTTTTAGCAGCGAAATTCCAAGGCCTCAACATATTGGTGGTAGAAGGAGGGCTAAGTGAATGGCACAAAGTTATGATTAATCTAAAGGTCAATAAAAAAGTCTCTCTCCCTCTGGATCCCCATCAACTTCTAGAAAATTATCTAGATCCTCATCTGTAAAATCTAAAGTTGATCATCTTTCCCCTAAGTCTCCTAGCGATACTCAAACCATACTATTTCCTGAGTTTCACCAAGATTCTCCAGAAGTTCAGTATTTGATAGAAAAGTTAGAGAAAGTATCTATTTTTGCCGAAAAGCCTGAATCTTCTCAATTATCGGATCTTAGTATTTTGTCTTCTTTACAACCTCGAATAATATTAACCCGATCAGAAAGTCAAAAAACAGGGATTCTCCCTTTTGAATTTCCTATCAGTAGTACTGGGAAGAAGTTAAAGAGGACTCAATCAAATTCAATCGCCAACGAGATCCTATCCCATTCACCCCCATTACCTCCACTAACTTCCACAAATTTCATTCCAACAATCGGTATCACTTTCACTAGTTCCAGTACTCAAACTACTAGGCCTAGTGCTCGACCTGCCTCATCATCAATTCAAAATCCACCCAACCAACCCATCCAAAATCCAATGGCAGGTCAACCCCCTCCACCACCCATGGAGCAATCTAGGGGTTGTAAACATGCCCGCCCCTCTTCATGCTCTTCCTAAAAATCCCGAAAAATGGCTACCCAAATTTAATCCTGATGATGGTCTTCCTACAGAAGAACATATTCATAATTTTATGTTGGTTGTCAATATGAATGCAGTAGTTGAAGAGGATTGCGTTGTACAATTATTTCCATATACTTTAAAAGGATCTGCAGTATCCTGGTATTTTTCATTACCTACTCGCTCAATAACTAACTGGAATATGTTTGAAGAACAATTTATAGTTAAGTTTGGAGATGACAGAACTACTGCTACGCTCATCAATGATCTTTCAAATCTTAAAGCTAAACCAGGTGAGAAGATAAAAGATTTTAATTCAAGATTTAATAAACTACTCAATAAAATTCCTTTTACAATAGCTCCTAGTGCAGAAGTTCAAATTGAGTGGTATATTTCGTCCCTTCCATCTAATATAGCTATTTTCGTTGATAGAGCAAAGCTAGCAACACTTGCAGAAAATATTAAAGAATCTCTATCTGTAGAGAAACACATAACTGCTCTTGAGAAAAAGAATTCTCAGGAAGATCAAAAATCAAAGAAGATATCTTTCAAAGATGATTCTAAGAAAAAGATACCAAAAGATCCATTTGATGTAGAAGGTCTTCAAAAATTATTAAAAACCATGACCAACGAGATGGCAGATATCAAGAAACAAGTCGCCGAAAATTCAAATTAAAAAAAAAAAGAGTTTCAGGAATTTTAAGAAAAGACAATCCTCTAATTCTGAACCTCCAAATATTACACCTAATGTTGAATTGAATCAAGAAGAGGTGGAAGAACAAACAGAGGAAGAAGAAGGTGACAAAGAAGAAGAAGTTGAACTTAATTGAATATGGGATTTCATCCTATCAAATGAAGAACAACTTGAAGCTTTGCCTATCAGTACGCGTAGCAAAAATATTACTGAAGCAACACAGCCTAGTCAATAGCAAAAAAATTCCACTTCTGCTAAAGACAAATCAGTAAGAAAAAAGTCTAATTTAAAGGCTACACAAAGAAGTATTGTTACCTCAGACTCTCCACCTATATCTAAAACAATGGTTGTCTCATATACCATTGAGTATAATATAGTTGAAGACATGAAAAATACTAGGGCAAATATCTCAATTCATGAGCTTATCAAATTGAAGCAACAACAACCAATCTTACTTAGAGACTTAAAATATGTTCCTGCTTCAAACTTACCTGCTCCAATCATAGTTCAAGCTGCTATTGAAATGGGTAAGCCACCTTCTCCTTCAATGAAAATAGATGCTTTAGACTTAATTATGATAGGTGATCGATCCATATCTCATATTCCTCCATTTCTCTTAACCTATGAGATCTATGACAAAAATGTTCATAATTGTTTAATAGACTCAGGGGCTTCTTCGAATATAATGCTAAAATCAGTTTGTGCTAAATTAAACATACTTCTCAGAGTTCTCTAGTTCATATAGTACAACTTGACAGAACTAGGGTAGAAGTGGTGGGAGAATTAAATTCTGTTTCCATCAGATTGTCATCAAATCCCAAAGTTGTTCAGATAATTGATATTTTGGTGGCAGATATTCCTGAATTTTATGGTTTAGTTTTAAGTCGTGACTGGTCTAAGAAACTTCATGGTTATTTTTCAATAGACTGGTCACATATATGGCTGCCACATGATGGAAAGCCAAACCAAATTCGAGTTGACCGTCAAAATTTTATGAAACATACAGTGACTGATCTTGAAGAACTTAATGAGCCAATAGACTTCAATAACAACATTATTGGAAACTACTCTGCATAGTCATTTTTAGGAAACTTTAATGCTCAACCATCACCTTTCTTTGATAATGCGGTTGTATCTCAGATTGAGAATTTTTCCCAGCAAGATAATTCTAGATAAATTAACTTTTTAGATAGAAAAATAGTTAATTATTTGTTTTCAACCCTTTATTTTGACGGTTCTAAATCTGAAGATGGTGCAGGTGCGGGTTGCATTTTAATAAACCCAGAAGGGAAAAAGACTATGTTAGCATGTCGATTATAATTTGATTGTACCAACAATGTAGCTGAGTATGAAGCATTAGTTCAAGGTTTATTAAAAGCTATTGATCTGAATATTAGACACCTGAAGGTTTTAGGAGATTCATAAATCACAGTTAGGCAAGTGAGAGATACTATCCATTGTAATTCTGGACATTTAAAACATTATCAATCATTAGTCCAATAATTAACTACTCATTTCTTAGCCTTAAACATTTATTCTATACCTAGAATACAGAATGCTAGTGCAGATTTACTCGTTAATGTAGCCTCAAAATTAATCTCATCCCAAGAATTTAGTCCCGATAGACTTTTTATTGAATTGATTTTTAAACCATCTATTCCTGATAATATCACTAATTGGAGAGTATTCAATAATGACTCAGATATCATAGACTTTTTAACATCTGAAGAATCTTATGATAATCAAATCATGGATGAAAATGAACATGACACTCAAGTTAAGAAAGAACAAGATGAAAATCCTATTCCAAAATCAGTTTTCAGGTTAGAATACTTACATGATCTAAAGGACATGTTTAAAAGAGTAACTAACTCAAAAACACAAAGTTCTACCTTAAGATTTGAGTTAGTTAATCTAGGAAGTGAAGAAAAACCTCAAAATATAAATCTAGGTCTTGGTCTATCTTCCGAAGAAAGATTATAATTCATCGGATTGTTTAGGATGTACAAAAGTATCTTTACTTGGGATTATTATGATCTTAAAACATATGATACTTCTATAATTCAACACATGATTCCTATGATCTCAGAGGAAAAGTCTATACAGCAGAAATTGAGAAAGATTCATCCAAACTTGGAAAATCAAATTAAAAGTGAATTGAATAAACTTTTCAAGGCAAAAATCATCTTTCCAGTCAGACATTCAAAATGGGTATCAAATTTGGTACCTGTCAGGAAAAAGAATGGTGATATTAGAATTTGCATTGATTTTATAAATTTAAACAAAGCTTGTCAGAAAGACAATTTTCCATTACCAACCATGGAACAAGTATTGCAGAAAGTAGCTAGTTCTGAGCTCATGTCTTTTCTAGATGGATTTTCAGGTTACAATCAGATTCTCATTCATGTAGATGACAGATTAAAAACTACGTTCAGAACTAAGTGGGGAACTTATGCTTATCAGAAAATGCCTTTTGGATTAATCAATGCAGGTGCCACTTTCCAAAGAGCCATGGACACAGCTTTTAGGGGACTCATAAATAAAATAGTAGTTATTTATTTAGATGACATTATTGTCTTCTCTAAACAGGCAACTCATCATGTGAATGACCTAAAGCAAGTCTTTGAGCGATGCAAAAGGTATGGCATTTCATTAAATCCAAAGAAATCATTTTTTACTTTAGATGAAGGAAAAATTTTAGGATTTATTGTGTCAGAAAATGGTATCTATATTGTTCTGAAAGAATGGATGAAATTAAATGAATTGCTTTCCATCATAACAAGAAAAACATGCAATCTTTCCTTGGGGAAAATTAATTTTGTTAAGAGATTTCTCCCTGATTTTTCTCAAATAGTTTTACCGTTGTAGAACATGATTGAGAAAAAATATGTCTTTAAATGGGGACATAGTGAAAGAGAAGCATTTGAATTGATTAAACAGTCAATTGTCAATACTCCATTCCTGAACACCCCCAATTTTCTTAATCCATTTACATTATACACTTTTCCATCGGATACATCATATGCAGTTGTTTTAACATAGTTGAATGACCAAAAAAAAGAAGCACTGATATCATTTTTTAGTTCAAATTTACAAGGTGTAGAATTGAATTACACATCTGTTGAAAAACAAGCATTTGCTGTTTTTAAAGCCATAGAACATTTTAGACCTTTTCTCCTAAAGTCTCATACAAAAATCATAGTTCCATTTTCTACAGTAAGAGAACTTTTGATGCAGAAAGAATTAGGAGAAAAAAGAGCTAACTGGGTGACTGCGTTACAAGAATATGATGTAGAAATTAAACCCTCTAAAATCATTAGAGGTCAAGGTTTTTGCAGAATGCTTACAAGAGCATCACATTTGCCAGCGGAAGAAGATTTAGGTAATAATGTGCAATTATCAGAGGTAAGCCTCAATGATTTAGAGTCACAATATACTGATCTTATATTTTATTTGAAGAATGGATATGCTCCAAATCATCTCAGTTACAAGACAAAAAGAGCTCTTAGATTGAAAGCTAAACAATATGAGTTAGTCAACAATGTGTTATTTAGAAAAAAAATTGATTCTGTACTTCTAAGATGCTTAGAAAAATCTGAAGCAGAGAAGGTCTTGCAGGAACTCCATGATGGACCAGTTGGAGGACATTTTCGAGGAAATATAACAGGACATAAGATCCTGCATGCAGGTTACTATTGGCCTACACTTTTCAAAGATGCCCATGAATATACAAGAAGATGTAAATTATGCCAAAGTACATCTGGAAAACAAAGAAAGCCAGCATTCCCATTACAGTCGGTCAATATTGAACAACCATTTGAGCAATGGGGATTAGATATAATTGGTGAGATTGTTCCTAACTCTTCCAAACAACATAGATATATTCTCACAGCTATAGATTACTTTACCAAATGGGTGGAAGCAATTCCATTAAAAGTAGCTATTTCAGAAAATATCATTGATTTCATTGACCAAAATATCATAACCAGGTTTGGCTTACCTACTGCTTTGATGTTTGATAATGCATCTTATTTCTCTGGAACTACTATGATATATTTTTCAATTAAAAGAGGTTTTAAACTAAAGTATTCTGCAAATTATTATCCACAAGGAAATGGTTTAGCATAATCTACAAACAAAAATCTGATTAGAATAATCAAAAGAACTGTTGATCAGAATCAAATAAATTGGCATAAGTCATTAATTTTTTCTCTTTGGGCAGATCAAATAACTCAAAAAGCTTCTATTGGTACTTCTCCATTCAATCTTGTCTATGGAAAAGAAGTTGTACTTCCCACCAACGTAGTTATTCCCTCTCTTTCCTTAGTTCAATTCATTGATGAAACTCCTACTTCTTCTTTACAACTTAGACAAGGTCAAATTCTTAAGTTAGAAGAAGAAAGAGAAAACGCCAAACAAACTCACGCTCATCATCAACAAATAATAAAAGCCTCGTTTGATTCAACTTCTGTCACTCCAAAGAATTTTCAAATTGGTGATTTGGTATTGAAATAGGACAAAGCGCGTGAGGAAAAAGGTAAACACACGAAGTTTCAAAAACTCTGGCTAGGTCCATTTCAAATAATTGAAGAAATAAGCCCATCAACATTTTTATTGCAAGATCTATTAGGCAAAAAGGATTCTTTGCCTGTTAATGGGCATATTTTTAAAAAATATTTCTCATAGAAAGTAACCCCTTCTATCCTTGTATACTATTTTCTTTTTATTTTCTTTTTAAGAAAATAAAAGTTGCTTAGTATTAATCTTTGGCTTTTCAAATATAATCTCAGATGATTTTCTTTTGATTTTTTCTTTTCGCTTATAAAAATGAAAACTGTTAAGGAAAGAAAATCAAAATATTTAGAAAAACAAATTGACTTTATCTTTCTGAAAAATGGAATTTCGCTGAAACCATTTATTCTTTGATGAACTCTCATCTTTATATAGGATGAATATTCTATTTTCAGTCAAGAAAGAATCTTTAACATAGTAAAGACCTGTTTACAGAAAATCAATTTGAAACTCAACATTATCATCTAGAATCTTAAAAAGACCAATGATTCATCCCATCCGGAAAATCTTATAAATTTTCGAAAGGAATTCAAATGAAAATAAAAAATATTATGATTAGAAGAAAAACTTAAAAGATAATAATTCTCATCATGAGCTTGTTTACCATGTTCATAAGGAAATAGTTAAACTAACATTACCAATACTGCCTACCAAAACAGGGTAATGACTTGAGATTATATCAAAAGGACAAGGGGTCTCATCAAGAGCCAGCTTGATTCGCTTAATTACTACTACTGAGTGGCATTGACATCATTTGGTTACCAAGCTAAGACAATGGCCTTTAAGTAAATTAAATAACATATAAAAGAAAATTCTCAAAGGTTAGAATTTACTTCTGAAAATTATACGAAATGCTGTATGGGACAATGAATCATTGTTGGGTAAAAGGTAACCCTGCCAAAAGCTTAAATTGCTTATTGGAACAGAGGCTCTATCTGTGATAAAAGAGTAAATTTTTATAAAGCTAATCTGTAAAGAACACCTACTTTATCTTTTTAAACTGAGTAAGGACTGATATAGATTTTCATACTTATATCTTTAATAGAGGAATTCTGATGAATAGTGAATAAGAAAAACTTTCATTACTTAGTAAGATAATATTTATTTGAAATTTCATTCTTACAACTATTTTTATTTTCTAAAAAGCTTAGAAATTTCGAAAATTTTATCAGAGATATTTGGTTCGCACAAGTGAATCGGAAATTGTTGTGCTATACAACAAACCCCATTTCTTTTATAAATAGGGACCCTTTAGAAATAAATAGGAAATTATTTTCAATTTTCTAAAACAAAAAACTTAGGAAATAAATATTTTCTTTTTAAAGTTTTCCGCTTTATTTTTCTTGAGCGCATCACAAATCGCATATTTTATGAATTTCAAACACTCATAAACTTTAAAATGTGTGAGTTGCGATATGCACTCAAACTTTTCCAAAGATATGTTTGAACTTAGAAAAATCTTCAATCACTGTTATATTTACTTTATCGCATTGCACCTCACTTAATCAATCAAAAAAATTAAAAGAAATTTGATATAAGTTGCGACTCCGCAGACCCGACGAGCAAATAAAAAAATGAATATAAAACCTTCGACAATCGCAATCACTTAAGTTTTGCAAAAAACCGCAATTCGCATTTCGCACAACTTATAACATATGCCAAATTGTTATCCTATAAAAGTTGCAATCTGCGATTTGCGCAGATCGCATTTCACAGTCTTTAAGGGTAAGTATTATGGATGGTTATAAGTTATAACTTGCGATACGCGTGCCGACGCCATTTAAATGGACCAAGTGTGTGAAAAAATTTGTGTCATATCAAAACGAAATTCAAGGTCTTAATGACTTTAAAGTGATTGATATATTTTATGTGTGAAGGTGTATGAGAAATTAATTCAGAAATTATGACTGATGATTGATGTTATAGCTTGATAGATTTATATCTTCTTGCGTGTGTTTGAAATAGATGATAGATTTGTCTTTTTGATACTCTATACTTATAAAATTCTCTCTGTTTTCAGGAACCAGTTAACGGATCGAGGAAGAGAAAAATGAGCATAAAGGGTAAAGAAATTTCTCAGACGTCGCCCACTAAAGATATAGAGATGTCTCCATTATTTTCAGATACCATCTGCAACAAAGATTGCGGCAGTTCGACATGGGAGGCAATGTACAAGATTTTTGAAAGTGAAGGACCAAGGGTGATAACCAAAGTTTCTTCAACAGGCACTGCATCTACCTCCGACGCAACTCTTTTTGGCATTGGATGCTGATCATACGTCCACAGGATAGCTACAAGGCCAAAGATTCACCCGTACACAGACATGGTTAAGTGGGTAATCGATCGCTTAAATATTGAAGATAGAATTTTCAAGAATTCGAAGGGAGAAACTATGGGTACTTTTAGGGCAGAAGAT
The DNA here is from genome assembly GCA_034641835.2 of Pinus albicaulis. Lineage (NCBI taxonomy): Eukaryota > Viridiplantae > Streptophyta > Pinopsida > Pinales > Pinaceae > Pinus > Pinus albicaulis. The sequence continues at coordinate 691,018,919 of CM076584.1, read as the reverse complement.
TTAACAACAATGTACCATCTACCACCCCCGCAACAAAAATATGACAAAGAATTTTTACAGAATTTTAGAGGAGAACATCCAGATCTTATTAAAGTCATCCAAGAATGGAAGGAGAATCAGGGGAAGTTGAAGCAAGATAAGTTTGGTACGTACCCAATTTCCCAAATTCCTAATCCTTACTGTTATGCTGCCGGTATGTTATGTAGATTATTTGTCAAACCTGATAGCACTAGATTATCAAAAGAATGGGTTCCCCTGATTGACACAATTGTCAATTCATCAATTTTGAATTGGGCAGACATCTTATCTAATAACCTAGCCAAATACATTACCGAATATAGGAATAAAAGGAGTATTTCATTTAGAGAGATACCTCCCTTTTATATGTCTGCCTATGTCATGGACGCTATCTTTTTTACTTCTAGTTTTCCTACCATGGGATGGAAATTGACTACCCAAGACCCTACCCCAATTCAAATTCACCACAGAGAACTCTGGGATTCAGACTTCCACCTACACTTCTATAAAATCTGTTACGGAGCCATATTTCCTATGCACCATATGATTTTCAATAAAAGGGCCCCTAGTGTTTATGAAGAATCCAACTCCAGAAATAAAAGAAAAGAGATATCAACGCCTTATAAATAAACCACTTCGAGGGGGAAATCTCCAATAAATTACATGAATGAACAATTCTTGGATGATAAAAATGACAAAACCTCCTTTCTATATATAGGAGTCCACGGGGCCACAATGTAATCCTAGCCGACCTAACAATAATAATTTGAGGGCACAATAATAACAAAATGGGGGTTACAAGGGTTCAATAATAACAATAAGGGGGTTACACTAACAATAATAAGGGACTATACTAGTGATATAGGGACCTAACATGCCCCTCTCCTTCAAAAAAGTGTTGTACTCAACGCTTGAGTAGCTCCGGGTGCTTCTGTATAAAATTCTCATCCTCCCATGTAGAATCTTCAGTGGGTAAGTTCTTCCACTTGATGAGATACTCTGAAATTGATCGATTCCGTAGCTGTTGAGTTCTTGTTTCCGTGATTGCTTCAGGTTCCAATATGATTTTTCCTTCCTCATCAAGTTCTGGCAATATTGTTTGAACTGGAAGATTTTCACCTATAACCTTCTTTAAGCATGAAACATGGAAAAACGGATGCACTCGCGAAGAAGGAGGAAGCTCCAATTTGTATGCCATAGTACCAATCTTTTGCAACACCTTGTAAGGACCATAGTACTTTGGCGATAATTTAATATCCTTCTTAGCTTGCTTGAGGGACATTTGTTTGTATGGTTGTAGCCGTAAAAATACCCAATCTCCTACATCAAAACTTCTCTCGCTGCGATGTTGATCTGCCTGTTGTTTCATTCGATTTTGTGCCAAATTCAGGTTATGCTTTAAGAGTTGGAGAACTTCTTGCTGATGCTCGATGTGATCTTCCACTGCTTGAACCTTCGAATTTTCTCTTAAATATGATGTGATGGATGGTGGATGATATCCATAAAGTGCCATAAATGGGGTCATTTTTGCTGCAGTATGGAAGGAAGTATTATACCACCATTCAGCAAGAGGTAACCACTTGACCCATTGTGTTTGTTTATCAGATACAAAAAAATGAAGATATCCTTCCAAACTTTTATTTACTATCTCAGTTTGACCATCAGATTGAGGATGATAAGATGAGCTATGAGCTAATTGAGTACCCAAACAAGAAAATAACTCCGTCCAAAAATTTCCTGTAAAAATGGGATCTATGTCGCTCACAATAACCCTTGGGCTTCCATGTAGCTTTTGAATTCTGTCCACAAATGTAGTAGCAACTGTACTTGCTTTAAATGGATGAGATAATGCACAAAAGTGTGCATACTTGGTAAGTCTATCAGCTACCACCATGATGACATTCTTTCCTTCGGACTTAGGTAAACCTGTGATAAAATCCATTGAAATCTCCTCCCAACGTTGACTTGGAATGGATAAAGGTTGTAGAAGTCTCGGGGTCTTAATTGTCTCCAATTTATTCTGCTGGCAAACCAAACATTCCGCCACAAACTTTTGAATATCAGATTTAAGGCCATCCCAAAAAAAATCTTTCTTCACCCTGTGGTAAGTTTTTAAAAATCCTAAGTGTCCTCCTAAAGGAGAAGTGTGTAATTCCAAAAGAATCTTTTGTTTTAGTTGGGAATTCTTGCAAATATATAAGCGATCTTTGTACCATAAGGAATCATTTTTCCAACTAAATGTATCAGATGTACTAGGATCTTGCTGCAACTTTTGAATGAGTGTCCACACTTCTTCGTCCTTCTTTCATTCATCCCTTGCTTCGGTTATCCAATCTGGTTGGATAATAGAAATGGCACAAAGCAATGCTTCCACCTCTTCATTCTTTCTTGAGAGTGCATCTGCAACAACATTTAGCTTCTCTTTTTGTAGATTATTTCAAAGTCATAACCCAACATCTTTGTGACCCATTTTTGCTGCTCTTCTGAAGATAGTCTTTGTTCCAAAAAGTGTTTAAGACTATCATGATCAGTTTTTACCTTGAAGTGTCTTCCCATTAGGTAAGTTCTTCATTTCTTTAGTGCATGCAGTATTGCTAACATTTCCTTCTCATAAATAGGTTTTTGTAAATACTTTCCTTTGATTGGACGACTTTCAAAAGCAATGGGTCTTCCTTCCTGCATTAAAACTGCACCAATTCCATTTCACGAGGCATCACATTCCACAATAAAGGTTTTTGTGAAGTCTGGCGTAGCTAAGACCAGTGCTAGGCACATTGCCTCTTTAAGATATTCAAAGGCCTTAGTTGCTTCAGGAGTCCATGAAAATGCATCTTTCTTCAATAATGTTGTTAGAGGTGTTGCTATTATCCCATAATTCTTAACAAACTTGCGATAATACCCTGTTAACCCGAGAAATCTGCGCAACTGCTTTATGCTTGTGAGGAATTTCCATTCCTTAATGGCTTTAATTTTGTTAGGGTCTACCTTAACACCGTTGTGAGATACAATATGACCTAGATATTCCACCTCTTGTACTCCAAAGAAACATTTGGATGTTTTTTCATGTAATTGTTTCTCCTCCAATAGTTTGAGCACCCTATCAACATGTAGAACATGATCCTTCCAAGACCTGTTGTAGATTAGTATATCATCAAAAAATACTAGCACAAAATTTCTAAGGAATGGTTTGAAAATGGAATTCATCAACCCTTGAAATGTAGAAGGTGCATTGGTAAGGCCAAAAGGCATGACCAAAAATTCATAATGACCCTCATGAGTTCAAAATGTTGTTTTTGGAATATCTTCAGCCTTCATTCTAATTTGATGATATCCTGAACGAAGATCCAACTTGGTAAAATAATTTTCTCCATGTAATTCATCCAATAATTCATCAATCACAAGAATGGGAAATTTATCTTTAATAGTGAGCTTATTGAGCTCCCTATAATCCGAACACATGTGCCATGATCCATCTTTCTTGTGCACCAATACTACTGGAGTAGAGAAAGAAATTTGACTAGGTCGAATTATAGCAGCCTCTAACATTTTGTAATCATACGTTCAATTTTTCTCTTTTGGACATAAGGATATCTGTAAGGCCTAATGTTTGGAGGAACACTTCCTGGAATAAAATGAATAGAATGATCATGATCATGAATAGGTGGGAGTCCTTTGGGAGTATCAAACACATTAGAATGACTGTCCAAGACTTTTTGGAGATCTGGAGAAATAGATGATTTCGATGTTGGAACTTCTAGTGAGCATAATTGTGCAATTACGCCCCGTTGTTATTTCTTTAGAAGCTTTGTCATGACATTAGAGATTATTATCTTTCCTGGCTTCCTTGCGATACCCCGTAATTCGATTTCCTTTCCTTCAGAAAAAAAAAATAAAAAATAAAGAAAAGTTCTTGAAAACTAAAAGCTACCGTCCCCAAAGATTGTAACCATTGTACTTCTAGTACAACATTAGCACCTCCCATTGGGATGGAAAGCATTGGACTATTCAATACATATTCCCCCATGGCTAGCTTGATATTATGGCATTTTCCAGAGCAATTTATAGTTCCTCCATTTGCAACCATCACTTGACATTCTGGTGCTGGGTATAGGAAACAATTCAATTCCTTGACTACCTTACAATGAATAAAATTATGGATACTACCTGAATCAATCAACACTATTACCTTTTTCTTCTTGATATGTCCTTCTATCTTGAGAGTTTGAGGAGTGGTAATTCCTGCCATGCATTACATGATATGGTCGTACTCATTTCTTTTTCTTCTATGGTTTCTTCTTCGTGTATATCCTCTACTTTTGAATTTTCTTATTCATTTTCTTCCTCCTCTTCACAATCTATGTAAAATAATTTCTTCTCAGTGCACTTATGACCTTTAATGTATTTGCTATCACAACTGTAGCAAATCCCTTTTGCTCTTTTTTCTTCCAATTGTTGTGGTGTAAACCTTGTAGGTTGTGGAAGTCTAGGAGTAGCAGCACTTCCATATTTATAGATGTGATTGGTAGGCTTCCTTGTCGCCATAATTTTACATTAAATTTTTCTTGCCAACCTGAATGCCTTCTCCAATGAATCAGGTTCCCAAACGCAAACTTCATGTTGGATGTTATTCTTTAAAGTCCCTATGAAGACATCAATCCTGTGCTCCTCTGGAATATCAGTTACCCTCATATTTAATTTTTCGAATTCCTCAATGTGCTCTTCCACTGAACCCTTTTGTTTGAGATTTATCAATTGGCTAAAGAAGGTGTTGCTCTTTGTATCCTCATAATGTGCTATCATTTCCTCCATAAAAATTGACCAAGTGACAATTTTTTTATGGGAGCAAAGCCATCGATACCATACAAATGTATTTTGTTCTAAATGTAAAGTTGCAATGCATACCTTTTATGTGTTTTGCACATTATTGAGATCAAAATATTGCTCCATCCGTAGTATCCATGTTACGAGGTCCTTGCCATCAAACTTCCTCATATCCATCTTTGGAATATGGTGGTTCTTCCATCCAACATTAGAGTTTATGAAATCACGATTAACATTTATTTTGTTCTCATCGTGAGTTTCCTCTACTATCTTTTCGGCATTAGGAAAAATTTCTTGTATTAACTTTGCCAAACCTTCGATGTCTACTTTTAGATCATTCTTCATGTTTTCCATGTTGTCTTTCATTTTTTCATCGATCTTAGCTTCCATGTCATCCATATTAGCTTCCATGCCCACTTCCATGCCATCCATCTTAGCTTCCAAACCATTCATATTAGCTTCCATGCCATTCTTTAAACCATCCATCTTAGTTTCCATGCCTTTCTTCAAAACTTCCATTTCATTTTTTGTTTCTCTTTGCGATAGCGAAATTTGGTGCACTTTCTCTTGTAATTTTGATATCTCATGTTATGTTTCTTCATCTTCATGAGTCATAGTAGAGCCTTCTGAATGCTTAATGGGTGTTGAATTCTTTTTAGGGGGGATTTTAGAACCCAATACTGATATCTATTCTTCAATATACCCTTGGAATAAATTCAAACTAATTTTTTTCAAACGAGACTTATGTAATTCAATAAAATTACACACCTTTTTCTTGCTTATGAGGAGCCCGATATTGAAACTGAATTATCTTTGTGATTTTGGATATTCAATATCTGAAATTTGGACCTGTGGTAGCCCTTTGAATCCTCTTTCGAATTCCACAGGTCTGACCTAATTTGGATTCTTTAAGACAAAGTTATGTCCAATCTCCCACAATGACCTAATTATGGACTCGTTCAATAGAGCGAACTTGTATGACTTTCCATGTGTCACTGTTTGCTCCTTTGGCTTTGAAATTGATAGATAGGGAACTAAAGTCTGTGTGTTTCTAGCGACTTTTTACAGAATTCCAATCCGATGCTCAGAGAGAGAGTTATGAATATTTTCCCACGATCAGCTCTTTGAGATGAAATTCGGGAGCCTGAAAAAGACCTAACTTTCACAAATCATATCTCCGAAAATATTGCGAACCAAGCTTTGAAATTTTGTGACGATGTTCCTCAAGATTTCGGCTTCACACTCTAAAACTTTCAGCTTACGAACCTTTGTAGGAAAAAATTTATATAAAAAATGCCACAATGACCTATTTGGTGCAGCAAAACCCTAGAATCCAAAGCTCCGATACCAAATGTTGTGAAACCAGCTCCAGAAATAGAAGAAAAGAGATATCAATGCCTTATAAATAAGCCACTTCGAGGGGGAAACCTCCAATACATTACATGAATGAACAATTCTTAGATGATACAAATAAAAAAGCGTCCTTTCTATATATAGGAGTCCATTGGGCCACAATGTAATCCTAGTGGGGCCACAATGTAATAGCCAACCTAACAATAATAATATAAGGGCACAATAATAACAATATGGGGGTTACAGGGGTACAACAATAACAATAAGGGGGTTGTACTAACAACAATAAGGGACTATACTAGTGATATAAGGACCTAACAATCTACCTCCGACACAACTCTTTTTGACGTTGCATGCTCATATGTCCACAGGATAGCTACAAGGCCAAAGATTCTCTCATACATAGACATGGTTAAGTGGGTAATCGATCGTTTAAATATTGAAGATAGAATGTTCAAGAATTCAAAGGGAGAAACTATGGGTACTTTTAGGGCAAAAGATTTAACAGTAATGTACCATCTACCACCCCCGCAATAGAAATATGACAAAGATTTTTTGCAGAATTTTAGAGGAGAACATCTAGATCTTATTAAATTTGTCCAAGAATGAAAGGAGAATCAGGGGAAGTTGAAGCAAGATAAGTTTGGTACGTACCCAATTTCCCAAATTCCTAATCCTTACTGTTATGCTGCCAGTATGTTATGTAGATTATTTTCCAAACCCGATAGCACTAGATTCTCAAAAGAATGGGTTCCCCTGATTGATGCAATCGTCAATTCATCAATTTTGAATTGGGCAGACATATTATCTAATAACCTAGCCAAACACATTACCGAATATAGGAATAAAAGGATTATTTCATTCAGAGAGATACCTCCCTTTTATTTTTCTGCCTATGTCATGGACGTTATCTATTTTACTTCTAGTTTTCCTACCATGGGATGGAAATGGACTACCCAAGACCCTACCCCAATTCACATTCACCACAAAGAACTCTAGGATTCAGACTTCCACCTACACTTCTATAAAATATGTTACGGAGCCATGTTGCCTATGCACCAGATGATTTTCAATAAAAGGGCCCCTGGGGTTTCTGAAGAAGCCAATGCATACATTCTTCCTATAGCTAGATGGTTTACAGAGGAGAATTTCACATATATTAGAGTATTCGAGAGTTATCCTGCTCCCCATGTTTTACTCTATTAAGTTCTCGATAAGTTACTTGCAAAAGAAATAGCCTATCAACTTGTTAATGGTGTTAAGAAACAACTAAACGATGCTAAAAATTCTATTTGGCCTAATTTCCTTGTACAATGTGGCACTTTTACACTGTTTAACATCAACCATACTTACAAGGAAGTTTCCAAAAATTCATTTATTGAAATTGGCAGTAATGCCAAAAAGGTTATATGATCCAAATGATGTAAATAGAAAATTACATCATAGAGCTTAAGTTAAATCCTTTTGTAAAGGAAGAAGATGGATTTGATGATCTCTTCCGGGGCATGTAAAACTTTTCAGATATTATCAATTATGTATCTAGTCAACTAACTCAAGATGATTTTGAAGCTTTCCAAGCATACAGAAACAAGAGACCAGAGAAAGTCCCTCTCAATTTGTTAACTATTGAAGATGACAACAAACACACTCCAAGTGTCAACCTGGATGATGAAGTAAAAGATATGCCTGAAGATGATTCAGGTTAGTCATAGCATCAATCTCATGATTCAGATCACTTTGAAAATGAATCCGAATCTAAAAAGGAAAGATCAGAAAAGATAATTGGCCAAGTAATTCATGAGATAGAGATGCTAGAGGAAACGAGAAATAATGGAATAGAATCATATTCTCAAATAGTTCAACACAGTCACAATATGCTATATCAGTCCAGTTCACCACAAACAAAAGATCTTATAGATGAATGGAAGGAGTTTTCAAAAGCAATAAAAAGTCCTAAAGATAATCCTAATATTGATCAGGCAACGAGTTTCCAGACACCTGAACACTCCCAAAAGATAGTGGAAACTATTAATCCACTACAAAGAATTCCAATAAATCATGATAAAGAAAGCATAATGGCCTACCCTACAGATCAGATAGTGCTACAAATTGAAGATATTCCTTCATTGGATATTTTCTACAGTCTAGTTATAAGGCTTTAGTTAAAAGAAACAAAAGGAGGAGAATTGATGAAACAACTTTAAAGCCTACAGATGAATCAGTTGATGTATTATGGAAAGATTCCTTAGATTATCCTATTGAATATCTAACCAAATTATCACAATATGCAGGGGTATATGCTACTGCTACTGTTGTAAAGCTACTGAGGTTAGAGTGTTATTAAAACAAAAGGAAGCCTAGTACAAGAACTAGAGAAATTGTTGAATGAAGAGAAATCTAATTCCAGTGAGCAAGTCAAAGTAAACACAACCCAATTTCATAAAGATATTGAAAGCCTCAAATTGCAGCATCAGATAGAGATTAATGAAAAACAAGCACAGCTAGAAGTAGCAATGACTAAGTTACAAACCCAACCACAATTAGAGCAATTTATCAAAGAAGCATTGGATTTAAACACTAAGTTAAAGAAAGAACAAGAAGTGTTTTGTCATAAAGCTTCTACAATTGACTCTTATTGTGATTCAAATAAAATACTGATCCAGCAGATAGCAATCCAGAAAATTGAATGTGAAAGACTTGAGAAGAAAATTGAAGAACACATTCAATGGAAAGTATCAAATTCGAGGATGGAAGCTAATCTACCTCAAGTAGATAAGATTCACAAAGAAATTATATTCAGAGAATGGGAAGCACAAATCAAATAGGTAGAGAAAGCAACAACAAAGACATGCATGATATCAAGTGAGATTATTGAATCCATGTGTGAGCAACTGTCTAGAGCAGAACTTATCAAGGAAAACACGTCTGATGTGTTTTCATAAACAAGACAGGTGGAAACACAGTGGAAACAGAGAGCAGATACACAGGAGGAAATTATTAAAAAGGTAAATAAGTTTGATCAAGAAAATTGCTGGAATTTTCTGATCAAACCTTATCATCAACATCAAAATCTGCAGTCTGTTACAGATTCAACAAAGAGATCCCAGTCAGTACTCTCAAATGCTATTTTCAAGGGACAGATCCGATCAAGGATATCGCAGCTAGCTCAGCTCAAAGCAATGTTAGATATTTGTCAACTTCGTGACCACATTCAGAAAGAAGGGCAGAACTAATAAATTAGAATTGTTAGTTGAGTTTCCTAGATTATAGTTTAAGTTAGCTTTACGAGGAAGGTTTTTTGAAACCTCCTCTATATTTTTGTAATAACCTATTTTACTTTATAGTTAGTTTAGTATTTAAACCCTTCTCATGCATTTAGAGAAGGGTCCAAAAATGTGTCAAAAACATTTGCAAAGAATGCACTATTGTAAGTTTGTGAGTGCTTTGCGGAATTAATGGAACACATCTGTTATCTTTTGACAATTAAAGTTGTTTAACTGATGTTGCACTACTGTACTCTTTAAATTGCTTGAAAGTGAGAAGGCTGTCAGTTTACATGAGTAGAACTTCGTACATATGACCAAGTCTTCAGAGATTAAATTTTCTTGTGACCCACTGTCAAATAATGTGTCAATCTTGGTATGTTTGGATATGACCCTCACATGAAACAATTCAATTCTCTCTTCTTCATTTGGAGCTTGTTTGTGACAGTTTGAAGTACTGGTACTGGGTTTTGTTTAAATTTCTTTCCCCTTCATGTTCTTCAATCCCATGGCTGTAATTTTAGTTTCATCACCTGAATACTCTCCTAAGTCATGTTGAGTTGTAGCTGCAGTTTTCTTCTTCCCTTTGTTATTGTTATACTTGGGTCTCTTTTCAGGATGTAATTTCCAACAATTTTTCTCTTCATGGCCTTGTCTTGAACAATGTTTACAAACCACTTTCTCTCCCTCTTTCTTGATAGATGAATTATTTTCTCCTTTTAATTTTGAGGTCTTCTCTTTGTTTTTCCCCTTAAAAGGTTTGTTTCTACCCTCTTCAAAATTATTTTTCCCTCTAGCTTCTAGATGTGTGGCTTGAACACATACCTCATCTAGACTTGTGGGATTAAACATGAAGATAGTATGTTTAAGGTAGCTATGTAAGCCCCCTATGTACTTGAGAAAAGTATCTTGACTCTGAAAATCTACCCCTAATAAGAGAGCTCTTCTCCTAAATTCTTGGGTGTAGTCTTGTACATTTTGTCCTTTCAATTGTCTAAAATTTTTCCAGTTCATTATGGCTTTCTGCATGTGAGCTAATGGATAAAAATTTTGTTTTATTGCAGTAATGAAATCAATCCATGATAGAATAATCTTACCATGCTTTTTGATCTCCTCCTTTGTCTTGGCTTCCCACCAAACAAGAGTTGCACCTTCCATCCTCAATGAAGGTAGTTGGATTTTGGTATCATCATCATGAAGGTTCTTAATTCTCAAATAGACCTCCAATTGCCTAATCCAATTATCAAGCTTTTCTGCATTGAATTCACCATCAAACATTGGAAATTCAAACTTAACATCAAGTTTTAGAAAAGGAATTTTACCAGTGTTCTTTGACTTGTGTGACTGGTGTACTGAAGATGAAGTAGAGGATGATGATGAGGGTGAGGATGGTGACTTTCCACTGCATCAAATTCCCCCATTGCCCTTATTTGATTTATCTTCATCATTGTGGCCTCCTAATGATCCTTGACCTTCCTTGTGAAGTTTGGATCCTTCTCCTTCTAGTATTTCATTCCTTTCTTGATAAAGGACTCTCACCATGTGAGTCATGTCAATGAATGCTTTCCTGAACACTCTTTCTTCTTCTTTGGGATCCACCTCTTCATGGGTTTCTTCTTCTCCTCGAGGCATGCTTATTTCATCTTTTTCTTCTTTTGGAGGTGAACTAGGTGGTGGAGAATGTCGTGATCTTGCCCTCCTTTTTTGTGGCTCATTTTGAGAACCTCTTGCTTCCACCAATTTTCCTTCTCATCTCTTAAGCTTGAGCCTAGTAAGCATGAAATCCCTTGCAAACAGTTAAACAATATTTGCACACAAAAACACCAGAGATTAAACTCTAGCTCTGATGCCAACCTAATCTGAAAGGAGTGTATTAGTTTGTTGTGCTAAGTGTCCTTTCAATATTAAAAAACATGTACAAGTTGTCATCATTTGTTTGCTTAAGGAATTAGTGTTTTAACCATGAAACATAGATGAATTTGTGAACTTAAAGCATGAAAATAAGCCTAAAAAACACTGAACAACAATTTATAATAGAGAAATACAATCACACATAAGTTTTACACAGTAGGCACGATGAAGCAGTTCACCCCTCCTGGGCTACATCTACTGGTCCAACTCCCAATGGCATGTACCTCGTTGTCATTATGCTCAAAATTGAAAATTAAATGTGTTTACAAGCCTCTAATGGTTGTTTAATCTGCACCAGTGCCTCCATAATGCTCAAATTAGTCTAGGTAGACTCTTGTTTCACCCAAATTGGTCGAAAATTGACCTCCCAATGCATTTTCCCCAATGTCAACAAGAAAAGCTCCACTAAAAGTGGAGACTGGCACTTAAATATCACTAAAAATAGTGAAAACCCTAATTTGTAGGGCACTGCTATATTTCCCACTGGAAATACCATTTGATTTAATGTCAAATGGTTTGGGCGGGGTGGTCACATGCCGACCCCCTGCCGTTAACTTCACGCTGAAACCGTTTGAAAACTATGCATGTAATAGTGGAACTCAGAGTCTTATGGTTCAACAAACTGTTTGATCTAACCATTGTATTAACTTCGCCATGTGACAGGTCTTTGATCCCGCCATAAGTTACGGTTTATAAAACCATTGCAATGCAATTTTGATGTCACAACGACATGTGACCGCAACTACCGAACCCGCCGAAGTAAACACTGAATGTGACCGTTGGTGTTTGAAGTTTGTTGCTATGGTTTTAAAATGTCATGTGACCACTTCTTTGGGGCTGCCAATTGGTTGGGACCACTGAAGGTCCCCCCCTCCAAATGCACGTTATGTTAACAATAAATGAATGCGGGCAACTATATAGGTAAGCACCATTAGACAACAGAGACGGTTAGAAGTTTACGCGGGCAAGCCGGAGGTCGCGTGGTCGACCCGCCCCCCGAATCCACCAAAATTTTATAAGAGCCTCCTGAGGACACGTGGCAACCTCCAGGCTTACCATGTGTCTCTCATCCAACGGCCCATTCAAAACATACAAACCCCATCAACGGTCAAAAACCAATTCCGTACCACAAAAATCAACGGCCCAAATTAAGCCACGTGTCAAATTATGATTGGCTGTGAGAAAAGGGAATATTCCTCAGAATATGCCATCTTCTGACTGTACCTGTATGCTAACTGGGCATCCTAGTCACAAAATTTTAGCTATTTGGGAAAACGAACAGAATGTGATATCTTCCTCATACTACATCGATTTTTCGAACCGTTCGCGGTGCCAGAATCGCAACGACGAGACCTTTCCGGTCGCTCAGGTTTAGTACAGTTTCGAGCACTTTCAATTTTGAGCATAGCACATGATCTCCTGATCATCACCCACCTTGATTTGGTGGTCATCCCCCATTCGCCATGCTATCCAATTTTACACTAGCAAGTGCACTTTAACCATTTCCTTCCATATCTTGATCCTATAGTTTATTTGCTGGGAAACTGAAACCACTCCACCGTGGAATTATCAGGAAAATACTTCCCTTACATGACTTTGAACCATAGATAATTTTTCATTGAGAACCTCCATAGATTTATTCTAGCTAGTGCCTTCGAAAAAGGTGAATATTTTCAAACCCCACTACCCGGGATCCTTTGGGGGAACGAGGTAAATCCATTTAACCAATGTTATTCCTTTTTAACTCAGATCCTCTACCCATAATATGTGAAAGTTGACCTTCCTTATCAGCAATAGGATGCCTTTAAGCAAAAAATCAATTGAGTTTCAGTAAACTAGAATACTCTCTAAAGTTGATTTTACCATCACCACCTGCCTCCCTCTAGAGAGAAACATATTTTCCTATATGGAAATATACTTTTCCACCTTCGTCACCATCCATGTATAGTCCGTTATCCTATACTTCTTTGGTTTGATATGAAAACCAAGATATTGAATACCTGCATCCAAACCCTTGACTAGAAAAGGGAAAAAATCCCTTATGCAGCCAAGGAATCCTCTGAAAACCATTGTAGATTATGCAAGATTTGTTGTGGCTAATTACCATCCCTATCACGTTACAAAAGATATCTATTGAAGATGCGAGTGTTGGGAAATATCTATACTCCCCCTAAACACACTAGAGCATAACATCAACAAATAAAAGGTGGGATACCTCCACCTCACTCGCCACCTTAATACCATGAAAATTACCTAGACTAGATCAAGAAGCAACATCTAGCATGTTGAATGCCTTTGCCACGATAAGAAATAAAATAAGAGATACGGGATAACCTTGATGGAGTCCTCGAGTGACTTAAAAAAACTGATGGGGCCCCATTAATAAAAATTGCAAAGAAGGTCGATTGTAGGCAACCAATTATCTAGTTTACCATTTGTAAGGAAAAACCAATTTGTATGAGGACTAAATGCAAAAAACTCCAATCCACTCGGTCATATGCCTTAGAAAAGGTCTAATTTTAAGATAACAACTTTCAGATTGGACAATTTAATTGATTGAAAGACTTCTTATGCCACCACAAGAACATCATGTATATTCCTATCTCAGGGGAAGTCGAATTGTTCTTCAAAAATGTAATTGTTGAAGGTCGACTTGTTTCTTTCTCAATGATTTTGTAAATCAACTTAAATATCACATTTGAACATGTTTTTTTTTTGGAACAGATTCAGATATATTATTGTATTCTCTGAAAAGGGTGAGGAGAAGAAGTTCCTTAGTACAAAATTTCCCCAATTTTGGTGCAGAGTGAAATTTGTTTGGGGATCATTACTTTATATATGCTACTTGGGTTGCTATTTTTTTCCCTTCTCTTGGAGATAGAAACTATTACATTTGTACTATACTGCTTAACAAACTGGTCCAATAACAAAATACATTTAACTTTAATTGTAAAACTAGATTTGCTGATGCATTTTTAAACAAAAAACATGGAGATTCAGAGGTTCTAAAGAGTCATTTATTCATAGTGTTTTCACTGCCTCTGTATCTACTTCCTTGGTCCTGAGAAGTAGAGCCTTGATCTGATTTCTTGCTGAGTGCTTCCTTTATGAATTTGAGAGATTCGTCCAAGTGGTTGCAATGATTTTTGACTGACCTCATATCCTCGCTGCAAGTTTTCCATTGAGAGCGAATGTAAGCCATTTCTGTTTTTGTTCATTCCTTATCTTGTTGGATTTGGTTTCTTAAACATTCGATCACAACTCGATGTGATTTGCAGAAAGTGCATGGGTGTTGCCTATATTCCAGGGGGTCCATTTGCTAAATAGAATTGCAATCACTTGAGTTGATTTCCTTGCTAATTGTTGTTTCTATTGTTCTGAATGCTGCTTCCCACTTTTCCAAATTCTATGAAGAGGGATATCTTATTTTTTGTTGCTACGTTTCTACCTTATTGGTGAAGAAAATCCATATGAATGAAATTGGGAAAGAGCAGATTAGAGAAGGCAGAAAGCAGTGAGGGGAGGGATTACGGGTGAGGAGGGAGGAGTGAAATATGGGATGGGATAGAGTAGTGTGAAGGAGGGCGATGCGAGGATGCGTAGATAACCAGCACTTTGGACAAAGAAGACAAGGGGAAATATGAAGGTAGAACACAACAATAGGAGAATGTTGCGTATGATGGTTCAAGAGCTTAACAAAGGTTGTGAGAGCCAAAACTAGACTGATATTTTTATATCCTAATAGAGATGATTCAATTTGCAGAGAAGTCACGGGAAGCTGCGCGTTTTGGGAGAAGAAAGTACTGACCATAGAGATTTGAAGAATCTTGCAGAGATCGTGTTTCATTTGATTTTTGGACATTTGTTGAATTAAGAGTTAGAATATGATCATGAGAGATATTTTGATGTTCTGGCCTGTGATAAGATGGATATACTTTGTCATTAGAGAGAATATAGAGGGAATCATGGGATGGGAATTTGGGATATGTTGTCCCCAATTTTGATTTGTCCTATATTTCTGTGAACTCCTTCATTTGCTTGTAAATCTGCTTGCTTGTTATTCTTTCTCAATATGTGGAAATATTCAATCTTGCCTATGTGCTTTGCTAGCTTTTGAGCTCTACTTAGGATTCGATTGAGACATGCATTTTTAGGGAGAGACTTGCTTACCATTGCATGGATTATGAGAGAGGAATCTCCGAATACAATAACATCATTTATTTGTTTTTTTCCCTTGGGATTTTGAGACCTAATAATAATCCATAAGCCTCTGCTTTGTTATTTGTCATTTGTCCCAACCCCCAATTGTAAGGTATCTGAATTGTTTTGTCTTGAAGAATTATAAGTCCTCCAGATCCTGCCTTGCCTGGATTTTTCTTTGACGCCCCGTCAAAGAAGAGGCAGGCTCTGTTGAGAGAGGGTACCCAAGATTGAAACTAAGCTTTTGTCTTTCTGATTTTCCAATTTTGTTGCACCTTTATATTTTTTTGTTGGAGACCATGGTTGATCTTGTTGACAACGAAGCTGATCCAACTTCTTTCATCCTCTTGTAGGCGGACCATATTTATTCCTTGGAGCCATTTAGCTGAGAAAAATTCTACCATGATCCCCCATGCCTTTGATGTTGTTGTATTTACTGTAGGAACTTTGTTTTTTAATATTTTCCCATTTCTTGCTAGCCATATTTGCCAGTAGAGGAAAGATGGGAGGTTGTTCCAGAATCGCCGCATTGTTGATTTATTTTTGAAAGAGTGAGGATAAATGTTTTTCCATTTGCTGACAAATTGACTTATAGACAGATTAAAGTTCATGTTTTCTTCAATGGGCACCACCATCGCCTCCCAACAAATTCTTGAAAAGGAACATTCAAAGAAAATATGTTGGATTGTTTCCTCTGCCTTCTTATAGAGGAGACATTGTGAAGGTCCACAAATTCATCTCTTCTTTAGATTCTCTGCTGTTAATGATTTGTTGTGCAACAGAGTCCACATATATATATTTTTTATTTTGGGGAGGGATTCAACCATCCAAGCTAGTCTCCAATATTTCCATTCATGTTGCCTCTGTTCCTCTTGAATTTTTTGGTATCCAGTCCTTAATCAGTACTCTCCTCCCGTTGGTGTCTAGTAGTGGGCATCTTTACAGTTTTTGTCTTTCAGGGCTGCACCTACTAGGAGAGAAGTCATAAGGTTCCATTGAGCTGTAAGATCATTGGGAAGATTGGGCTTGTCCCATTGTTTCCATTCGCCATCTAACTCCCAATTGGAAATATTTTCCAATTTTTGGTATCCTTCCCTTATCATCCATATTTTTAAATCTTTAATGTCTGGGTTGTTGTCTATGGGAGGGTGTCCCATAATACTATCCTTCCATATAATTATTTGTTCCCAATTTCCTGGCCTCATCGAGATGTGATCCTTGATTAGTTGGGTTGCTCCAGAGATTTATTTCCAAATCTGAGTGCATGGTTTGGTCGGAGAAATTTTTTCCAGAATTGAAGTTGTTGTTGCATTGAGGTATTTTGCCTCGAGTGTTGCCTTCCACCATAATTTTTCCCTTGTTAAGAATCTCCATGGTATCTTGCTTCCCAAGGCCATGTTCGTTATTCTTGGTAGTTTTATGGAGAGTCCTCCATTTTTGTATGGAGCTGTCACTTGTTTCCAGTTTATTAAACTGAATTTTTTCCTTTCTCTTTTCCCACCTTGCCAAAGGAAGCTTCTGATTATTATTTCTATTTGTTTGTGAATACTTGTAGGTGCAATAATAAGAGCAAATTGATATAATGGCAGAGCTGCCAGGATGGATTTGATGAGAATGATTTGCCCGACTTGATTTAGCCAAAGCATACCCCATGCTTGGATTTTCACTTTCATTTTCTCAGCATACTTGCTCCAGATTTCAGTCTTCATATTTTTCTTGGTTATGGGTAGCCGAAGATATTGGAAATGATCCCAATTATTTTGAAAGGGAATATTCATAATTTGAGACATCCATTGTAGTGTTCTTATGGGAGTGTTCCGGCTGTATATGCATCTTTTTCCATTATTAACCATACCACCAGAGACATCCAAGAAATTATCAAGAATGATTTTGAATCTTCTAGCGACAATGCATGAGGCTCCACCCAGAAGGAGAGTGTCATCAACGAACAGGGAATGATTTATTATTTTAGTTCCACTGCTGATGGAAAGGCCATTTAAGGTGGAGTTTCTTCTGCTGTGCTCCATTTTTCGACTTAGGGATTTTTCCATGAGAATATAAAGAAAAGGGGGCAATGGGCAGCCCTGCCTTAGTCCCCTTGAGCTTTGAAAAAAATTACAAGGTCTGCCATTTACAAGGGGGGGCTATCCAAGGGCCTGTTGTGCAGGCTTGAATCATATCAACAAATTCATCAAAGAAACCAAATATTTTAAGGACAACTGAAAGGAAAGAAAGGTTTACTTTGTCAAAGGCGTTTGCCATATCCATTTTAAGGATGAACCCTTTTTCATTTTTAGTGAGGCTAGTGTGAAGTGCTTCTTGCGTGAGGATGATGCTGTCAAAAATCTACTGGTTGGGGACAAAACCACCTTGGTTATCAGAGATAAGGGAAGGGAGAAGGGGTTTATGCCTTCCAACAATGATTTTGGAAATGATCTTGTAAGAGGCATTACAAAGAGATATTGGTTGAAATCGATTAAGGGAAGAAGGGCGAGGGTATTTAGGGATAAGAGCCAAGAAAGTGGAATTAGTGAATCCCCCAATTTTTATTTTCCTCATAACATATCCTATCATTTTCAGCAGATATTTTTTTATGAGAGGCCAGAAGATACGATAAAAGGCTATGGGGAAACCATCTGGGCCCGGTGCCTTGTTCGACTGCAAATCCCAAATAATTGCCTTGACTTCATCTTCTGTGACTTCTTTAGTGAGGGAATTGTTTGTTTCTATGTCAAGTACCCTTGGAATGTGCTTCAGGAATTATTTTGGATTTGCTTGATCGTCCACTGCTAATCAAAGGGTTTTGAAGTGATTAAAAACCTCCTTTTTAATTTCTTCTTGCGCTTTTATTTCTTGTCCATTTTCTCCTATTATATTTTCGATATTGTTCTTTATCATCCTTGTTTTAGCTGAGTTATGGAAGGAGGTGTTCTTATCTCCAGCTTGCATCCAGAGCTATTTAGAATTCATCCTCCAAGTTTCCTCTTCTTGCCTGTTGTTCTTGTAGATTTTCCACTGCGCTTCTTTTTCCTTTGCTTGCTTCTCAATAGTACTGTCATTGCTTTCAAAATCCTCTTCAATTTTTATTAATTCATTTTTTAGAATCTCTTTCTCTTTGTGTGGCTCGTTGTAGCTGCTTTTAGCCCAATCTTTTAGTTTGGCTTTGGTTGCTTTTATCTTTGTTTCTGATATGAAAGTTGGTGATCCACTAATGTTTTTCCTCCACACATTTTCTACCTCCTGTTTGGCTTCTTCATTGCTGCCCCATAGCTGATTATATCTGAAAGGTAGGGGGCCATAGTTTTCAGCCATTCCAAGTTCTATTAGAACCAGTTTATGATTTGAAGTTGCTAAAGGAATAATTTTGGAGGATGCTCTACTGTAGTTGGCCACCATTTTGTCTTTGATGAGAATCCGATCTAATATTTCTTTGATATTTACCTTTCCTATTCTTCTGTTATCCCAAGTGTATTTGCCATTTTTTGGGGGAATGTCAAGGAGATTGCACTGTTCCATTATTTCTTCTAAGATTTCTCTGTTTGGATCAGGAAAAAAGTTACCTCCTCTTTTTTCTTCCCCTTTGAGGATGAGATTTAGATCTCCTCCTACAATGAGGTTTTCTTCAAGATCCTCCATTGTGCTATCTCTTAAATTTTGCGAGCAAGTCTCTTTGTCCCTGTAATGATTGGGAGAATATATGTTATAAACATTGATTTTTTCCCCATTTTTTGCATTTTCCAATTTTGTGTTTATCCAATGCTCTTTTTTTGTGAGATAGTGCATGTGCCATTTCCCTTTTTTTCCATATAGTACATATTCCTCATGATGCTCCATTAGCTGATATTGATTGCCCTTCATAGATTCTTGATTTTGCTATTATTGTATCCACTTCTTGGCTATTAATTTTTGTCTCTCGGATTAAGAGGATGTTTGGTTTTTTAGTTTTGATGAGGTCTTTTAAAAAATTGACTTTGGAGGGGTGACCCAACCCTCTACAATTCCAAGAGAAAACTATAATTATTTACTATTGTTGGTGACTGAGGGACCCTTCCCTTTTTGTGCCTGCTATACTTTCTCCTTGTTCTTTGGTCCTTTTTAAAGGTAAATTTCAAGACCCTGCTGCGTTCCCAGAGAAATATCTTTTACTGTTGCCTCGTCCCTGATTTCCTTGTTTGATTTCCTTCCAACTTTCTTTGTATTTTCAATGTTTCGAGGAGTTTCTTTGCTTTGATTTTAGGTGAGGACTCGGTCCAAGATTTGGGGAAGAGGTTTTGGAGGGAGGAGAGGATCCACCTGCTGAGAGGGGAGGCCTTGTGGGGGGGGGGGGAGATCCAGGAGAAGAAGGAGAGGTAGAGGTCAAGGGGTTGGGCGTTTGGGAGGTGGTGGATATCGGGGGCTCGGGCTCGGATGGGATGAGGGCTTTGGATAAGATATCGAAGGGGTTAACCTCGAGGAAGGATTCAGGGAAAGAGGCGGAGGGTTGAGAGGAAGGATTAATGGATGGGGAAGAGGGGCCAGGAGGAGGAGGAAGTTGAGAGGCTGGATGAGGTTTTGAGGCCGTCTTCTGTTTTTTACTTGTTCCCATTTGGGATCTGGGTTTTCTTCAGCTATTTTTTCAGATTCTTCTCTCTTACTACATCGATTTGCAAAATGGTCGTATTCGTGACATACCTTTCATTTGAAGGGAATTTTCTCATAATCCAGCTGCTGTATATGTGTCCAGTTGTCGACCTTGAGCTTCACGTCCTCCAAGAGTCCCTTTCCTAGATCCACCTCGATGCAAATTCTCGCACATGCCTGCACTAGTTTGGTTAAAATTGACATATTATCTACTATGTTGTCTTTGAGTTCACTCCTATCTATAGATTTGCCGACTGCATTTCCTATAGTGCGCACCAAGTCATCTCCCCAATAGTGAAGCAAGAGATGTGGTATTCTGACCTAGACTGGAACGACATTTGGGACATCCAATTCTGGATCAAAATCAGGAGTCCAACAGTTTAGGTATATTCCTCTAGTGTCCATGAAGTAAGGTCCACTGTGGAAAATGAGGTCCTGATCGCTTTTGGATTCAAAGTGGAAGGTGTAGTAGCCCCTGCCACAAAAGCGATTGGAGATTTTTCCTTGGGTGAACTGAGCCCAGTTCCTTTCCACTCATTTCTGCACAGTTTTGGGGAAGGCCACAAGCCTGTAAACTGACCAACCAATCCTTTTTCAGCAAGTGAAATCGCAACTTTCCTGGGCAAATAAGGTGGCAGAGAGATCTCGGGTATGGAATACAATTTTTTGACAAACTTGGTAATGGTCGGTCTTGTTCGTTGAGGTCCCAATGAGTTTATCAAAGACACAAATGCTGCTGTTGAATCATTAGGCTAAGCATTTTTCATGGTGGAGGCATTAGCGGTGGGAGAGGGAGGCCTCGAATCAGGCTCTGGGGAGGCCATGGGGGTGAAGACCCTGCTCCAGGAACGCGTATAGCTGCAGTAGCTGCTAGGTCACGCAACACAACAAAACATGATACAAACCCACATTTGAACATGTTATTGATATATAATCATCGAATTAGGCCCCGTCTTATGTTTTTACATGGAGACAAATGAAGGAGGAATTGAATGACCCCAAAATCCTACCTGTGTGTTGTGAGTCCCTAATTGACTTCAGGAGTACCTCCTTGATCATATCATAAAAACCTAGGTAAAATCTACAGGAAGACCATCAGGACTTAGGCATTTGGAATTCTACATGGCATTAAGAGCATCCAAAATTTCATGTTTTGAAACAACCTCCAAGAGAGAATCATTCATCTCCTACAAAATAACATTAGTAAATTGTATCAGTACCTGTAGGATTTCTTAGATCAGGCTTCATTAGTGGGCAAAGAATAACGTTCTAAAATATTTAACCCCTGTTTATGCCATATCCTTGAAAGAGTGGAGTAATAAATCACCTATGTCTGCAATGTTCCAAATAGTATTTATTTTCCTCCTCATGTTTGCATGATATTGAAAAAAATTGGTATTTTTGTCTCCAAAGGAAATCCACATTGCATTGCTTTTGAGTTGGCATCTCTCTTCCTCCTCCACCAAGAGAATGTTATTTTCTTCCTCTAATGTTTTAAACAAGCCTATAGTTTCAAAAGAGGGAGGATTTGAGACCAGAAAAGTATATTCTTCTGCAATTAGATCTTCTAACTCTATGAGCCAATCCTATTTCTTGGTATTATAATTCTTCACCCATACTTTTAAGGCTTGTTTAACCAAATCCAATTTTTCTGCTAGTTGTTCCATGCAAGATAAAGAACCTTAATGACTTAAGTGCTTTCATTAATTTAAAATCAATGCATGCTATTCCTCCTCCTCTAACCACGAGGATTTGAAACAAAAGGGAATCACCTTAGCTTTCTTTGCAGCAAAATAAGCTGATGATAAAAAATATCACCTAAGATCACCATAGATTTGAACGGGAGACTAGAAATCATCAAATTTTATGAGACTAAGAAATTATCTAGTTTCTTAGATACCTCATTTCCACCATATCACATATTTATTCAAGTGGATGCGAGCTTGTTTGGTTCAATATCAACAAGGACATTTTTTAACATTAAATTTGCAAAAAAGCTACGTTGAGGATCTAAACAGGTGTTGGATCCTCGTACTTCTCGCAAAGAGATAATATAGTTGAGGTTGCCTCTGATAATAGTATTTTGATCTGATAAGGTATTTATAGTTGTCAAATCTTCCCCAAATGGAACCCGATAAGCATAGAGCACGTAAATGTATAAAAGAGCAAAGGGAAAGTCAAAATATTTAAGAATCATTTTGACCAAAATGGTAGAGGAAAATGGAGTTGTGGAGATGGCCATGGTTCAATCTTCATAATTGTACTTGAGTCATAATGAAATGTGTTTATAAAAATAAAGAAAAATAAATTTTATTATTTTATAAATTGACTTATTAAAGCATGGATTTCATGTTTGGGTCATTGTAGACCTTTAGGGTTTATGTCAAGTGTCCTTGTCCATGTCATGTTGTAAAGAACCCTTCTTTTGAATTATTTGTCAAGAAAGAAAATGATTTTATTGTAAAATAAATCATGAGGCATCCTCCACCAAGTCAGCCTCAAAGAAAATTAAGTCGGCCTCAAAGAGGGTAATTCAACCTCACCATAAGCCTATATATTGGAGCAACTTGACCTCATTTGGAAAAAACTCTAAAACATTTTGATCTAGAGTTGCATTAGTTGAAAAAAGAGTGTGAAGTTGCAGGAAAAGAAGGAGAGAATATGGAAGAAGTAAATCAATTTTTTGGGCTACCTTTCTTGCACACGTGCAAAGACACTGAGCTAAAGTTGGGACTGAAATTCTATCTTTGTTGTAGGATCGAAGTTCTGAAGCTGGAGGTTGAAATTTTTCCAGTAGTTGCAGTGATCAAAGTTTTTGGGATGTTGTTGGGGTGAAGTTTTTGAATGAGAAGAGAATATTAAAGGTCACTACATCATAGAAGGTTGAATTGATGGAGGAGGGAGGTTTTTTGGTCTAGGGTCTTGGTTGTCTCATTGTCATGTGAATCTACTGAAGGAAGATTTCTTGACTGGTTTTTCCCCTATATAGGTGGTTTTCCCTGGTTATCCACCTATATCTAGTGTCCCTGATCTTCATGTTTTGTTCTTGATAATTTCTTGATGAAACAAAGATAAAATAATAGCATAAGAAAGTTAATAAGAACTTAAGAATATCACAAGTAATTATCAACATAAAAAAAATCTTTCTGCCTTTTTTATTTTCCAACATGGTATTAGAGAGAAGGTGAAGAAGGAGGGAGAAGGAAACTTAAAGATCTATTGAAAAGGAGAATAAGGAGTCTTAAGAAGTCGAATAAGGGTCATCAAAGAAAAGGGATCATATAAATGGATAAGCCTACTATCTACAATAACCACGTCTAACTCATTGAAGAGAGAAAACAAACTATTAGGAGCCTCCAACTACGGGGCATGGAAAAAGAGGATAGATCTCATCCTCGAGAAGAATAAAGTCTTGTATCTAGGCAAAGGAAAAGTAAAGAAGCCTACAGATGAATCAAGTGGAGCAGAGAAAGCAAAGTCCACAGAAACAAAAATATTGGCTATGAACCTAATAGTGGATGGAATAAAGGATAACCTCATTCCATATATATTCAACATAGATTCCACTCAAGAAATGTATGAGGCCCTATTCAAATTATTCACAATCAAGAACATTGGTCAAATTGCAAGCCTCAAGAATGAACCAAGAACTATGAAGATGACAAAAGATAAAACTGTGGCATCCTTTTTTGTTAAGATAGCTAAAATCAGAGATGAACTCCAGGCAATAAATGAAATAGTGCATGAAAAGGAGCCTGTGATTACTGTCGTTCTAGGACTACCAACATCATGGAGTGCCTTGGTATTAGGAATCAACAGTTGGAAGGATACTCCTACATTCGAACAATTATGGAATGCATGTAGTCAAGAAGAAGTCAGGACATCATTGGTAAGCAACAAGGAGAATGAAGAGGAGAACATATCAAATGTATATTTCGCTCATCACAAGAATAAAGGAACCTTCAAGAAGTTTAAAGGGCCAAGGAAGAAGATAAATCTATCCAAGATTGAATGTTACAATTGTCACAAAATGGGTCACTATAGAAACAATTGTCCTAAGAATCGAAGGAATAAAGGAGAGACATGGATCAAGATAATATTGTCAATGAAGAATCGCCTAAGAAGAACAAGACTCAATAATCGGAAATCAAGGACTTACACTATTAAGTCCTCTCTCTCTTAGCTCTCTTAGTATTTTATTCTAAGCTTTGAATTGCCTTTCCTTTATGTTTTGATTTCTAGTAGTTGTAAGTCTAACATGCTTTGGTAGAACATTTTTGAATTGTTTTGATAAAGTTATAGGTATCTCTCGAGATCGGATTAGGAGGGAGCCCTCGCCATTTTACCAAAGATAAGAAAGATTTTTGAATACTCAAGTGTTATGAAGGAGAACTCACAAGATAAGGCATGATAGAAGTTTTGTTACAAAGGAAGCTCTTCAAGAAATGATGTTCTACGAGGTTTGTTAAGAAACAACACAAAGGTATGTCTTAGAGCATAAGATTTGTTCTCTTCATAATAAAGTTATATTCATTTCTTTAAAAAAATTGCTTTACATTACTAAAATCGTTATGTCTAGGAATTTGAATCACAGAGATTCTTGTTAGGATGATTAATCATTAGATTAAATCTACCATCATTAAAACATCATTGTGGAACCCTAAAAGGTTCAATGTAAAACCATAATGTACTTAGGGTTATTGATGAAATATAGAAAATATTATTATTTTGATGTTAGAGTTTTTATACTATTATGATAGAAACCATAGTCCTTTAAAGTTTGTTGTGTATTTAAATCCTATACCTTTAAGGTATTGGTAGATTATGGTTGATGAGAAAGACCATTATAATATCTAGAGTAAGTTCCTAGGAATGAAACCCTAGGTGTATATTTGTTGATCTGATCAAAACCATAACCTGATCAAAATTTTCGTATGCCTAACTTTAATATATTTATATTTGTGTCTTGGGTTTATCGAATAGATATGATATTCTTGTGCATGATTATGAAATCCTAGATATATATGCTAACCAAATAGTTGATGCTCATAGTTTGTAAATTCTAGGGTTTGTAACAAAGTCTTAGTAGAAGTTTGATATTCTAGGATATAATGATATTGCTTACCCTTAATGATGAATCTAGGGTTTACAACAAACCCCAATAAGAGTGGATCATATTGTTAAAACCTTAGATTGCGCTATGATTGGTTTTAATTGTTTACATTTAAGCCTTAATGTTTCAAAGATGGACTCTAGGGTTTGCAATATATCATGGTAGAGTCTGACATATCTTTCAAAGGAATACTGAGGCCCTAGATATAATGAGACTGATATCCTAATTGATTTAATTTAAGTTTTTAATGATGTGATCTAGGGTTTATAAAAAAAACCTAGTAGGAAGTTGAAGTATGCGTCTCTTGTTGATTATGAAACTAACTAAGTTTAGGTATTTTATATCTAAAGTCTAATGCTTTAATTATTGTATTAGCACGATTTTGATATAGTTAACTTCATGCTTCTATATATGTATTTAGTTTTACTTTCTATTGTTTAGTGTTGCAGGTACACAATCTTCAAGATACTGAATATGTCTGTATAAGCATGATGAAGAAATATGAGATAAAGATGACTTTGATAAGAAGGAATGAAGCCATGAAAGACTCTCTGATGATATAGAAAGTAGTTGATCTCCCTAAGTCAAGAGAAATCTTGGATATATATACCCATTTGAGATGGGGGCATGTTATGATAATCATGGTGGATGCCTTAAAGAAGAAACTGGAGAATATATATTGAGGATGGCTTGGTGTTGTTGAAGAAATGAAAGAAGAACAACTTTTGACTAGTTACATATGAATAAATTGATATAAGTGGCATCAAAATGATTGAAGACCCTGAAGTTTTGTGTTTACTTATGTATATTTGAAAGTTTGTTATTGATTGGGGTTGTCTCTGTACAGGTAAATCTCTCCTAAAAAAGGTTGAAGATTTGGAATCATGTTTTTCATGCTTGATGTTACTGATCCGTTTGATCCAATTTGAATAATCGAGAGTGTTAAGGCATCATGTGTAATACAAAATGCTTGGGAGGACATCTACATGTGTCTGATGTCTAGATCCTGAAGTAGGGAGGGCGACATTGGTCATTTGAATTATGAACCTAGATCCTTGGGTTGTTGGTTAGTAAATAAACCTAATGGTACCTATATTGGCTGAAAACTTTAGTCCATCTTAGTCCCACCTGAATAATTGCCCTAGTCAGGAATCTAGTATGTGGCACCGAGCATGCCTAAACTCTTTGTAGTTCGTTTTGATATCTTCCATGTACCTTTATAGATATAAGTAATTATGAATACCTCCCTAGTTAGGAGGGAGTGTTGAAGAATGTAACTAGGTTCGGTCTTCATAATTGTACTTGAGTCATAATGAAATGTATTTATCAAAAGAAAGAAAAAGAAATTATATTATATAAATTGAGTTATTAAAGCACAGGTTTCATGCTTGGGTCAATTTTTTTTAGGGCAAGGTCTCCATTGTAGACCTCTAGTGTTTATGTGAAGTGTCCTTGTCCATGTCATAGTGTAAATAACCCTTCTTGTGAATTATTTTTTCAAGAAAGAAAATTATTTTTATTGTAAAATAAGTCATGTAGGCCTCCTCGACCAAGTTAGCCTCAAATAGGGTAATTTGACCTCACCAGAATCCTATATATTAGAGAAACTAGACCTCATTTGAAAAACAATCTCAAAAATTTTGATCTGTAGTTGGCAGTTGCAGTATGAAGTTGCAAGAAAATAAGGAGAGAAGATGGAAGAAGTAAATAGATTTTTTGGGCTACCTTTCTCTCACACGTTCGAAGTGACTGAACTAAATCTAGGACCGAAATTCTATCTTTGTTGCAAGATCGAAGTTCTAAAGCTGGAGGTCGAAATTTATGCAGTAGTTGCAGGGATCGAATTTTCCGGTATTTTGTTGGGTTGAAGTTGTTGAACCAGAATAAAATATTAAAGGTTTTTGCATCATAGAAGGTTGACTTGATGGAGGAGGAAGGTTTGTCGGTCTAGGGTCTTAGTTGTATCACTGTCATATGAATCTACTGAAGTAAGAGTTCTTGACTGGGTTTTCCCCTATGTAGGGTTTTTTCCATAATTGTTAGCCTATATCTGGTGTCCCTAATCTTCATGTTTTATTCTTGATAATTTCTCGATGAAACAAATATAAAATAATAACATAAGAAAGTTAATAAGAACGTAAGAATATCACAAGTACTTATCAACATAAGAAAAAACTTTCTACCTTTCTAATTTTCCAACACTGACAAACCATCTAAATCTGAAAGACAAAAGGACCAATTTTTAAGCACGCCTTCGAAAATTTTGCATGCCCTAATGCTCATGCACATGGTTTCTGATATCATGATAATGGTTGGTTTTATAGACACCAGGAGTATTTTTAGGGCTAATTTCTTTTAGGTTCCCCCAAAACCCCTTACATTGAAAGAGAGGAGGGTCTTCGTGTAACTTCCGTCAGGGAATCACTCACTCTAAGGGCTCTAGATATGGAAACTTGTCTACCTTTCCCAATATCCATATGATTTTTTCTTATTCTTTTTGTAGTTTGGATTCCCTTCCAACCTAGTTGTGTGAGGCTAGATCCCCTCCAGACCACCATAAGATGGGGGAGGATATTTTAGATTCCTCATGGGACGTAGGGCGTAAACCCTTTTTTCCAACACAAGATGTTGGAAGAAATTGGCACTGATTTGAAGGAATTAATTGGTTGCACTTGTTTGACAATATGTATACAAAATTCAATGAATTTGGGTGCAAGACCACTCTAAGTTAGTAGCCCTCATCATGCCATTTTTTTCATAGGTGACACGCCTCGTGGGTCTTCTTGGTTGAAGAGACACTCAAGCTTAAATTTTGATGCCACAAATGGACGGGTGTGTATCCAGTCCATGCCCCATGAAATCAACGCCTTAAAGTTTCAATATTTCCCCTAGAAAAGGGTCCAAATTGTAATCAATTTTTCCCGTAGTCCATGTGTCCAAGTTTGCTTTTATATAAGGTATTATAATAGACAAAATAAATATTTTTAAAGAAGTGTAAGCCTCTTTTTACAGGTTGACCTGATAAAGAATTTATAGCACGGAAAAAAAAAACCTTGTATTTTGTGGGTAGGTCGCCCCTAAATTAGGCCTGCCTCCAAAAGTATAAATACCTTTACTATGGGAATCCAAATGCATCAATTCATGACATCTATTTTAGTTGAAGCAGACTGATTCCAAGAGAAGGTGAGTTTTTGTGGCATGAAGAGCAGTGATCAATGCTAAAAGGATCGATTTTCTCAAGTGTTTATGAGTACGGATTTGTAGAGGCAATGCTCATTGATAAAGATTGTTTAAGGGTTGAATTTGAGGCATATTTGAGGCACGCATTTGCTAGAAAGTCCAGGTCCCTTAGGTAGGATCCTGAGGCAAACTTGACCCCTTCTTGAGGCTAACTTCAACCCCTTCCCGAGGAAAACTTTGACCCCTTCTTGAGGTAGAATTAGGCTTATTCTGAAGCACGTCTTGAGGTAGTTCGTCCAACATGTTTAAGGAATTTTGTTGAGGTAACTTGAGGCTCGAGTTAGGGTTGTTTTGATTGTTGAGCCAGACCTGTGTAAAGGACTGTTCAAGCAAATATCAGGGCTTGGTCAAAGATATGAGTATATCTCTAAGGTTCTCTATAGATTGAAAATTAAATTTCAGTGTTATAGCAACATGCATATTGGACATGTCAAAATTTATTGGGTAGACCTGAAGTTTATGATGCAGTAAGACAAAAATGGATGAATCATAGTGGTTGAGTAAGAAGACAATGATAAGATTTTATAATTGTTGAGATTGTTCAATATTGTTGTAAGTGGGTCATTATTTATGGTACAATAACCCACATCATTTAATCTTTATCTCTATATCATTTTCTTTAGGGAGTTATTGTTGTTTTAGGTGGTGGGCCGAAAACAAGGGGTTGTAGCTCCTTCCAATAGTTGTTGGCAAATAATCAGGAGTTGTAGCTCCTACCAATAATGGCTAGTAAAAATAGAAGTTGTAGCTTTCTTCAAAATAAAAATAAACTAGCAATTGCACCGAGAGGTGCAAAGGAACATTGAACAGATGAGTTGGGGAATCTGGAAGTTAAATGGATGAATCGTGCATCCGAGGACTAGGGTTTTTGAATTCTCTGCCTAGATTGAATTCTTGAATGCGGTCATTATTTACAATGCTAACGCCCCAAGCCGAACTAATTTCGTAGATGCGTGTGTCCTCAAGTTCCCACACGATTCTGGTAATAAATGGTTTTGATGTCGGGTGTTAAGTCCCACAAAACCTTGTACATGTCAAGCACTCTAAAGATAATTTGTCCAACGTAATGCTTCTAATTGAATGAGGTTTTTAATGTTGACACATCATCCCAAGGCTCACCAATAGTTCATTTTTATAGGTTAATTTAAGGGTATTCAGAGGATGATGTAATATTTGTTTGCTCGTCTATGTAACTGTTTTCCACCTTCAATGAGATTACAAATGGGTTTGTTGGCATATGTTAAACTTATGGAGATAATATGCATTAGAAACCACAAGCCAATGTTCATGCATATATAAATATAATCTAATTTATTTATCTAAATTACAATCTTGAGACCTTAAGCTAATTTGGAGCACATTAAAATATTTAAATCATAATTTTAAAGGCAATTAGAATGTCACAAATTAAATTTTTCCTAATTTTGATCAAAAGCACACCTTAAAATTAGTCAATAATATTATATTCTCCTTCTATGCCACTAAGTTTCCTTCTTTTGTTTTAAACATGTGCATATAAAGATATTCCTGTAAAGAAAAACGTACATGTATCCTTGTAAAGAAAAATGTAAAGTTATTTGTTGTCTTTCGGTGGAACAATCGATAATGTGACCATGAATAGGCATCATAATTAAGAGCAGGATGTAACCTTAACATAACAACTACATCCATGGCAACATTTAGGGTTTCATTAGAGTTATCATGAGCAAAGTTCACATTAAAAGTGGTATGGCACATGACATTTTTCATCAACAAATGAGTGCACATCTTATGCTAAAATGAAGGAAACAAGACCTGTGAAGAATAATTGCTTGAAGATAGTATAGGGTATGGAATAAAATTAGAAATAAAGGAATCCACACAACACATTAAACAACTGCGTTTCTGGATTCATCTATGATATAGTCAATTCCTGTTATGGCCGCTTGTATTGCATAATGGATGCTACTCAAATTGTATCCCCCCGTCTGGATGAATTTATTCCTTGTCCAACTCACCGAGAATATCGATGTTGTCTTTGAGGCACAAGGAAAATATGAAATAATCGTGTTGAGAAAGAACAAAATAAAAGCAAGTACCCTGCTTCTTGTACTATTGTTCCTAGAAAGTCATATTGGTACTACACGAGGAAGATAACGATGGCTATTCCTTGCTCATCTCCTTTCTGATATCACTGATTTGCAATTCATGGATGCATTGAAGGTAAAGAAATGAATCTACCCCTATTTCAATGAGATACAAAACAACCCTATTCAACAAGCTATAGAATTCTAAACCTCGATAGCCACAAAACACACATGTCAAACCTTTGAACATCACCACGTTGAACGAGCAACAAACTTGAGTAATGAAAAAAAATGAATGCATATGGTGAGGCAGATTGAAACAAATCTTGTTACATGTGAAGTGATATGATTTATATAGCACCTTAACACTTGGCCAAGCCATAGAGACATAAATGAGAAATTGTATCAACATGGTTTAGAAACGGAAAATTGTATCTACATGGTTTTCAATATGTCTAGTTGTGGAGACGATAAAGAATGCTTTCCCAAATTTAAATCCTAAAATTGTGTTACACCAATCTTTGGTCATCTAACCATGTATAATTAGATGAATCGAAATACACCATGTAAGACCAATTTTACCATAGTAAAATTTCTTTCACTAAGAAATAGTTTAATAAACCATAGTTTATTAAGTTATTTCTGGTCCAAAATAGAAAACCCCATGAGGAATAATTAAATAAATCCTTATTTATTTGATTTTCTTCTAGGAATAATTAAATAAACCTCTGTTTAATAATATTCCTGATCATATTTAACCCAATTAATGAGAAATAATTAGATAAATCATTATTTATCTTATTATTCTCTAGGAATAATTAATTAAATCATTATTTAATTAATATTCCTTGTTAAATTTGACTAAATCATTTAGGAATAATAAAATAAATCATTATTTGTTTAATTGTTCCTTGATCCCATCCTCGAAATGATAAATACATATTTTATCTGTTTATTCTTTCTAAATAAAGGGATTTAACCAATTTAAATTCCTTTTCCCTTCAACAAAATATAATAAAATATTCCAAGCAGTTAGATCTAGATTTTGGTGAATAATATTTTATTATGTACCATTATCAAGGATAACTCAATATTTTGTTACAAGTAGGAGGGTTTTCCATTCATTTCTTACCTTTGATCCTTTTAACTTGGTCAGACTTTGATCCTCTTATCATTGTCTATCTTTGATTCACTTTTATTTTCTTTTTGCTTATTGAGCTCCCTTTGAGTTCTACATGTTCTACACCATTGAGAGAGAAACTCTGAAGCTGGAGCGTTTGAGGACAACCAAGAACCCATATCATTGAGGGGGATTATACCAGTTCTCTTCCCAAGTGTTACATAATACAAAAAATTAATTCTTGTCTTGTTCATTGGATATTTTGGAGAAACTCTTATTCCATTTTGTTGTTTAGCTGCTTTATTTGCATAGATCTGGGTTTATTTTGCATTTTTTTCGACCGTCTATTGCATATCTAAGAAGTTTGAAACCATCTTTGTTGTTAGGGTTGTTTTTCGTGCACTGCTAAAGTGATCTATTTTCTTACTCTTGCATTAATATTTCATTCAAACAAATTGTATCAACACGGTATAGTGGAGACGATAAAGAATACTAGCCCAGATTTAAATCTTGAAATTGTATCGACATTGTTTAGAAATGGAAAATTGTATGTACATGGTTTCCAAACTTTCGATTATGGAAATGACTAAGAAATCGATAATGTGACCATGACCGGGCATCAAAATAAGCATATCTGTCAATCGAATCATATAAGAACACAACAGATAATATAGGACAATCAAGCAAGAATCCTTCTAAGATTATTAGAAGTGGCTCTCGTCGATTGTAAATTGGATTACTATGAATCTTTCAATACTGTAAATACAATTCCCCGGATGCGGGTGACAACAGAAGGGCGCATGACAACTGCCTCACCCTCGCCTAAGAGGAAGAAGATCTGCAGTGCAGGTCCTCACTCTATGTGGAACCACACTCTAGCAATCACCTGCATGAGATGATATAGATAAGGCATAATGAAGACATGCTTGGACAACATCACCCCCTCTAGGGCACCTCTCTACCTCAATCATTCTGATGATAACCTGGATTGACACGCTGATCGTCCATAACTCCTCACATGTGCCTTCTCATGAAAACCGTTACAGCACGCAGCTGCGTGCGAGGCAAAAATCATGCTCAACCTCTTCGCATGTGTCACATGCCTATGAAAGGGAAGGCCCTTCAACATAAAGAGACACATACTCTTCTCCTTCAGGTTTATATATTGTTAAATTTCTTGCCCTTCTACGTGCCGAGTCTATCGCATAGCCTCCCCCTAGTGCTACGTTGTGCATAATTTTTCCGGGCTACACTTCCTCGACTATGCACCTCAACCCAACTCCATCTGTCCAGCCAGTTTCCTAAGCCTGAGTGCCCCCATTATCCTGCGCCCGTTGCTGTGCACCTTGCTTCACACCTCCCTCCTTGCCATGCATTCCCATTGCTTCACACCTCCTCTGCTTTAGCTGACCATGGCACCTAGGCTGTGACAAATAGCCATCTTAGGAGGCTAGAGAGGTGCGCTCTCTGGTCGATACTACCGGGGGCTGGATAATTGCCTAAAATCTGTTGAAGGCTCCTCCTCGGGCAGTCACGCCAGAGAGGCTCCCCAGAGCCCCAAACTTGATCAGGAGGAGGAGGCCCCCTTGTAGGTTTCATAGAGAGGCAGAAGTGGACCAAGGAAGTCCACCATTGCGCACTAGGAGCACCCCTTGCCTCACAAGACCGAGCCTCTTTCGGCTTAGGAAGATGAGGGGGAGTACACAAATGTTTGGATAATGGATTTAGAAGGTACCTGGACGGGCATCCCGAAAGCAGAATACCCGATGGCTCCCATCCTTTGCGCACCGGTCTCTAAGCCTCTGCGTTTACCCATCGCTAAAGAGGAAGCTGCTGCGCAAGCGTATGCTTGTCCCATAGCGAAGGAAGATCCAGACAGCGATGATGAAGCCGAAGACTAATGACTGCGCACCAACTCAGATCTTCCTTGTTTTTTTCATGCTTGATATTACCACATAATTTCTATTTTCACTAGTGCTACAACACATTTTGTAATTTTATGTTTCATGTACTTTTCGAGCTGGTTTCCTCCATTGAGGCAACCCCTTATATGCACAAAAAAGGCTGGGATTGGTTAAGCACAACTTACCAACTCAGCCTGTAGCATATGTATTTTTTCTTCTTTTGAATTAATATAGATTAGCCTCATTTACCAAAAAAAAAAACTGTAAATGAAATTAGTCCACCGACAACATTCTAGTGCGTAACTTAGTCTTCCATCTTGCCTACCCACTTGTTGCAATCATAGATAGATAGATCATAAATCCTGTAGGAAAGTGAAGTCTAAAAATATCACTGAAACTACCAGAGATAGGAATTGTCACAACCCTAATATATTTTGGTTCACTGCAACATTACATTTTCTATTATAATATTTGTTTACATCTTCTATAACATTGTCAAGATATCGAACCTTTGTGAGAAAAATGCACTTACCCATGTTGTTCCAGAGGCTTGCAACCTCTCTGTTACTTTGGAGGTGTTTGAAAATAATTCCGTTATCTCTCAATAATATCACATCCTATTCTATGTCGATCATCTCGGTCATGGAATCAATATATAATGTGAAATCTATTGCACCTGACATCGCCGAAGCTTTGAATCCACTAGAATTCTCAGTATCACCTAGGTGTCCATTTTAAACCATACAATGGTTTATTTAGTCTTCACACATGATCCTTATCTTATGATAACTAAAATCCTTCCAAATTCTCAACATGTACTTCTTGCACTTCTGCATTCAAAAATGCTAATTTTACATCCATTTGATAAACTTTGAAACATTTAAAACTTGCAAAATCTAAGAACATCCTGATTGCTTCAAGTTTGGATACTAGAGAAAATGTTCCTTCGAAGTCCATGAATTCAACTTGGTCATATACCTTACACAAAAACATCTCCTTATTCCTTACTACCTATCTATATTCATTAAGTTTATTTCTATATACCTATTTGGTTCCAATCACATTTTTTCCCTTTGGTCTTGGTAAATATTCCCATATCTCATTTTTCTCAATATGATCTAGTTCTTCATTCAAGGATTTAACCCAATGTTCACATCTACTAGCGTGAGAATTTTTTTAGGCTCCATCAGGGATAATAGAGTTAATTTCTCTTAATTTGACGTGTTGACAAGCTTCCTTCTTGTCCGAAGTCTTCATTCTGTATCTCAGAGAATTTGGCTATCTAGATGATTCTCTTAGACATATTTGGATGGTGTTTTTGAATGCAGCGGCCCACGTTCTACTCTTCATTATTCATTATTCTCTTCATCCTGATTTCCATCTGCTTATGCTTCTTGGTAGATGGCGAGCCCTGGTATTGCACCAAGAATGCTACAACTCCCAGGGGCTGCCCTACTTTACTCTATCAACCCAGGGTTCGTACAAACTTTGAGGTGACAGTGGTATATACAGAACATATGAATTCTGTTCATGTCATCGTCTCCTACTTCACGAAAGGGTGCTATTTATTAAATTATGAGAACAACTGGAAAGTAAATTGTGGGAAGGAAATGACAGAAAGGAAACTGAACTAAATTTCCGGAAAGGAATGCCAAGAATGAAACTAATTTAATTTGTAGAAAACAGATAGCAAAAAGGAAATTAATTCTAAACCACACTTAACTTGGCCAAACGAATAAATTCACTCTACCTATCCTATGATCTATCTACCATACTCCTATCCATGCAACTAAACTATCCATGCCTTAACTTTAATTAAAAAGAATTAATTTGTATCTTAGAGGGAAGAAAAAGGGGTAAGAGGGCTAATGGGGGGTTTAACACATGAAATGAGGTTTAGAAGCAGAAATACGGGGTTAAACCCTTGGAAAACTTTATAATAGCATGAGAAATGGCTTTGGAGTGGACATAGGGGGTTAAACCCTTAGGGAACCTTATTATAATGCAAGAAATGACTTTAGAGCGAGAAGAACTCAGAAATGTGATGGCGAAATGCGATGGACAACAGAAGTTGCGATGTGTGATGTTGCAATCGCAACTTCACAAGTTTAAATGGATGGTAGTAAGGACTTAACAGAATGAACTAAATAGTGCGCAGTGCGAAGAGTGACGTGGCGGGTCGCGAATTGCAATATCGCAAGTTTACAAGGGTAGCAGTAAGGATTAACGGGAATCAATTAAATGGTGCGTAGTGCGAAGAGTGACGCGGTGGGTCACGAAGCACAATATCGAAAGTTTACAAGGATAGCGGTAAGGATTAATGGGAATAAAGTAAAATGTGAGAAATGCGATTTGAGCTGCGGTAAAGGTTGCGGGTGGCGATTTGCGATGTGATAAGTTTTGCAGGATGCGATTTGCGATGTGGTAAGTTCTGCGGGATGAAATGTGCGATGGGGATGATGTGGCAGTGGAAAAAGCTAAGAGTTGCGATTTCGTAATCGCAAAGAATGAGCGGTGAGTGTTAACAGTAGAAGGTAGCCGGTGCGAAGTGCAATTTCACAATATTGCAATCGCAAGGAATGGGCGATAAGTGTTAAGGTATTCGTTAAATGTTGTGATTGCGAAGTGCGACGTACGGTGGTGGGAGTCTCGAGGAGAAAAGGTGGAGGTTGGGTTTTTTTTGGTTCTATATGGTTTTTCACGTGTTTTTCGTAAAAAGGGTAAGGCGGCCATGAACGGAGATAAACAAAGAAGTAAGGCTGAAGAGCTTAAGGGTGTTCGAAAGAAGGTAAGTGCATGTAATATTACCAAATGGGAAAAGCAGGAATATAGTGCAAAATGTTGGAACAAAATTGCAGATCATAATTTATTAAGCAAGAGGCCAATATGGAGACCTTTCATATGTTATTATAGCAGTGAAATTCACATAAGAAATGGGGCATAAGATGCATAACAGGAAATACAAGCCTCCATTGAACAAAATGCCTCAATATGACGTGCTGCAACCATGTATTAAAGCTGGAAGACCCTTACAACATTATTTTAATAGCTCTGCTACAAAAAATGATTATACATTAGATCTAGACCTGATATGTGCTCCAAAATTTAGATTTATATCAGATCCATGCACTATACAAGCTCCTCTAAAGAACCCCTCAAGGGTTTTCAGCAAAACACCAAGTACAAGTTGTAGATCTAAGATCTAAGACTACAAATCTACTAAAAAATACAGATATGGAAAGTGTGGATGATCTGATATGATAAATAAAATAGCCTCCTCCAATAGATGCTCAAAGTGAAGGGTAGATCCCCAACACTTGAAAATCAGCTGTCCAAACGGTGTGCTAAACCACCCTGCAAATCTCCTACAGAAATAACACAGATTTGGAAGTAAACTGCACTATAGGGATCAAAATAAGGTTGGCCTAATGCCAAGATCTGAAAATGAGCTCAAAGCCCTTCAATACTGTCCTCCCAATGAAGTAGAAACCTCCTCCACTGAAATGGCCTAGATCTAGAGATCTAGTCTCCACTTGCTGCAGCTTGCAAAAACAACCAAACCTTCAACATGATATGTGCTGTAGTTGAAATAAGAAGCTTGGCCTTAAGCCAAATAGTGGAAAATGTAGTGCAAGACTCCTCCAAGAGCTCCTCAATTGAAGAGGTGGGATTCCCGATTAGGAACACCCTATGCTAAACAACACTCTATCTCAGCTAAACAACAACAGAAAGATATGTCTAAACAAACAATATATTTAGAAATATAATATACATCAAAAACCTCCATATGGTTGCCATCCTCTTCCTTAAATAGAATATGATCTTGCAAACCCTAAGCCCCATCCAAAAAGATCACTACATTCACACAATGCATCTCCATCTAAAACTGCGTTGTCCCTCATTGATGGCCACTCCTCTATGACAACGTTGTTGATTTGGTCAAGGTTGACCCAATCAAAGTGATCCAGCCCCTTTCACACCAAGGGTTCTTCAATTAAGCTGCCAAGATTTGTCTTTTTCACATTTGACATTGATTTATTTATTATCAAGGAGAATTATGGATCTCCTTTGCCCTCTTATTCTTTAAACAAAGCAGAAAAACAAAATTGAATATTCCAACTAGCTCATGGCTAATTGGGAATATTACAGTGCAGCGCTAAGGTGAGAAGTAAAGGAGGGAAATGGAAGCATAAGAGCAGTGCTTAGAAGTGAAGCACATCTGCGGATTCATGTATTGGAACTATACATAAATGCATGATGAAATAGTGAAGGAAAGGCTTGGATTTCGTAATACAAATTCTTCCCCGAACTTGAACAGAGAGCAATTTTGGCTTGTGGGAAGGTCTGCCCCTACTGAAACTCTATTGACAGAGATGAGACGGGGGAGACTTGACCATAGTTTTGGAGTTTTTCCTATATTTCACTATGCATAAGCAATTAAAACTACAACAACACAAAAACTAAATAGCAATGAAACTTATTAGAAGAAAATCTAACTTAAATGACAAAGGAAAAACTAGCTAAATGACAGAAAAGAAAAGATAATGACAACATATAAGCTGAGACACATGGATTGGGCCCTAACCCACGAGTCTAGCCCTCTGAACTTAAATCAATCAAATGGAATCAGTCTGCTCATTTCATAAAAGAATAACTGCATACATCTCTAAAAGTTTTGATCCTTGAATGAAACAAAAAGCTTCAATAGTTCACAAAAATAATTATGAATGGAAGCGAGACTAGGATAGACTAGCTCTTCCTAGCTTTAGGTCTGCTTTATTTATTCTATAGGGAAGCTACCAACAGCTCCCTAAAAAATGGTGATTGAGTCCACTGGACTCCAAGTAAACCAAGATTGAGTTCTCTCCTCTTTGAGTTTCTTGGCTACCTCTAGAATTAGAATTGTTGGAGAGAATCCTTGGGGATCCTTCGACTACTTGTGGAATTCGAATTGTTGGAGAGAATATTTGGGACCCTTCGGCTGCCTTTGAGGGTGGACAATCCTCCTATAATTTCTCCTTGTTGTCTCCTTTAAGTCTTTGTGATAAAATCTTTATAAAAATGCTTAATAAATCATGATTTTCTGTACTCAACCATATATTAGGCACTTAGAGTATGTTAGCCTTAATCACCACCTATATTGGCATCATAAACCCAAATAATAATAAAAATGAAAGAAAAAGAGATATAAGAAGGAAAAAAGGTGACTATTAACCCCTCCAAATATGTCTAATGATGGAACTCATCATCACCCCCTACTGAATGGTTGCTCATCCTCTGAGAAACTGATCCTCCCCCTCCATTTCCTTCAAAGATTTAACAACCCCCCTGATTTCCAGAGGAAGAAGAGTGGGAGTTTCCCCAAGGGGGTAAAATCCATCATTCTTTTCTGCATTCTCCCATTATATATCTTGTGCATTTGTGTCCTCTTCATCAGTCAACCCCAACAACAAAGGTGGGCTGAACTTTAGTCCCAACCATCGGATCTTTTTGGCCTGCATGACCCTGTTGTATAATGGTGCCCTTTCCAATGCACCCCTCAGTCTTTCTGGAGTATGATACTCCTTGTTCTTGAGGCTATGTGGGAGGTTGTTCCATCTCCTCTGGCTGGCCATAATGCACTCCTCTTCTATCTGCCTAGAAACATCATTAAAGTGTCCTATCACCTGGTTTTGAGTCTGAAGGTAGCTTTCAACTAGTGCAGGGTCCTTTTCAATCTCTCGATGGTTAAGGATGACTCCTCTTGGGCTGAACACTTCTAGTCTGAGATACAAGGGTTCTCTATTTCTTCTTCCCATGACCTTCCACATCTCTTTGGCTCTATTGTCCTCATTCACCATCCAAGAAGCTAGAGCCATTAACTACATATCCCCCATTGTAGGATTGGGGTCCCAAATCTCCAGATTTGTCAGCACAAAGTTATGCATATAAAAATTTGCCATCTTTTCCTGATCAACTATGTTGGCTTGCTTGTGGAACTTCATGAATTTCCTACAATCTTGGAAAGGGAGTGATCCATGGGAGGCTAGAGTGTTGATTTGAAATCGAAGCCATTGTTCTTTGAGGTACACAACATATGAGTCAGAGGGGAATCTATGTTGAAGGGCTTCTATGAATAAGTCCTCCTTGGTGATTCTTCAATGATGATCGGGCTTATGGGAGAATTTTCTGGCTTTCTATGATTCTTGTCAACTCCAGAATACCTAGAGGTCTACTTTTTTCTTTTTGCATTCAGAGGAGCCATGGTGGGAGTTATCTTTTGTAGTGAGGGGATGTGATGCTGGGTTGTGAGTCTGTGTCTCGCCCACTTTCTGATATCTCTATGAATTCTATGGCCATATATTCTATTTTTCTTTGGCCCTTTGTCTCTCTCTCTTCTTCTTGTGATTTTTCTTGTTTCTACTGGTTCTTCCTCTTCTTTTTCCGGTTCTTCTTGTTTCTTCTGGTTCTACCCCGGGTTTCTTCTTTATTTATTTTTTCTTTCCGGTTCTTCTTGTTCTTCTTCAAGCACTGCATGCTTCCGTCAGTCCTCTCCCTCTAAAAATTGTCAATTCACTGGTTTGGATGAGATGACATCTCCTTTTATTAGATGACACAACTAAATTTAGAGTGCCAATATAACTTCGCTCGGCTCCAGTTCTGTCATAGAAAATTGGTTCCTCCTCCCTGTTAATTCAGGATGGACTGCACATTTTCCTCCCCTCATTATCCTCTACTCCATTGATTTTAATTTTTTTCTTTTGCATGCCTAGGTGGCATATACTCCTAGTTTTATTCCAGCCATATCTCACGGTGGTGGCCGAGTTAACTGGCCACCTTTCTGCCCCTCAAACTCCAAGTCTGCAAATTAATTATTTTTGGCTATTATGAATGCATAGAAAGGGGTGAGAGCTTATACCTGAGTTTACCTATTGTTTCCAAGGTGGTTGCAGAAGCTGGAGGTTTGAGACAAGCCTTTTTTTATTCTGCGTTCTTCACCATTTTCCTATTCTCTAAGTGAGCAACTTGCTGAAGGAGCAGCTTCCTGAATGAGCTACTAATCTTTTTTTGCTGTTTCTCTCTATTGTGGATGTCGCATGGGGTGCTTGAGATGCCATGGGTGGCACTCTCATTCTCCTGTAGTCTGTTATGCAGTTTCCCTTGTTGTTCTTCTTGGCATTCCGTGAAAAAAATTGTTTTTGAAGGAACTTCCTGATGTTTGTAGAAGGCTCTTTATGTGATGCTTCTCTTGCTACATTGTGCTCAGGAATGGAGAGTGTGGTGCATGTAGGTGATGGAGGAAGTTATGAAGATGAATGAAGTGAATGATGGGATGGACGACAAGATAGAAGAAGGGAAAAGAAGATGAATGCTTCCCTGTGTTTTCCAGAAACCAGTAACAACCTCCAAAACAACAAACACAGAAAAACACAGTGATGCAGATGCATTTTTTGATTTTGTTCTTTTTCTCTTTTTTTTTGAAAGAAAGTGGGCTACCTCCATGGAGATTTTCAACCCACAAAATTTCCTTGAGTGCCTCAGAGAGGTTTCCGCCCACGAATCTTTATTCTCCCCCCCCCCTTTTTTTTGAGTAAGTGAGCTGCCTCCATCGAGGTTTTCAGCACATAAGCTTATTATTTTTTTCTTTTTCTTTCAGGAGGTGTGGGAAACTATGGAGTTTCCCATCAAATACACCTCTCTACTAATTGAATTGATGAATTATACCCTTTGAAAAAGCCTTCTTGTAAATTTTAAGTCCATGACCATTGACAAGCAAGGGGATCCCTTCCTCATCTATGGTCTTGATTTGAACTCTGCCATTATCAAAGCATTTCTCCATTGTGTAAGGCCCCAACCATCTTGTCATCAGCCTGCGTTTGAATTCTTTAAACCTTTAATCACACAACAATGCCCAATCTACTTCTTGGAAGGTCTTTTCTTTGATGTTCTTTTCATGCCATACCTTCCTTTGCAGTTGAGTTACCTATGTGTGAAGAAGTGCTTGCATTCTGAACTCATCCAATCCATTAAATTGAAACAACCTCTCTTTTTGGGAATTTATTAGATCTAGATATAATTTATCTTCCATTATTAAAGTATTGAACTCAAACTCAACTTAAAGTAGAGATTTCTTACCATAGACTAGTTCATAAGGAGTGAATCCTGTTGTTGTCTTCCAAGTGGTGTTGTAGGCCCAAGTAGCTTCTACCAATCTATCTGCCCAATATTTTCTGTTGCTGCTCACGACCTTGGTGAGGGTGCTCTCTAAAGCTATGTTAGTTACTTCTACTTGGCCATTTGCCTGAGGGTGATAGGTAGTAGAAGTTATATGCTTTCTCAAAATATTCTCAATGAGGTGAGAGGTGAACTGTGATCCCCGATAAATGACTATTTCTCTAGGATATCCAAATTTGTAAAACAAATTCTCCCTTAGAAATTATGCTACTTTATCTTCGGTTGCTACCTTCACTAATTTTTCTTCAGCCCACTTTTTCAGGTAATCAGTGCAGACTATGATATACTTATTTTTTTCGGATGGTGGATCGATGGGTCCAACAAAGTCCATGCCCCACTTGTTAAATGGTTCAAGAGCCACCTGAGGGTGTAAAGGAATTTCATCCCTTTGTGTGGGTTTCCCCATCCTTTGGCACTGGTCACACTTGCTGGTGTATCTTCTGGAATGTTGGTGAAGGGTAGGCCAATAGTAACCCACCTGCAAAACTTTGTAAGCAGTTCTCTTTGCAGCAAAGTGGCCTCCACATGGCCTATCACGACATTCAAAGAGGACATAAAAAACTTCTTCCTCCCCCACACATTTTCTTAGGATTTGATTAGGGCCTAGCTTGAAGATATTCCCCCTAATTCATGTGAAAGGGGCACTTTTCTGACGATTCTGCTCCTCTCCCTGAATGAAAGATTAGGAGGGAGTCTTCGAGCAACCAAGTAGTTGGCTATATCAACAAAACATGGTGAGAGTGATGATATGGCAAAGAGGTGTTCATTTAGTAGTTGGTCATCCACCATTCCTTCTTCACCTGCAGGGAGAACTAACCTGGACGAAAAATCTGCAACAACATTTTCCTTTCCGGGTTTATCAACAATAGTCAAATCAAATTGCTGCAAAAGTAACAACCATCTAATTATTCTAGCATTAACATCTGGTTTGTTCATTAAATACTTGATGGCTACATGGTCAGTGTGAAAAAAGGTCTGATATCGAGTGACATAATGCCTGAATTTGTTCAATGCATGGACAATGGCTAACATCTCCTTCTCAGTAATAGTATAATTCAACTTGGCTTTGGACAAATTCTTGCTAATGAAATAAATGGCATAAGGGATTTTGTCCTCTAATTGTCCTAATGCTACCCCTACATCTTTGTCGGATGCATCAATGTGGATGTGGAAAGGCAGAGTCCAATTTGGACCTCGGAGGATGGGGGAAGTAGTCAACTACTTCTTAATGAGCTCAAAAGCCTCTTGACAAGGACCAGACCAAATAAACTTAGAATCTTTGG
This sequence comes from Pinus albicaulis, assembly GCA_034641835.2. Taxonomy (NCBI): domain Eukaryota; kingdom Viridiplantae; phylum Streptophyta; class Pinopsida; order Pinales; family Pinaceae; genus Pinus; species Pinus albicaulis. The sequence continues at coordinate 690,975,793 of CM076584.1, read as the reverse complement.
CCAATAACCCAAATAATGGTGAAGCCATCTTGCTGAAATATTTGATGAACCTTCTATAGTAACCAGCTAAGCCTAAGAAACTCATGACATATTTATGCTTTTGAGGAGCAGGTACCCTTTTGATGATAGTGATTTTGTTCGGGTCTACCTATAATCTTGCTTGGGATATGGAGTGTCCTAATACAACCCCTACTTTCTTCAGGAATTCACACTTTTATGGGCTCAAGGAGAGATGCATCTCAATGCACCTTCTTAGTACCTTACCCAAATTCGAGAGAGCTTCCTGGAAGTCATCCCCATATGGTGTGAAATCATCCATGTAAATTTCGACAGAGTCATGGACTAACTCAGAAAAGATGCTCAAGACAGCTCTATGGAAGGTGGTTGGGGCATTGCATAACCCAAAAGGTAGGACTCTATAAGAAAAGATACCCAAGGGCAGGTGAAATTAATCTTATCCTGGTCTTCAGGGCTGTTTTGAATCTGATTGTACCCACTAAACCCATCTAAGAAGGAAAATAACTTCTTCCCTGCAAGGTCATCCAAGACTTGGTCCATAAAGGGTAAAGGGAAATGGTCTTTCTTGGTGGCTTTATTAAGTTCTCAATAATCAACATAAATTCGCCATTTCCCATTCTTCTTTGGGACTAGGACAAGAGGAGATACCCACTCACTGTCGGATATATGATATATGAACTCCGCATCCAATAGTTTATGCAGCTCTTCTTTGACTATGTACCTTAGAGCCAGGTTCATCCTTCTTTGGGGCTGTCTCACAGGACTGCATCCTTCTTTGATGTAAATGTGATGTCTGCATATTGAAGGATGCACCCCTTTCATGTCCTTGTAATCCTAAGAAAATGAATCAATATTTTCTTTCAAAAGCTGGCATAACTGCTTCTCTTCTTCATTTGAGAGGTTTGGGTTGATTTTCAGAGATCTGGATGGGCCAAACTTGACAGCCTTAATGGTTTCAGAGGTTGTCTCAACTTATTGCACTTCCATCCAAGGTTGGATTTCAAACTCTTTGACTAGGGTTTTGAGAGGAGCGTTAGTGGAGGAATAGTTTTGAATGGCATGGTTGATGAGTTCATCTTCATCAAGCTACCCCCTATAAGGATAACATCTATGGTACACATAGGGGCAATGTTATATAACTCATATTCTTCATCCTCCAACCATATAGGGAGATCATTATCAATGGAAGGCTGGGTTGGAGCATATAACACTAGATTTTTAGACAAAGTCCCATTTTTTATAGTCATGTTTCCAGCTTGACAACTAATATAAGCATGTGGCTAACCAAGGTCTCCCTAAGATGAGAGGATAACCATTAAACTTGGTTTTTGGCTGTAGGACCAGAAAAACTGTAGGATACTCCCAAGAGTCAATGGTAGCCATAACATCCTCAACAATTCCTTCTAGAGTTACTGTGGACCGATCTGGAAGTTGCAGAACTATTGTGGTTTTCCTCAAAGTCCCTTGGAGATTAAGTTTCAACATAGTTTCCTTGGTCATGATATTGATGGCAGCCCCTAAATCAATCCGAGTGTTGGGGACTATGACACCATCTATATGTACATCAACAACTAGACTACCAGGGTCTAGGTATTTTGGAAATATCACCTTCCCCAACATCAGGTCAGACAACTGTCCTACCACATTGATGACGGGGGTATCTCTCTTCCTCCCTCCAGGTTTCTTGAAGCACTTTTCTTTGATGAGCCTATTGTAGATAGGGGCATCCTTAATGGCCCGGATAAGTGGTATATTTACACACAAATTTTCTAATTCTCTTTGGAGTTCAGTCTCCTCCGGGGTGTGCTAACTAGGGTGGATCAAGCGCTCGGGAAAAGGAGGTTGTTGGATGTGAGTGTTATCTTCTTCCTTTTCCTCCTCAACCTCTACAGGTGGAGATGGGGGATGGTTGTATGGGAGTACTCTTTCCAACCTGAGATTAACCTCCTATATCTCCATAGCATAAGCTGGATGGGATGTTTCTCCACTGGGAGCTTGCTGTGCCTGTTTGTTGTTCAGGTTCGGATTGGGCTGTGCAGGTATAGGTAGCCTAGGTGGAGCAACATGAGTAAGATGAGGTTGAGGTTGGGGTGGAGACATTAGAGCAAGTAGTTGATTTTTTTGAGGTCTCCACCCTTAGGATGGATTGTTCCACTGAGGTTTTTGTGGAACATACTGCTGAAATGGTTGGTTTACTAGCTGAGGATAATATGAAGGGTTGGAAGGCCAAGTAGGAGGTGTAGACCATGATGGAGGAGTGGGGGTGTACCAAGGTTGCATGGGTGCACTCTGATTGTTGTAATAGTAAGAGTGAGGTGCACCCTGCATACCTTATTTATATGGCCGAGGGCCCTGAGGCCTTCTTTGGTTGATGAAACAGAGTTTCTCTGCAATTGTTTCCCCACCTTGATATACAGCTGTGAGTCCAGGTAAGGAGGGACACTTTTCTGTGGCATGATTCTCTTCAACGACTAAGCAAACCTCTATGACATTTAGTGGATTTTCATTTCTTGGGTGTTTCCTAGTACATATAGGACAAAATATGGCCAGGGCTCTCTTTGCTTCCTCTTGCTTCTTTTGACCTGCATTGTGTCCATTTTCAAAGCAAAGGTGTGCAACATGTCACTCTTGAAGTCCTCTAACATGTTTCCAATCTCATTTTTTATGAAGGTGGAAGAGGAAGGGGTATTGGATGTACTTTTCCTAGCTCTTCCCTTCTTCCTAAATTCCCTAGAATGGTTCTGGAAGATAGTTTTGATTGTTTCATAGGGTTGTTGGTAGATATTTCCTCCTAATAACATATTCAAGGTTTCTATAATCTCTTCACTGATCCCTCGAAGAAGTACAATTTTGAGCGAGTCAGGATCAAGAGTACAGTTGGCTCTCTTATATTTTAATTGAAACCTTTATTCATAATCCTCTAGGGATTCATCAGGCCCTAGAGTCATCCTAAATATCTCATCCTTAGTTTCCTTGGACCTACAGTAGTCTTTGTACTTGCTGCTGAATGTCTCTTCCATCTGTGCGCAGGTAGTGATGCTATCCCCAAGCAGACTCATGAGCAAGCGCAAGGCTGCATCCTTAAGGGTGGATGGGAATAGCTTCAACTTCTGATCATCAGAGGTGTAGTCATAGTCCTACATACAATAGAAATTTCAAACATGAATGTGTCGGGGTCCTGAAAGGTAAGTCCATGGAAGTGTGGAAGAGCTATGTAGGTTTTAACCCTGAACATAAATTATCTACACATGAATCTTATAACAGAAAATAAATGATAGCGAGAGAATAAAACATAAAACAGATAAACACAAAGATTTTCCCCTGGATCCCAAACTGGGACGACCAGCTTGATTTTTCATTATATTCCTTTTAGTGTTACAACACATATATATACATGCCGAAGCATACATAAACCCCAATCCATTAACCCTGAATTAGAACATAACCGTAGTTCCCTTGACCGGATCTACAAAATACCAGGGGCCGAAAACCATCGAACCCCAAAACCATGTGCAAAACCATGCACAAAACCATGGGCGGATCCGCCTATGAGTGGGACCCATACCAAAAAAAAATTTGACTCGGCGCCGCCGCCTCGTGACTCCCCTCGCTGTGTTCTAAGGCACATACAACGTGTGGGGCTAGTCGTGGAAAGAATATAACACATACCAAACATTCTCCCACTTGTTGTTTTCTTTTCCACAGGGGGCCACAGGAGAGCTTATTCATTGGGCCAATTATTCAACACTCATTGTTTCTCTACACCAAGAGAACTTCTGAGTGCTCATAGACTTCGTCAATGCATCTGCAACATTCTTCAAAGTGTCCACCTTTACCAGCAACACCCTTTTAGCCTCAACCATATCTCTAACAAAGTGATATTGAACATCAATGTGCTTTGTCTTTGAATGATAAGCAGGGTTCTTAGCCAAGAAAATTGCACCTTGGCTATCACAGTCTATCCTTATAGCTTGTTGTACCAACCCCATACTTGAACACAATCTCTACAACCAAACTGCTTCCTTGCTTGCATGAGTGGCTGCTATGTATTCTGCCTCTGTAGTTGAAAGCGCCACTACAGACTGTCTTTTACTCATCCAACTGACTACACCTCCAAATAGGCTAAACACATACCCACTTGTAGATATTCTTTGGTCCAGATCTCCAGCCCAGTCTGCATCAACAAAACCACGAATGTCCAACATTCTTTCCAATCCTGGTCTTCCATGGTAGCACAAGCCATAATCACTAGTGCCACGTAAATATCTGAAAACCCGCTTCACTGCTGTCCAATGCTCCTTCCCTGGGTTTGACATAAACCTGCTCAATACTCCCACTGCATGTGCAATGTCCGGTCTAGTACAGACCATTGCATACATCAGGCTACCCACTGCACTTGCATATGGAACACGGGACATATACTCCTCTTCTTCTTGTGTCTTGGGACACTGTTCAGCAGACAGCTTTACACCTACAGGAATAGGAACATTCACCGCTTTACTATCCTGCATATTGAACCTCTGTAATATAGTCTCGACATACTTCCTCTGGTTTAACCAGAGCTTCCTCTTTGCCCGATCTCTTTTAATTTCCATGCCCAAAATATAGTTTGCAGCACCAAGATCCTTCATGTCGAATTTGGAGAACAGTTGGGTCTTCAAATCTTGGATAATTTCTTTGTCATTTCCAATCAACAACATATCATCCACATACAAGACCAAATAAATAACACGGTTACCAATTAATTTAAAATAAACACAGTGATCCTCCTTGCTTTTGGTGAAGCCAAGTCCCTGTATATAGGTATCAAATTTCTGATACCACATCCTTGGTGACTGTTTTAACCCATACAGAGACTTCTTCAACCTGCATACTAGTTCTTTCTTACCCTTCACCATAAATCCTTCAGGTTGCTTCACGTAGATCTCCTCTTCTAGATCCCCGTGAAGAAATGCTGTCTTCACATCCATCTGTTCTATCTCAAAATCAAATGTAGCAGCAACAGATAAAAGTAATCTAATAGAAGTAACCTTGGCAACATGAGAAAAAATATCACCAATATCAATTCCCGACACCTGGGAACAACCTTTTGCTACCAACCGAGCTTTGTATTTCTCCACATTTCCTTCTACATTCATCTTCTTTTTAAACACCCATTTTCTCCCGATGGGCTTCCTTCCAGCCGGAAACTCCACCAGATCCCATGCCTCATTTTTATGCAAGGATGCCATTTCATCAACCATGGCCTCCTTCCAGAGTTTTCCATCCTCTGAATCTACTGCCTCCTTGACAGTTCTGGGATCATCATCAGTTATAGTTAAGGCAAAATTTGAACAGAAAGTAGATGGACTATACCTTTTTGGTTGTCTTCTTTCCCGAGCTGATCTTCTCAAAGCTGGAGTTTGCGGCTCTTCCTCTTCTGATTCTTCTTCTGTTGTAGAGTCCGATTCATCCCCCTTTAGCTCAAACTCTATCTTATCAGGTTCCTTTGGTAGGACTTCATGTGTAACAACATCTTTCACCTATCTAAACACCACATCTCGGCTATACACAACCTTCCTTATTTCTGGGTTCCAAAGCTTGTAACCCTTTAAACCATCCTTATACCCAATAAAGATGCACCTTTCAGATTTATTATCCAACTTGGTCCTTTTCTCCTTTGGAACATGTACATATGCATCACATCCAAATACCCTTAGATGTGAAAGAAAGGGTTTCTTACCAGTCCATACCTCATGTGGAGTCTTATCCTCCAACGCTGATGAAGGTGATCTGTTAACTAAGTAACATGCAATCTCCACTGCCTCTGCCCAGAATTCTTGTCCTAACCCGGTACCACTGAGCATGCTTCTTTCCTTTTCCATCAGTGTTCTGTTCATTCTTTCTGCAACTCCATTTTGCTGAGGTGTGTATGGAGTAGTCTTATGTTGTGCTATACCACACTTCTTACAGAACTCTTCAAATTCCTTCTTGCAGAACTCCCCACCATTATCTATCCTCAGTGCCTTTATCTTCTTCTCTGCCTGGTTTTCCACCAGAGCCTTAAATTCTTTAAATTTGTCAAAGACTTTAGATTTCTTCCTCAAGAAATATATCCATGTATTCCTGGGAGGTTTACTCATAATGAAACATAGTGGGTACACATAATTTCGATGAATCGACATGTGTCCAAACACATCACCGTGCACAAGCTCTAATATCTTGTCGCCCCTCTTAGCACCAAAAGAAAACTCACCCGATTCTCGCTCCCATATACACAACGTTCACAGAAATCGAAATCCAGAGAGCAATTAGACATACCTTCTACCATACCATTTCTATGTAGTATCCGAAGGCCCTTCTCTCCAATATGTCCAAGCCTTTGATGCCATAGCATGGTCTTTTCTCCAGAGACAACTAGGCTTTCTGTTGGGTATACGACCAAAGTTCCACATTGACTAGAAGTGGAGAGGATCATGGGTATATAAGGATGGACAAATATCTCCATTGGTATGAGGCCTTTTGGGGTAAAGCCCATAAGCAAAGCCATGAGGGCTTAGGCCCAAAGTGGACAATATCATACCATTGTGGAGATATGTGGTGTCCAGAATCCTTACAAGTGGTATCGGAGCCATGCCCCGAAGTTAGCGAAGTGTATGAATCCTCGAATGCCGAACGAAGGTGGTGGGCCCCGGTAATATCACGATGGGATCCACGAATGAGCTCGGTTAGACAGGCGGTATGCTCCGGATTCTTCATGGACGTGTCCTGGTCCCAACACGGTGAAGAGGAGTTGACCTGGGATAGAGCAAGCTCTCGAGGCAGGTGGTGCTCCATGTAAGGCGTGTGCTTCCAACGCATTGGAGGGGAGAATCCTGGTTGGTAAAGAGTGGACGGATCGATAATCGTTTGAGGGGAGGCTCTATGGTCCTTAGGTAAACATGACTCGGGGTAGAGTCAATGTTGACTAGGGTAGATAGTAGTGGTTTTGGGGCACATGGTTTTGTGCACCCATGGTTTTGGCCCATGGTATTACATGTAATGGAGCCTATAAGAGGCTGGGAATACTTCATTGTAAGGTAGGCTTGGAGGTGAGTGGTAAGGCTCACTTGTCTGGATTGGCCAGGGTTTTTTGGCCAATGGTTAATGAAATTTCATTGGTTGGGTTTTTCCTCATATTTGGGGTTTTCCTTGTTAAACATTGTGTTTATGTTTATGTGATTTGTTGCTGGGTTTTGTATGTGTATTATTCTCTCGGTAAATATTTTATTTCTGCAGTAATTCCTAACACTTTCCGCTCCTCTTTCAGGAACCACAGAACTGTTACACCCATCAATAACAGTGCTACCTTGTAGCTTGTACAGAGTTCCAATCCGAACTCCCCGCATTAATACCAGTGCTCCCCAAACCATCTTGAAGGCATCTTTCTCGAACACTGTTTTTACACCTGCATCATCCATCTTGCTTACAGAAATCAGATTTCTGGCCAATGCAGGAATATGCAGAACACCGGGAAGTGTTCTAATCCTTCCACCTTGCAGCTTCAGCTTTACCTTTCCACGTCTGATGATTCTGGCCTTCCTATCATCCCCTAGGAAGACTTCACCACCATCATATTTCTCATACTTTCAGAACCACTCCCTATGGGGAGTGAAGTGAAAAGATGCACCTGATTCAATCAACCATGACTCATGATCTACATGTGTATTTGAATAAGAAGCCAAATACACATCCCCACCTTCATCCGAGGTGGTTTTTGCCTCTGCAGAAGGAGCATCATCAGATCCCTTTCCTTTCTCAAGAGCTTTAGATCTGCATTCCTTTTTGTAGTGCCCTTCCTTTTTGCATTTCCAGCACACCTTTACAAACTTTCCAGGAGATTTAGATCTCCCTCTAGATTTAGATCTCCCACTCGAAACCTTATTCTTGTTTCTGTTTTGGTACCTTCCTCGTACAGATAAGGCATCTCCATTTTGACCCTCCATATTTCTCCGTCTCATTTCCTCCGAAAGCAAGGCTGAGACAATGTCATCAAAATTCAAGGTAGTTGTATTGCTACCTATTGCAATAACCAGACTGTCCCACGAGTCTAGTAGAGAACAAAACAAACTGATGCACTTATCTTCATCTGATATTTTAATATCAACAGATGATAGCTGACTTACCGCAGTATTGAAGGCGTTCAGATGCTCTGTCACTGAGTCTCCATCCTTCATCCTCAGGTTATACAACTTTTTTCGCAGGAACAACTTATTCACCAGAGACTTAGATTGGTAAAAAGTCCCAAGTTTTTCCCACAAATTCTTTGCTGTAACTTCCCCAGATACATTCAACAATACTGAATCTGAGACACACAACCGTATTGTGCTCTAAATTTCTTCCGATCCAGCTTCTTCTAGTATTCATCCGACATTGCCGTTGGTTTAGTACTGGATCTACCACGATCCACCGATCTTTATCCACTAGCTGTGCATCCTCCATCTTGAGCTTCCACAACTCAAAACTGACCATTAAATTTCGATCTCTATCTTTCTCGCCGCCATCTTCACAAAGAAGAATCGATCCTGTTACATCTCCCACCGAGCAGTATTCACTGTGCCCAAGCAAAAACCCTTGCAGTTGTGCTGCATCCCCTTGAAGTCGAAACAACTCTGATACAAAATGTAGGTTTTAAACCTATAAATAAATTATCTACAAATGAATCTTAGAAACATAAAATAAACAATATCGAGAGCATAAAACATTAAATGTATAAACACAGAGATTTTCCCCTAGATCCCAAATTGGGACGACCAGCTTGATTTTTCATTATATTCCTTTTAGTGTTACAACACATATATATACATGTCGAAGCATACATAACCCCAATCCATTAACCCTGGATTAGAACATAACCGTAGTTCCCTTGACCGGATCTACAAAATACCAAGGGTCGAAAACCATCGTACCCCAAAACCATGTGCAAACTCATGCATAAAACATGGGTGGGTCCGCTTATGAGTGGGACCGCATACCAATTTTTTTTTTTTTTTGCCGGGGCGTTGCTTCGGACCCCGACAGGGGGGGCTGTCGCCCCCCCTTGTGACCCCCCTGCTACGCCCGACGCAACGTACAGCGCGTGGGGCTAGTCGTGGAAAGAATATAACACATACCCAACAAGCTGAGGGGCTAATGTTTTTCATCTTACTGTCCCCATATTCCTCTCTTATGGGAAAGGCTCTTTGGGTCCCAACCATGGTTAAGATAGGTGAAGCAGGTCCCTTAGTTGAAACAAGGTCTTCTTTTTATTCCCCAATAGGATCCTCAAAATATTCAGAAGGATCTCCTATAGGGGGTTCAATATCACTGCCACTGAAGAAGAGTGAAGGGTGGCTAGGAGGTGATGTGGGGGTTTTAGGTAAGGTTTGTCTTTGAGTATTCCTAGTCCTATGAGGCATGAAAATCAGATATTTTTTGTACTTTTTCAATATTTTTGAAGTGACATGAAAAGAAAGGAAATCAGAAAAGAATGCTAAAAAAAATCAAAATATCTACTAGACACCTCCCCGGCAACGACGCCAAAAAGTGGCGAGCCTTGGTATTGCACCAAGAATGTTGCAACTGCCAGGGGCTGCCCTACTTTACTTTATCAACTCGAGGTTCGTACAAACTTTGAGGTGACAATTCTATATACATAATAGATGCATTCTATTCATGTCATCCTCTTCTGCTTCATGAAAGGGTGCTATTTATTAAATTATGAGAACAACTGGAAAGTAAATTGTGGGAAGGAAATGACAGAAAGGAAACTGAACTAAATTTCTGGAAAGGAATGCCAAGAATGAAACTAATTTAATTTGCAGAAAAGGGATAGCATAAAGGAAATTAATTCTAAACCACACTTAACTTGGCCAAACGGCTAAATGCACTCTACCTATCCTATGATCTATCTACCATACTCCTATCCATGCAACTAAACTATCCATGCCTTAATTTTAATTAAAAAGAATTAATTTGCATCTTAGAGGGAAGAAAAAGGGCTAAGAGGGCTAATGGGGGGTTTAACACATGAAATGAGGTTTGGAAGCAGAAAGAGGGGGTTAAACCCTTAGAAAACTTTATGATAGCGTGAGAAATGGCTTTGGAGCGGAAATAGGGGGTTAAATCCTTAGGAAACCTTATTATAACGCAAGAAATGACTTTGGAGCGTGAAAAACTCAGAAATGCGATGGATAGCAGATGTTGCGATGTGCAATGTCACAATTGCAACTTCGCAAGTTTAAATGGATGGCAGTAAGGACTTAATAGAATAAACTAAATGGTGTGCAGTGCGAAGTGCGAAGAGTGACGTGGCTGGTCGCGAATCGAAATGTCACAAGTTTACAAGGGTAGTTGTAAGGATTAACTGGAATAAACTAAATGGTGCACAATGTGAAGTGTGAAGAGTGACGTGGCAGGTCACAAATTCACAATATCGCAAGTTTACAAGGATAGCGGTAAGGATTAACGAGAATAAACTAAAATGTGCGAAATGTGATTTGCGCTGGGGTAAAGGTTGTGGGCAGAAATTTTCGATGTGATAAGTTTTGCGGGATGTCATTTGCAATGTGGTAAGTTTTGTGGGATGCGATGTGTGATGGAGATGATGTGGCGGTGGAAAAATTCGCAAAGAATGAGCGGTGAGTGTTAACGATAGAAGGTAACTGGTGTGAAGTGAGATTTTGAAATATTGCAATCGCAAGGAATGGGTGATAAGTGTTAAGGTAATCGTTAAATTTTGCGATTGCGAAGTGCGACGTACGGTGGTGGGAGTCTCGAGGAGAAAAGGCGAAGGTTGGGTTTTCGGTGGTTCTATATGGTTTTTCACGTGTTTTTCGTAAAAAGGGTAAGGAAGCCATGAACAGAGATAAACAGAGAAGTAAGGCTAAAGAGCTTAAGGGTGTTTGAAAGAAGGTAAGTGCAGTGCTAATTAGGTGAGAAGTAAAGGAGGGAAATGGAAGCGTAAGAGCAGTGCTCAGAAGTGAAGCACACCTGTAGATTCATGTACGAGAAACATACATAAATGTGAGATGAAATAGGGAAGGAAAGGCTTGGACTTGGTAATACAAATTCTTCCCCGAACTCGAACAAAAAGAAATTTTGGCCTGTGGGTAGGTCTGCCCCTACTCAAAATCTATTGACAGAGATGAGAGGGGGGAGACTTGACCATAGTTTTGGAGTTTTTCCTCTATTTCACTATGCATAAGCAATTAAAACTACAACAACACAATAACTAGATAGCAGTGAAACTTATCAGAAGCAAATCTAACTTAAATGACAAAGGAAAAACCAGCTAAATGACAGAAAAGAAAAGATAATGACAACAGATAAGCTGAGGCACATGGTTGGGCCCTAACCCACGAGCCTAACCCTATAAACTTAAATCAATCAAATGGAATCATTCTGCTCATTTCATAAAAGAATAACTGCATACATCTCTGAAAGTTTCGATCCTGAATAAAACAAAAAGCTTCAATAGTTCACAACAATAATTCTGAATGGAAGCGAGACTAAGATAGACTAAATATTCCTAGCTCTAGGTCTGCTCTATTTATTCTATAGGGTAGCTACCAACAGCTCCCTAGAAAATGGTGATTGAGTCCACTGGACTCCAAGTAAACCAAGATTGAGTCCTCTCCTCTTTGAGTTGCCCGACTGCCTCTAGAATTCGAATTGCTGGAGAGAATCCTTAGGGATCCTTCGAATGCTTGTGGAATTCGAATTGTTGGAAAGAATCTTTGGGACCCTTCGACTACCTTTGAGGGTGGAAAATCCTCCTATAATTTCTCCTTTTTGTTTCCTTTAAGTCTTTGTGATAAAATCTTTATAAAAATGCTTAATAAATCATGATTTTCTGCACTCAACCTTATATTAGGCACTCAGAGTATGTTAGCCTTAATCACCACCTATACTAGCATCATAAACCCAAATAATAATAAAAATGCAAGAAAAAGAGATCTAAGAAGGCAAAAAGGTGACTATTAACCCCTCCAAATATGTCTAATGATAGAGCTCATCAGTAGACAATTGGTTGTGGCTAGTCTTGAGGCAACATTTCATATATTTTTACATCAATGAATTCAACAACATTTCAATTATTTTTGTTGTAACAATTTTATCCTTCGCTTCTATAGGCATATCCAAGAAAAATTCCTTCCTTAGCTCTATAATCAAATTTCTTTAAACCATCTTCATTTACCATAATGTAGCATTTGCTTCCAAACACTCTAAAATGTTCGATTATGGCTCATCTACCTTTCCATAGTTTGTGGGGATTTTTGGTATTATTTACCCTTATTTGGGCTCCATTCAAGCTACAAAATACTATGTATATTTGTTCTTCCCAAAATTTTCCTCGTAGTTGAGCTTCAAAGAGCATGTATCTGACCGTCTCTTGTACTATTCTATTTTTCCTTTTAGCCACACCATTTTTCTCTGGAGTTATTACAATAGTGAATTTTATTTTGATTCCATGATGTTCACATAAATCATTGAATTCATGTGAAGTTAATTCTCCTCCTCTATTAGTTCTTAGGAATTTGATCTTTAGATCTATTTCATATTATACTGCAACCTTGAAGGTTTCAAAAATTTCAAAAGCTTATGATCCTTCTGAGGGAAAATTTTAAGGATGGAAAATTATCTTGAAGTTTAAAAACATTGGTGAATCTCACTAGTCCCCAATATGCAAACTATAAAATGTTTATTGATGTATTTGTAAAGTTATTCAAATTTATAATGGTTTTATATATACTCTCTATATAATGTAGGTGTTTTTTAAGGTAAAATAATTTTATATTGTAAAATTTGGGCGAATCACTTTTATAAAAATGGAAATTGGAAAATCTTTTTTTTTGGAAAAATCATGGAAAATTAGCCCACGTGCGAATATTAGCCCCTAAAATTTCCCATGATTCTTCTTTAAGAAAGATAACCCAACTAATCCTTCTAAATCATCAACAAACAACATAAAATACCTTTCACCTTTCAAATTTTGAGTTATGGATGACCCACAGAGGTCAGTTTGAATGATTTCCAAAGGCTTGGATGTAGAATATTATTTTGTTTTGAAAAGGACTCTGGTTTTCTTTTCAAACTAGCATACCTTACAGATGAAATCATGAGGCTTTGATATTTTAGGAATGTACTTTATGGCTTGTAATTTTGTAACATTTAGTGTATTATCAAATGTTCCACATTGGATCATTAACTTGTTTTTCATCCATCTCGATGCTTTCATAGTGGAAAAAATGGAGAAATCAACTTTGCAGATCATTTTTATTGGCGGGACCAATTTTAGAAAATTGGGTCTTAAAACCTTCTGAACAATTTTGAGGCATCAAAAGATGTTTTCCAAGCGTAAAAAATTTCTGCTCTAATTCCACACCTTTCCTTCATATTCTACGCACAAATACCTTTCTAATTGTGTAAGAATTACATCAATGGGAGTCTGTATGTGAAAGTTATACCACTTGGAAGTTGACCTTCCTTTTTTCACCACCATAATTCGAGAGAATGTCACGTCAACCACCATTATTCATGGAAAATGGGTTATCCTTAGAATTATGGTGTAAAATAATATATAAGAGTCTATATTGTAACTTTGGTTAAGAGTTGAGGTAGTTAAACCTAACCACTACTAGGCTATCACACTATGTTATAACCAGGCCACTAGGAGGAAAATGGGTTTCATTATTTCGAGTCCATTTGTTCCATGGCTGAACAAAAATAGTCAAGAGGGATATGAGATAAATCACATAGAAGGGATTTGTGCACTGTAGTATCCCAACGTCCATAGGACATACTTCTTTGTACTCATAGCCATACTTCCATTCAAAGAAAGAGAGCAGAGCAACCTCACCTTCTAGCTGGGTTTTTGTCTTGAAATGGTTTCCCAAGTTATATATTTTGTCAAATGTGTGCATGATATATTTTTTTTCACTGTTCTCTATTTTTTGCATAATTTCAATTTGCATGCATACACTATTAACAATGATCTACATATCTACAAATCTAAAGTGATATAAAATTGTAATAGTGTATATTTTGAAACTTTTAAGTATATTTTTATCAGATATGTTGTGATGAAATGTCGAGTGGAATATCCATAGTAGTTTATGGATCATATTGGCACTAGAGCCAAGTTTCTTTGAGTGTATTGTGGATATTTTCATGGGATCTAGATTGGAGGGGAAAAAATTGTAAAGCCTTAATCACGACGATGAATCTATGTATAACCCATGTGATCTTGCAGGAAAAACAAGTCGCAAATACAAATCATAATGTAAATATCCTCATGGTGTGACCAATAAGCATGGGATATTTAGAGAAGATGAGGGTTCTAATGCATATGACAAATTATAAGGGGAATCAGGAGATCGAGAATATATATAAAACCAACTAAAGAAAGGAACCAAAAAAGATCAACCAAATTTGAGTGTTGCAAATCAATCATATCCATTATTCAAAATCGAAGCGAAGATAGGTATCAAGTTGTACCATGGTGAGAATGACGCTATGAAGCTAAATCACTATTTGTAGCAACTGGAAGTGTATTTTAGTGTCCATCAAATTAAGGAAGAATAAAAGATTTAATTTGCACAAATGATATGAGAGGGCCATGCCCTAACTTGGCGGGAAAGCCACGCGAAGACTCTAAGTTTGGAGGGAGAACCTCCAGTGACTAAGTGGGAGGACTTCAAAAACCTTTTTAAGTCACAACTTTACCCTATTGGGTATGTAGAGGACCACTTTATCCAGTGGAACTACTTCAGGAAAAGGCCATGGAAAAGAGTGCAGGAGTACACAACTAAGTTTAAAAGGATGGCCATAATGCTAGCCATCTCCCCAAATAGCCCAGATGTAATCCTTAAGTATTTGGGGGGTCTACAACACCATCTACGGGAGCAATTTATGATGTTAAAACCCAAATTGGTGGAAAATTCTTGTGTATAAGCACAACACCTTAAGAACATAGGCTTGGAGAAAGTACAATCAACTAGATCGAAGTAGAAGGAGCAACAATGTGATTCTAAGGAGGGGAAGAAGAAGAATAAAGGAGGTAATTATAAAAGGAAAAAAACCACAACACAACAGTGCAAAGATCCCAACAACCACCGCAACCACTACAACATTGATGATCATAAATAGGAGAAGTTTTGGAAGTTGCATCCGAGCTTAACTTGAAGAACAAAAAAAAAACAATAAGAATAAGAATCTCATGGCCACTTATTTGATCAACCAAGTTGAAAGCAACGTAGTCGTGGATGAGAGCATCATATGTACATTAGTGCAGAAGGAGGTGAATATTTGATCTAAATATGGGAAAACTATTTTTGTTGTGCTAGCTCCCTCATCAGTATTAAAATGATGTGTTTAGGATCGTCTCAATTTAACCAATGGTGAAGGGATCTATGTGTCAAGTTTTTTGTGTCTTTGATATCAAATTATGAGTTAATTAGCTCTTAAAAACTCATGTACAAAAAATTAATGGTAGAGAAATAACACACTATATGCACATAACACAATGGTTGATAATAGAGTTCACCCCTCCTGGGTTACATCTCCATGGACCTGCTTCAACTAATTAGGCCCTCTTGGGTTTAAGAGTCAAATGCTTGATTACATGCACCTGTAGTGCTCCAATGGCTGTGAAATTTGCTCCATTGGCTTCATAAGTCCCAAAAACCTCAAAAATGACTATTCAATCTCTAAAATTGGTTTGCAGCTTATCTAGGCTTGACCTCCCATCCTCTTGGCCATGGGATTGTTTAATCCCAAAACTGAAAAAAAAAACACTTTCAAAATTTCTCCAACGCCTCTGCAACTTGTATCACTGTGTTTAGAGCATCAAATACATCTAAAAATGACTCTTCTTGAGCCAAGATTGGTCTTCAGCTGATCTAGGCATGACCTTCCTTCCTGGTGGCCTTGAGCTCCAATTTTCTTCAAAGTTCCAAAAACACCTATAAAATTGATCCTCCGCCCCTGCAACCTGTACCAATGGATTCATAGCATGCCAATCTGCTAGGAATGACTCTTCCTGAGCTAAAATTTGTAAAAAATTTCTCAAGATATGGTATAAACAAATTTTCCCTAGATTCCTCCTCCAAATCTGGAGAGGACTCCAGATAGCTTTGCCAAACTAGCCAATCCGTCAAAAATGGGGGCACCTCCAAATATGCTGCTGTTTTAATCTCTAAGTTAATTAAATTTAATCAGTGGATTAATGGGGATAAGATGCACACTAAGCGCACTTATTTTGGGCGCTTGGTCGTCGGTTATGTGGTGAGGTCATATGGGAGGAGGGATGGCTCGCGGGGTTGGCCCTCTCCTTCTCGCCATCGGAGTTGCAATTGAAGGTCAAATGTAAATTTGTGGCCAACCCTTTACAAGTCCTGCCCACGGTCCATTGGTAGGGCACACAGTTATGTGGAGGGAGGTCATGGGTTCGACCTTGACCTCCGCTCCTTCTAATATATTTTGCACCAATGATATAAACACGCCAAAACCTTTGTTTGAACCTTTGACTTTGCAGAATGCCCACCATCTAAATACGCAAACTTTGGTATATGGTGACTGATATATGGTTTATAATATGCGGAAATTTATAATATAAGTTTGGACACACAGATATATATATATATAAACGTGCCAAAACCTTTGCTTGAAACTTTGACTTTGCAGACTGCCCACCATTTAAATACGCAGACTTTGGTATACGGTTTATAACATGCGGAAATTTATAATACAAGTTTGGATATATATATGTAGGCAGTCTGCAAAGTCAAAGTTTCAAGCAAAGGTTTTGGCGCGTTTATATATATATATATATATATATATATATATATGTTAATCCAACCTTAATAATAAAAAAATAATTCCAACACATAAATATTCACCATGAACCAAAATTCAACCTTGGAGGACATTAGGCAATATCACCTTCTCAAACCAAGCTGGAGAATCCTGCAGTGACACTTGTCATAGTACCATTGGGAAAAAAATGAAAAATATTGCCTACATGCTGACTGGGCTGCCATGTCATCAACCTGTCACTGTTCTACATTTATTTATTTATTTATTATTATTATAAAAATTTGCATGTTCTAAAGAGCGTTCAATAGGCTATAACTTCTTCATCTGAACTCGGTTTTTGACAAAACGAGTTGCGTTGGATTCCTGGTGATGGGTCAGTCCTTGTCATTCTAGTTTGGTGCAATTCTGAGCATTTTTAATTTTGAGCAAATTTTTTCCCCTGATCTAGATTTCGATCACTCCTACCCGCCATGACAACCACTTGGGTTCACTGATTGCCTTGAAAATGGCTTGGCTCTTCAACCAATGTTCTCCTTTTGCTGCTAACCCAATCCAACACTTGTTGGCTGCTTGCTGACTGATATAACATTTTTTTGTACCAAATTGATTCCTCGATGCTTGGAAAACTAACTGATTTCCTTCCCACTGAGAATCATGTTCCTCCTTTGCACAAACATGCATTCGATGCAAGCTTCTCCTTGGAAACCAATTTTCCAAATTAAGCCCATTTGAGTGAACTACAACAATGAGTTCCAACATCAGTAATAACAAGAAAATAAATGACCATTATTTTACCTCCATGGTTCCAAATTCCACATTTGGAATAATGCATTCGCCATCTCCTTCTCTTCTTGGCGTCAACACATAAAATGGTCTATAATGGCTGCAATTTTTTTTTTGACATCTTGTCATAAACACAACCATCAATCTGAAAAACACATCATGCAAGAAACATAACTTGATGACATATCCTCTTGCTCCTTCAAAGCAAAAAATTTCACATCATGTGAACATCGCCATGTACTCTTACATCTTGGTGTCAAAACTCATCAACCAAATACAAGTTGATAAAACATGCCTCTTCAAACGACTGACTCTCAAGTCAAGCATAAGCATGTATAATAATTTTACGATTATTTTCCCAAAACAAAATGAATTTAACATTTCATGAAACACTTATTCAACATCTCCTTTTCATATTTAAAGATAAAATGAACTCTTCCAAGTCGATATGACATGCATGTAACACACAATTGACCAACACAAGTCGACACTCATGCATATGAAAATAATCAACACTCTCAAGTTGACAACATACATGTTAAACAAAGAAATCGACCAACACAAGTCAATTACTCATGCATGTTCAAGCACAATGAAACCATCAAAATTCCACTGTTCATACACACAAACTCTCATGCATGTATACAATTCTTCAACTCTCCCACAAGTACAATCATAAGTACAAGAACCCCATTCATATGTACATGCACTTAAAGAGCTGAAATGAACAAATTTTTCTGCAATAAATGGAGTCAACATACTCCACTTTTAAATACCTTCTTGGTGTAAACATGCAACATGCATTGTAGAGGCAAAAGAACAATCCATTTCAGTGGCGCTTCTTTCAGCTGCACTTCATGTACCTCTCTTTCTCCATGTTCTTCAAATGTTGTGGATGACTTGTTGGATACAAAGTCCAACACTTGTCTACAATATGACCTTGATTATGACAATGAGTGCAAAACAATTGCATCTTCTTTTCAACATGGTTTGCTTTGTCCAATGGACCTTTGGCTTCCTGCATCCTTTGCTTTGAAATTTTCCTGTGCATGGCTATCCTCTTCCAACATCTTGGAACATTATGGTTATCCAAACCACAAAAGGAATTACATGCAGAATTTCTCCAAATCGTATGTGAAGATTTACCATGTTTATCATAATAAAAAACAACTTGATTAAAAGCATATTTATACCTTAAACATTCACCCTTGTTGCCTTCTTGAGGAGGTGAATTTGATGAGGTAATGGTTCTCTTCGGAATACCAACAATGAATTCAATGAATTTAGAGCTTTTAACATCCTCTTGTTCGATATTCTCATTAGCTGCATGCTTATGAGCACCTTCTTGCAAAGTGGGTATAAGAATTTTGCATTCCTCATGAACACAATCTTCACAAGGTTGAGGTAATGAACATGAAATTAAAGTCCTTCTTTGAACACTTTCATGTACCTCCTTGGCTTTAAAGCTTTCTCCATCATGTTGTCCATAACCAAGACCCAAATACTTAAGCCTTTCCTCAACAAATATTGGCTCAATTATGCCTTGTGCATGTTTTCCTAATCCTTTACCTCCTTTTCATGAAAATACATGGCTAAGTCTTACTTGGAATCATGGAGTTGAGTCTCCATCTCATGCATATTTTCAAGAAGCTCTTGCCTCTCCTCCTTCATGTAAAACAACTGCTCTTGAAGTATAATGCTCTCCCTCTTATCTTCATACTTCTCTTGCACCACATCAATCATGATGTAGAGCTTCTGTAACATCTCTTTATCAAAGAGTTTTTCTAAGGAAGATGGATTAGAAACATTGCTTAATGAAGCTGTCATCACACCTGGAATGCATACAAAGCTTCTTTGTTGTGATTTGAGAACCGAGCTCTCAATCTTGACCTTTTCCTTCACACTTAAACTTGCACACAGATAAATTCTCCTTGCACAAATTCAAAAACCAATAGCTAATTATTCTATCTAACCTTGGCTAAAATGATCTAAACCTTGCTCTGATACCAACTTGATCTGAATACGGGAAAACTAGTTTTTCTGTGCTATCTACCTCATTAGTATTAAAATGATTTGTTTAGGATCGTCTCAAGTTAACCAATTGTGAAGGGATTTATGTGTCTTTGATGAACAAGTTAGGAGTTAATTAAGTTTTAAAAACTCATGTACAATAAATGAAATGCAGAGAAATAACACACAACATACACATAATACAATGGTTGATAACAAAGTTCACCCCTCCTGGGCTACATCTCCATGGACCTGCTTCGACTAGTTAGGACCTGTTGGGATTAAGAGTCAAATTTTTGATTACATGCACAAGTAGTGCTCCAATGGCTATGAAATATACTCCATTGGATTCATAAGACCCAAAAACCTCAAAAATGACTATTCAATCTCTGAAATTCGTTTCTAGTTGATCTAGGCTTGACCTCCCATCCTGGTGGCCATGGGCTTGTTTAATCTCCAAAGAGACAAAAGAACTTTTAAAAGTGCTCCAATGCCTCTACAAATTGTACCACTATGTTTATAGCATCAAATACATCGAAAAATGACTCTTCTTAAGCAAATATTAGTCTTCAGCTGATCTAGGCATGGCCTTCATTCGTGGTGGCCCTTAGCTTCAATTTTCTTCAAAGTGCCAAAAACACCTGTAAAATTGCTTCTATGCCTCTGCAACTTATACCAATGGATTAAGAGCGTGGAAATCTACTAGGAATGACTCTTCTTGAGCCAAATTAGTTGAAAATTTCTCAAGATATGGTCAAAACAATTTTTCCCTAGATTCCTCCTCCAAATTTGGAGAGGACTCTAGACAGCTCCGCCAAACTAGCCAATTCGCCGAAAATGGGGGCGCCTCAAAATATGTCGTCGTTTTAATCTCTGAGTTAATTAAATTTAATCAGTAGATTAATGAGGATAAGATGCGCACTAAACGCGTTTAGTATGGGTGCTTGGCCGTCAGTTATGTGATAAGGTCATATGGGAGGAGGGATGACCCGCAGGGCTGAGCCCCTTTGTCCCGCCATCGGAGTCGCAATTGAGGTTCAAATGTAAATTCGTGGCCGCCTTTTTACAAGCCCGTGGCCCATTGGTAGGGCATGCAGTTATTTGGAGGGTGGTCATGGGTTCGACCCCGACCTCCTATCCTTCTCATATATTTTGCACCAACGATATAAACGCGCCAAAACCGATATAAACGCGCCAAAACCTTTGTTTGAACCTTTGACTTTGCAGACTACCCACCATTTAAATACATGAACTTTGGTATATGGTTTATAATATGCAAAATTTTTAATATAAGTTTGGATATAATTAATATATATATATATATATATATATATATATATATATATATATATATATATATATATATATATATATATATATATATATATATATATATATATATATATGTTAATCCAACTTTAATAATAATAAAATAATTCAACACATAAATATTCACCCACACCATTTATATATATAATACGCGAACTTTGGTATATGGTTTATAATATGCGAAATTTATAATATAAGTTTGGATATATATATACATCCAAACTTATATTATAAATTTACTTGCTATTACAAACCATATACAAAGTTAAAATATATATATATATATATATATATATATATATATATATATATATATATATATATATATATATGTTAATCAAACCTTATTAATAATAAAATAATTCCAACACATAAATATTCACCACGAATCGAAATTCAACCTTGGAGGACATTGGGCAATTTCACCTTCTCAAACCAAGCTGAAAAATCTTGCAGTGACAATTGTCACAGTCCCATTGGGAAAAAACTAAAGAAGATTCCCTGCATGATAAATGCGCTGCCATGTCATCAACTTGTCATTGTTCTACAATTTTTTTTATTTAAAATTTGTATGTTCTGAACGGGGATCAATAGGCTATAACTTCTTAATCCGAACTCGGTTTTCGACGAAATGAGTTGCATTGGATTCCTGGCGACGGGTCGGTCGTTGTCGTTCTGGTTTGGTGAAATTCTGAGCTCTTTTAATTTTTAGCAAATTTTTGCCCCTAATCTAGATTCTGATCAACTTTAGTGATCTTGAGCAACTAGAAGAGAAATATATGACCAAACTCTTCCATATAAAGATACATGTTATGAAGACAAATATTGATGCTCTGTTTGACTTAATATTGTAGGTGAATCTCATTGCAGTAGATATGGTCAAGAAGTTGGAGTTGGAAGTTCGTTATCATTCAAGACCATATCCATTAGGATGGGTAAATAAGGATGCAGAGTTGAAGATAACAAAATAATGCAAAATTAGATTTTCCATAAGTGCTGATTTTATTGATGAAGTATAACTAGATGTGGTTCCCCTTGCTGTATGTGGAGTAATGTTTGGGAGTCCCTACATGTACATGTGAGGTGCAATATTCATGTCGAGAGCCAACTAGTATTGGCTTGTCAAGGATGGAAAATCGTTCACCATCAATGCACATAAAGGCAAATCAAAAATTTTGTTGGTAACTTCCAACCAAGCCAAGAAATTAATTAGTTCTAGAAAGAAGTATGTTTTATTGTTTTTAAGAGAAAATGAGGCTGTAGAAGAGTCAATAAGAGGTAAGGAATCCCTGGAGGGGTGCACTAAGAAATAAATACAACAACTGAAAGGGTTGCTACAAGCATATAGGGATGTGTCCTACAAGCCTAAAGGGTTACCGCCTAAAGGGGAAGTGGAGCATGAGATGTAGCTATTACCAGAATCCCCATTGCCAAACATTGGATTGTATAGGAATTTTGTCATAGAATAAAGTGAGGTGAAGAAATAGTTGCAACAACTACTAGAACAAGGTGTCATTAGACTGAGCACATCACCATACGTGTCACCTATCGTCATTGTGAAAAATAAGGATGGGACTTGGTGGATGTGTATATATTACAAGGCATTGAACAAAATCACGCTCAAGAATAAGTACCCCCTACATAAGATAGATGATCCATTGGATCAGTTGTAGTAAGAAAAATACTTCACCAAGATGGACCTAAATTCTAGATATGACTAAGTTCGAGTTAAAGAAGAAGATACATAGAAGACTATCTTCAAGTCAAGGTAATGTTTGTATGAGTGGTAATTCAAACCATTTGGCCTATGTAATGCACCAACTACATTTATGAGATTAATGAATGATGTATTGCTCCCTTTTATAGTTTCATTTGTTATTGTCTATTTGGATGATATACTGTATATAGTGCTACCTAGGAGGAGCACATCTCACATTTGACACAGGTGTTGGGGACATTAAAGAAGCACCAAGTGCTAGAAAATATCAAGAAGTGTGAGTTTGCACAACAATATTTGGTGTATCTCGGATATGTGATAGGTGGAGGAGAGTTGAAGACAGGTCCTACCAATATTGATGCCATAATGAAATAACCTGTTCCTACTAATTTTTTTGAGGTTAGGAGTTTCATTGCGACAACACAATACCTCAGGAGATTCATACCCTCATTTTCAGTGGTAATAACACCACTCCACACCATAAAAACAAGTGGAAAGATATTTTAGTGGGGAAAGGGTTAGCAGAGGGATTTTGAGGAGCTAAATAAGAAGATTAGTCAAGCACCACTTCTAACATTACCAAACTTGAAACAACTCTTAGAAGTGGAGACATGTGTGAGTGGGTATTCTATGGGAGTGGTCTTGATGTAGGGAGGAAGGATTGTATGCTACCATTATGAAGTATTTAATGGGTGTTAGTTTCAGTATGTCACTGATAAAAAATAACACTTCGAATTGTTTTCCTAAAGTCATAGGTCAATTTTTGTTACTTTTTCAAACAAGTTTTCAAAAAATAATTTTGGTCACTAAAGAGGTCTAGGTCAATTGTGCTGCTTCATCTCATTCATCGCCACCATGATTTTCAAGGTCATCTCCATTATCATCTTTTAAGGTCTAGGGTTATGTCACTCCACATCATACAAGTCATTGTCTAGGGGGTTATAATCTGCCTTTGAAAATGTTCAGTTTGTCACCTAAAACAAGGCTCCAACTCTTCATCTCATTCATACAACTTTAAAGTGGGAGCTAGCATGCTTAGGGAATGAAATAAAGGCAAATTTTCTTGTTTAAAGTGTCAAAAAAAGTTCAAAGAAATCAATTTTGTCTTACTGTATCATTAAAAGGAGCTAAAAAGTCATTTCAATTGTCAAAGGTTCAAAGAGGTCATTTCTGACTTATTATCTTATTCAAAGACAAAAATGTCATTTCCAAATGTCAAAAGTTCAAAAAGCCACTTCAAATGTCAAAAGGTAAAAAGGGTCATCTCAAGCTTATAAAGGGAAAAAACATAGATCATTTTCATTCATTGTTATCCCTTGATGTGTGGAATCGAATCTCTCTGCCTCACTAGCACTCCAAAGGTGGTCAAAATCCCAATCCAAAGCATCAAATTCACCTTAAAACTCATTTTCCACCCTTATCTGCCTCCCTTGTTACACTTTTTCCACCATTGTTACTCTTCTAGGTAAGCGTGTTATGCTTATGGAGAATGCTACACAACCTTTGTTTCACTTTTGTGTGATGCACAGGTGCTGTGCAGGCATTGCGCAACTCCTTTGTTACGCTTTTGTGCCTTTGTTGTTATACTTTTGCTACCAGTGTTACACTTCTGTAGATGCCTGTTACGCTTATGGAGGAGAAGAAAATTTAGGTGTTGGGCTCCAAAAACCTCCAAACCAGCTTCAAGCTTGGCACCATTACCTTGTGTAACCCTCATACAAGGTAAGTCATCACTCTTATTTTGTATTTTGGTCGAATTTTTGAGTGTTAAACATTTTCATGCTCATATTGTTTGTCTCCATATTTTCACTCATCCATGTATAAAAAAAAATCATTTGACAAACCCTAACCTACCCCACCCACCTAAACCCTAACCCTAATACCTAAACCTTAATTCACACATCCAATATACATTATTCCCATATTTCCTATCATCTATACCATCTCTAACATGTCAAATTCAACCAAACCCTAGATTCTAGCTGTTTCACACAATTTTTTTTCTTTTGAAATTTCTTGTGTTTGCTAGATTTAGCCACCATCCACACATCCATTTCTCCTCATTCCACTTTCAGTATGGAGATAAGATGCTAATATATGCACTGAATTTTTCTTATAATTTTTTCTCAGCTCCATGACCCTCATTTCACCTTATAAACTTACCCTACCTCCACACTATCTATTCTCATAGTAAAATATTGGGAATTTCCCGTGCTTTCATCATTTTGCCACCTTCCTTACACTTATTTTCCCTCATTCCACCCACAACTTGGAGCTATCAGACAACTCAATCCACTCAAATTTTTCTATAATTTCTCTCAGCTTCACGATCCTTCATCTCATCCTCTAAACTCATACATTCCTACACTCTATTTTTCTAGATTTCCATACATTCACCTAGCTCATCAACACTTAGGGTTTTCATCATTGAAAAACAAAATGGAAAGTGACAAGAAGAGCTTCAAGGGAGGTTTCCACCTCAGGCTAGAACCCTTCACAATGCATGAACTCAATGCCTCGCCATTGGCCAAAATATGCTTTGAGAGAGTTTAGTGTTTGAGATTTTGTGAAAGACTAATGGAAGAGGGATATCATATTCAATGGACCAACCTATTTGATACAAGATTCAGCATGGGAAAGGTCACTATTGCAGGTATGGAGATAATCCTATCAGTGGACCTAATTTCTTCAGCAATAGGTATCTCTTGTCCACCTCTTGTCATGGAGAGAAGTGGCTCAAAGGCATGGAGTTAGACATTGAAAACTACAAACAGTTTCTCAAGCCCCATGCTAGAGAGGAGCTAGACTACCTTTTTCCTTTCAGACACCTCAGAAACAAGTATGATCTTTTGATTAGGTTCATAATGAAGTACTTCACATGTGAAGGAATAGTTTCCAATTTGTATATGTATCATATCAGACTGTTGATGCATTTCACCTCAGTCAAAACAGTTGATTTGCCATATTATTTGTACAAGCGTTTGATGAAGATGATTGAGAAGGTTCAGAGTAGAATAAAATATCATCACACGAGTCTTTTTCATCATGGTATGATCAAGCTCATTAAGTTGCATCACCTGTCCTCCATCAACATGACTTGGAAAAATTTCTTGGAGATATTGTCAGCAGTGCCTACCATTAGCCCTTCTATCTTGCCTAGTACATCATCAACATAGCCAATGGAGGTTGGCTCTTCTAGCATGCCAGCTCAGCTTTCAAATGCTCCTAGGGTTGTTGAGTTTACTCACACATATGATAAGGGGAAGAGACAAGTATTTGTGCCTAAGTCTGCCAAAAGCGTTCTTACACTTGGCACCATTGTGGAACAAAGTGAGATAGAGGATCAACCTATTTTGCATCAACATAGTGAATATACGCCATTGGATATTGAGGTAGCACAGTAGGTGGAGGTCAGATCAGCTGAAGAGATCATCAGAGAGAAAGATGAGGAAATAGAAGAATTGAAAAACATGTTTTCCATTGCTAATTCTCAAATTACCTTTTTGTAGCAAGAAAATTTTCAGTTGAAAGTGAAGCAACTCCTACAAAGGAAGCCCAAGCCTGACCTAGAGGCAGTAAAAGGTAAAGGTAAGGAGGTTATTTATGTTGACCAAATTCAGGACATGGAGGCTGAAACACAAACAATAATACCAAAAATAAGAGGCCTCAAAAGGGCGCTGGAACTAGAAAGACAATCAACTCATCCACCTGAAGAGTTTACCTTTGATAAGCTTATAGCCATGGAAATTAATCAAGACAGAGAGCTTTGGTTGTCAAGGGTTAGTGAGCATTTGGAGAATATCTTGATGAGGGATAATAGGGACAATAAACTGCAAATACACATGGAAAATCATTATCGCCCTAGTAACACAATTTCTCAAAAACGACTGAAACAATTGAAGAAAAGGATAAAAGAAGCACAAATGAAACTTAAAGAGAAGGATAGCTTGGAATTGTTGATTGAAGCTTCCTCAGTTGTTTAGCCCATCTCTCACAAGTTCAATAGACCCAATTTTGAGAATTTTTGATCAATTTTGGATGTTTTTGTGATTTTTGCAAAATTCTGGAAATTCCTCATTGCAAAAGGGTAACAAATTTTTTTATGCTTATTTTGGGGGCATACAAATGACAATTTATTTACATGGATGGATTATTTTGATGAGTACATAATAGATTAAAAAAACCCATGGCATGACAAGCTTTATTTTTGGATAAAAAGCTCAAAAATCACTCATTTTTCATGTCTTTGCCACCTTTTTGGAGCATCTGTTACGCTTTTGGAGTAACCTTGGGAGAATGGATTTTTGAAGCCCTTCCCGCGGGTCATTTTGAAAAATTCAAGATGTTATGGAAACTAGACACACAATAATAGTTGATCATTCTTTCATAAGTGTATTTGGACTCCTAAATGTTCCTCAACAGTGCTTCCAAAGTTCTGTTACGCTTATGCAATTTTTTGTTACCCTTCCGTCAGAAATGTCACAAATCAACATTGGATTCCTCAGGACACTTGTCAAGCTCAGAAATTGTCACAAATTCGAGGTTTTTTTGTCCTATGAGTTGTAATTAGAGTTATTGAGTTGGTTTTTCCCTCCTATCATGAGGGAATATGTAATTAATATTAGGGACAAACACTCCTAGTTCATAGCTAAATTTTAGGGAATGGTTTCTAACCTCCCTAGAATGTAGGAAATTACTCATCTTGTGTATTTATGATCCTTTTTGGATGGGATTTAGACATAATGAGGTGTAATAGTCCATATTTTTTAGTAGTCTCTCTTTAGTCTTTTGTTGGGTTGGATAGTCTCATATTATAGTGGAGATTTTGTAATCAACAATTTGGAATGGAATCAGAGACAAATTTGCAGGAATTGTGTTGAGATATTTGTGGTATGCATTGGAGCATCTATTATTCTTATGTATTTTTATCATTTCATGCTTAATACCATGTCCTATTCTTTCATACATGTTTATCTTGTAAGTTTATGAGAAGAAATCATGTTTATTCATGCTCTGCTTTAGAAAAGGTTTACATTTCTATGTTTAATTGCTTCTAAGTTGAATGAATTAAACTCAATGTTTAGTAAAACTCTCTTATAATTCATCCTATACTCAATGACCTATTAAAATGATTTCAAACTACCTATCTAGCCTCACATATTATCTGCAAATTGACCTTGGAATTCAGACCTAAGAAACCTTATACGTAGTCTACTAACCGAATTTTCTATCCAGCACTAAAAAAATCAAACAAATCCTATTTACTGAGCTTACATACCTAGCCTAAGTTCATTAGATACTCAGTCAATCCTTTTACTGTAAAAATGACAACGAGAGAGCCCTCTCTGGTCCTGGTAGGGCAAGCTACCTGGCTTAAAGCCTGGTCCAAGGTTACCTTTCTTCAACCCCATTTTCAGCCTTGGGAAGTTGGGTAAAGTTATAACATTTTTAGTGTCGTTGCCGGGGAGAGATTGTTAAAATTTTCTTGGGAATATTTATTTTATCCTCTGAAATTTAGACTTGTAGGTGATAAGATCTAGCATTCAAAATAGGTTGAATTCTTAAATCTGAGCCGAAGTCCAAGATTCCTATCTTAAGTTGGCTACTAAAAGACATACCAAGTCAAATCTAGACCCAAATCCCTCACCAATTGTGTATGAACCTGAGAGTATTTTTAGAAAGCATAAAACCAAGTCTTAGAAGGTTGGAAGAGCTATTCCTCCACTTGTCAAATCAAATTCCTTGCCTACGATATTTGTTTAAGAAGATTTGTTTTATAGTTCAGAATTTGAAAGATCTTTGTTTAGAACTAAGTCTGAAACCTTTCTTTTAGAAACCACCTTTGATCCTTTTGATTTTGAGACCTTGCACCATTTTTAGAGTCTTTCTATTCCGAAGTTGATAGCGAAGTCTGGTCTAATTTCCACAAACTTAAAGGCTTGGTGGATACGTTTCAAGAAACTTCAGAGAAAGCTCATTTCCAATATCAACATTAGGATTTTGCTTCATATGTCATTACACCTTCTCATACTGCTACATCATCAAACCTTTCTTTCATTTCATCATTACCTCTGCAAGTTTTCACTCCATCAGCACCTCCACCACCTCCTCCATTAGTCATGGCCAGATTTTCTCCATTGATCCTACCACTTCAACTCACTCCACTACCTCAGAACTATGGTTAGAGACTTCCCTTTTCGATGGAACATCAGAGGCTACAACTTATCAACACATTTACAAAGTGATTGATTTCATAGATCTTGAAGAGATCAACAACGACGATGCCAAGATGTGCATCCTTGAAAAGAGTTTCTCTAGAGAGGTAAAGAAATGGTTTCACTCTCTCAAAATTGGTTCAATAGGTACTTCACCGCAGCTGATTGACTTGTTGATGGTGAAATGGGAAGAGAACAAAAATCCGTTGCAGATTTTAACTGAGTATAACGCATTGAAAAGGAATCCCAATGAGTCTGTCCAAGACTTTATGGCTAGATTCAATACAATCTATGATTCAATTCATGAGAATATTAACCCTCCTCCAGGACTTGCTTTACTTCATTATCCTGATTATTTCAATCCTGGCATGGCCTATTAGTTGAGGTAAAGAAACCCATCAACTCTTGAATAAATGCAGAGAAACATAGTGAGCGTGGAAGCTAATTTGATCATCAAGAAGGAGAAAAGAGTTACTATCAAAGAGGAAATATCCACTTCATAAGAGGGAAAATTAGATACCTTGATCAAGACCATGGAGAAGATGATGGATAAAATGTGCATCGTTGATCGAAAAGTTGAACCCTCCATTAGAAATCCCAATTTCAGGGGTCAAAATCAACAACCTCAATACATGATCAAGCAAAGGGAACGAAGGGGTCATGATCCACAAAGTCAGCAACAAATTCACACTCCATTTCAACAGAATTACACTAAAGGACCTGATGAAGATGATGAAGAAGAAATTTATGGCGAGAACCATTTATTTGAGGAAAATCAACAACCTATTTTCCTCACTGAAGAAGGTCAATTTTTTGTAGAAATTTGTGCAACGGATGATCAAAAATATGTCTTGTCAAATGAAAAAATGTTATCAATGCACACGGAAGATTATCAGAGGGGATATCATAATGCTATTTCTCAAGTGCAGATACAGTATGGGTTGAGGAATAAGAATGTTCCTATAACCTCCAATTAGAAAAAACAGAACGGTCAAGTAGATGCTCATCATAAAGAAGTTGCTGCTCCAAATCAAAGTAAATACGAAGGACCTGCTATTCGTAGTCATGCTAAAGGAAATGAAGCTTTCTTCAATAATCAAATAAAGGATAAAGAAGTCCAAGATGGAGGACAGAAGAAGGAGACTTCACACAAAGATTAGCTCGAAAGAAAAGAGGCACCATTGAAAGAGGTAGAAAAACATTCTACTCTTTTTAATCTTGAAAATGAAATTTCCAAATTGAAAGTCTCCATTCCTCTAACTGAAATAGTTATAATGATTAGTACAAAGTTCAAGTAGCTAAGTTTCTTAGAGATGATCAAATGTCTCACATGGTTAATGTGAGTGATGATCACCCTGAGCTTCTTTTTGGTCTTGCTATTGATGGTGATCTAGAAGATAGTGAGGTCCGTCAATTTTATCTAAGCCTAAAAATCCATGATTTTATCCTTCATAACACCGTGATTGATTCCAGAGCCTCTCACAACCTCATTCCCAAGGCCATTATGGAGAAATTAGGACTGGATATCACGAGGCCTTATCACGATCTTTGTTCATTTGATTAAGGGAGGGTGAAATGTCTTGGCCTCATCAAGGACCTAGTGGTGTCATTAGAGAAAATACCAACCAAGAATGTCCTCATGGATGTTTTTGTGGCTGATATCCCACCCAGATATGGAATGTTACTCTCTTGTTCATGGGGAGCGAAGCTTAGAGGTACTTTACAACTTGACTTTTCATATGATACCATTCTCGTCTTTGGGAAACTTAGGAAATTATACCGGCAAATTAAGATGAAGTACATGATCAACAGTTGAGAAAAGCCAAATAATCATCCTATTCATGCTATTCATGCAGATTTAGAGTCCTTTATATTGTTTAATGATGAATTTTCAACATCTTACGAAGTTTTGATTGAAGAAAAAGTAGAAAATTCTGAATTTTCAAATTCTGTTTTAGAATTGGCAAATGCAGAAATTTGTGAAAAGATGCCAAGTGGTCTGGGACCAAGTGCATTACCTAGAAAAAGTGATGGAAAAATTAAAGAAATAGAAATTTTTGGTACAACAAAACTCTCTCAAGCAACAAACAAAGTTCAGCCATCCGATTTGCAGTTTCCGAATGAGGAAAGTAGTTTGTGGACTATGGACTTCGATGGAGCTTTGGGAAAAGAAGGGGCTGGCATTGGAGTGTGGATTCACAACCCTGTAAATCAATTAGTAAATATTCCTCCCAATGTTTGAATGTCCTCCTACAAGCTGGCTTTCGAATGTTCAAACAATGAATCTAAGTATGAGGCTTTGATAGCCGGTCTGAAAATTCTCAAGAAGTTAGGTGCCAAGAAGATTTATGTATATAGAAAATTCGAGTTAGTAATAAAACAAGTAAAAGGGGAATACCAAGCCTAGCATCCAAGGATGCGAGCTTATCGAAATGCAGTGCTAGACATCCTCAAGACATCCACTAAGTATACTTTGTTGTCGATCCCAAGGGACGACAATGTTATTGCTAATTATCTTGCTACTTCAGAGAACATGTTCAAAATTCCATTGTATCCTTATAAGAAGTGTGAGATAAATGTCAAACACCGCCCTGCTGTCCTAGACAATGTTCAATATTGGCAGGTCTTTCAATGATAAACAAATCAAAAACTTCTTGCAAACATAAGAGGAATTTGTGAATTCTCAAATGGATAAGCAGTACTATGAAGGTGACCAAGAAATCCATGCAGTAGAGATGCAAGTGATTCAGCTGAAAGATAACTCCATTCTAAGAGGTTTGATACCTTTGGAAGAGATTTTCAATCAATATTATGTTGCATGCAAACCAATAATGCTACCAACAGAAGTGGGAGTGGAAGATCTCAATCTTGGCACTTCGGAAAAGCCAAAGATGGTCAAAATTTAAAAAACTTTGAGTGCATAAATGAAAGGTAAATATGCAACGCTTATGTCTCAGTTTGCTGATGTATTTTCTTGGGGATATTCTGATTTGAAAGATGGTGATAAGAGCATAATTTGACATACCATTCCCTTGAGTCCGGATCAGAAACCTTTCCACCAGAAGTTAAAGAGAATTAATCCCAAGTTGTTTCCCTCTATTCAAAATGAGGTAAATAGATTATTTACTGCTGGTATTATAGTGCCTCTTTGATTTTCGAATTGGATGTCTAATCTAGTGCGAGTGAGAAAGAAGACATGAGAGATTCACTTGTGCATTGATTTTAGAAATCTGAATAAAGTGTCATTGAAGGACAATTACCCACTACCAAAGATGGACCATATTCTGCGAAGGGTAGTTGGATCTTCCAGACTTTCATTGTTGGACAGATACTCTAGGTATAATCATATTTTAGTACATCCAAATGATTAATAAAATACAACCTTTACAAGACCTTATGGCACCTTCATGTATGCCAAAATGCCTTTCGAATTGAAGAATGTAGGGGCTACTTTTCAGTGAGCAATAGATATTTCCTTCACCAATGAAAAGGATGTATTTTTGGTCATTTATCTTGATGATATCATTGTTTTTTCCAAGACAGATGAGCAACACTTGCAGCACTTGAAAACAATTTTTCAGAGATGTAGAAAGTTTGGCATATCGTTGAACCCAAAGAAGAGTATTTTTTCTTTGGAGGAAGGTAAATTGCTGGGCCATATCATATCAAAATATGGAATTAGGATAGATCCTTCAAGGATTGAAGCAATTCAAACCTTGGACGATCTTAGGAGCAAAAAGGAAATTCAGTAATTTAATGGCAAAATCAATTTTTTGAGAAGGTTTTTTCCCAATATTGTTGAACACTTACGGAAAATTATTGACATGCTGAAGAAAGATAGTGAATTAAAATGGTCTAAAGAGGCGAAGAAATCATTCAATCAAGTTAAATTGGATTTATATCATCCTCCTATTCTTATTAGTCCAGATTATACACTTGACTTTATCATTTTTTCATTTTCCTTGGAGCATACTCTTGTTGTTGTCATTATGCAAAAGAAAAATCAGAACACAGAGTATCCCATCACCTTCTTTAGTAGAACCATAAGAGATGCAACCTTCAAGTACAACATCATTGAGAAACATTCCTTGGCGTTAGTCAAAGCATTGAATGACTTTTGGGTCTATGTTCTCCACTCCCATGTCATTGCATATGTTCCAAACGTTGCTGTCAAATATGTGCTTACACGGTGTTTCATACTTCTCTAGTTGTACCCGTGATGAAATTTATACAGGATATAGGCAGTGGATCAAATGATATCCAACGAAGAATAAACGAAATGATCCATCTACAACAATCAAGAGATGAAGTCCTCAGTCATACTTCAAATCTTCATGAGAAAATAAAAAAGATTTATGAAAGGAAGACCAAAGATGATGATTTCAAGCTTGGAGATGTTGTTCTTCATTGGGATGCCTGGAATGAAGACAAAATTAAGCACAAAAAGTTTGACAATCTATGGAAAGGACCTTACAAGATCACTGCATTAAGAGGTAATAAAGAATTTCTACTAGAGGATTTTGAAGGGAAAGAAGTGTTGGGAGGACCAATCAATGGTAGGTTCCTCAAACACTATCTTACTTGATCATTGAAGATGAAATTTACTTTCACTGTACATATCATTTTAATTTGATGTCCAAGCAATAAGGAAGTTGCTGCAAAAGTTTGAAGCCCGAGGAGAAGGCTATGAGACTTCTAGATTCAACTCGTGTTTTCTTTCAAAAAGTTAAAAAAGTTTCAGTCAGTTGTCAAGTCAGAGTCAAGTGAGTTTTTTATATTCAAATTCATTTCCAAATTTAGTTCATCATTTCCAGTTTGTGAAAGTTTTTCAATGCCTAGTTTTGACTCCATTTCCCAATGGTAAGGCTACCTGATCTACGGTTTTCTTGACACCTCCTGAAGGAGATGTCATCCCCAACTCGAGCCAATGTTAGTGTCAGTATGTTAGTGATAAATAATAACTCTTTCATTTGTTTTCCTAAAGTCATAGGTCAAATTTTTTTACTTTTTTCAAATAGGTTTTCATAAAATAATTTTGGTCACTGAAGAGGTCTAAGTCAAGTGTGCTGCTCCTTCATATCATTCATCGCCACCATAATTTTCAAGGAGATCTCCATCATCATCTTTTAAGGTCTAGGGTTATGTCACTCCACCTCATATAGGTAACTGTCTATGGGTTATAATATGCCTTTGAAAATGTTCTGTTTGTCACCTAAAACAAGGCTCTAACCCTTCATCTCATTCATAAAACTTTAAAGTGGGAGCTAACATTCTTAGGGAATGAAATAGAGACAATTTGTCTTGTTTCAAATGGTTTAAGTGTCAAGAAAAGTTAAAAGAACTCAATTCTATCTTACAGTCTCATTAAAAGGAGCTAAAAAGTCATGTCAAGTGTCAAAGGTTCAAAGAGGTCAATTCTGAATTATTATCTCATTCAAAGACAAAAAGGTCATTTCCAAATGTCAAAAGTTCAAAAATTCATTTCAAATGTGAAAAGGTAAAAGGTCCATCTCAAGCTTATAAGAGGCAAAAACATAGATAATTTTCATTCATTATTATCCCTTGATGTGTGGAAGAGCACCTCTCTACCTCACTAGCACTCCAAAGGTGGTCAAAATCCAAATTCAAAACATCAAATTCACCTTAAAATTAATTTTGCACCCTTCTCTGCCTCCCTTGTTATGTTTTTTCCACCATTGTTACGCTTTTGGGTAAACGTGTTATGCTTCTGGAGATTGCTACGCAACCTTTCTTACGCTTTTGTGCATTGTGCAAGTGTTTCACAACTCCTTTGTTATGCCTTTGTGCCTCCATTGTTATGCTTTTGCTACCAGTGTTACATTTATGTAGATGTCTGTTACGCTTATGGAGGAGAATCAAATTTAGGTGTTGGGCACCAAAAACCTCCAAACTAACTTCAAGCTTGGCACCATTACCTTATGTAAGAATCATACGAGGTAAGCCATCATTTTTATGGCATATTTTCGTTGAATTTTTGAGTGTTTAAACATTTT
The DNA here is from genome assembly GCA_034641835.2 of Pinus albicaulis. Classification (NCBI taxonomy): domain Eukaryota; kingdom Viridiplantae; phylum Streptophyta; class Pinopsida; order Pinales; family Pinaceae; genus Pinus; species Pinus albicaulis. The sequence goes on along the minus strand of CM076584.1, from coordinate 690,940,892 downwards.
CATGCTCATTTTGTTTGTCTCCATATTTTCACTCATCCATGTATAAAAAAAATTTATTTTGACAAAACCTAACCTACCCCACCCACCTAAACCCTAACCCTAATACCTAAACCTTAATTCACACATCTAATATACATTATTTCCACATTTCCTATCATCTCTAACATGTCAAATTCAACCAAACCCTATATTCTAGCTATTTCACATTACAAAAAAAAAAATACTTGAGATTTCCTGTGTTTGCTAGATTTAGCCACCCTCCACACATCCATTTATCATCATTCCACTTTCAATATGGAGCTAAGATGTTACTCTATGCACTAGATTTTTCTTAAAATTTTTTCTCAGCTCCATGACCCTCATTTCACCTTATAAACTTACCCCACCTTTACACTAGCTATTCTCATATTAAAACATTGGGAATTTCCCGTGTTTTCATCATTTTTCCACCTTCCTTACACTCATTTTCCCTCATTCCACCCACAGCTTCGAGCTAACACACAACTCAATCCACTCAATTTTTTCTAGAATTTCTCTCAGCTTCATGATCCTTCATCTCATCCTCTAAACTCACACTTTCCTACACTTTGTTTTTCCAAATTTCCATACATTCACCCATCTCATCAACACTCTAGGGTTTTCATCATTCTAGTGACAAGAAAAATGGAAAGTGACAAAAAGAGATTCAGGGGAGGGTGCCACCTCAGGCTAGAACCCTTCACAAAGCATGAAATCAATGCCTCGCCATTGGCCAGAAGATGCTTTGAGAGAGCTCAGTGTTTTAGATTTTGTGAAAGACTCATGGAAGAGGGGTATCATCTTCAATTGACCAACCTATTTGCTACAAGCTTCAACATGGGAAAGGTCACTATTAAAGGTATGGAGATAAGCCTATTAGTAGACCTAATTTCTTCAACAATAGGTATCCCTTGTCATGGAGAGAAGTGGTTCTAAGGCATGGAATTATACATTGAAAACTACAAACATTCTCAAGCCTCATGCTAGAGAGGAGCCAGACTACCTTTTTCCTTTCAGACACCTAAGAAACAAGTATGCTCCTTTGATGATGTTCATAATTAAGTACTTCACATGTGAAGGAATATTTTCCCGGTTGTATAGGTATCATATCAGGTTATTGATGCATTTAACCTTAGTAAAAACACTTGATTTGCCATATTATTTGTACAGGAGTTTGATTAAGATGACTAAGAAGGTTTAGGGTAGAAGAAAAGATCATCACACTAATATTTTTCATCATGGTATGATCAAGCATATTTGTGTTGTATCATCTGTCCTCCATCAACATGACTTTGGAAAATTTCTTGGAGATATTACCAGCAATGCCTACCATTAGCCATTCTATCTTGCCTATTACATCACCAGCACGACCAATGGAGGTTAGATATTCTAGCATGCCAAATCAGCTTTTAGATGCTCCTAGGGTTGTTGAGTTTACTCACACATATGAGAAGGTGAAGAGACAAGTATTTGTGCCTAAGTATGACAAAAGTGTTCTTACACTTGACACCATTGTGGAACAAAGTGGGATAGAGGAGCAACCTCTTTTGCATCAGGATAGTGAATCAACGCCATTGGATATTGAGGTAGCAGAGAAGGTGGAGGTTAGATCAGCTGAAGAGATCATAAGAGAGAGATGAGGAAATAACCGAATTGAAGAATATTTTTTCCACTGCTAATTCTCAAATTACCTTTTTGCAGCAAAAAATTTTTCATTTGAAAGTGAAGCAGCTCCTACAAAGGAAGCCCAAGCTTGACCTAGAGATAGTCAAAGGTAAAGGTAAGGAGGTTATTGATGTTGGAAAAATGTAGGACATGAAGGCTGAAACACAAATAAGAATACCAAAAATAAGAGGCCTCAAAAGGGCTTTGGAACTAGAAAGACACTCAACTCATCCACCTTAAGAGTTGATCTGTGATGAGCTTATAGCCATGGAAATTAATCAAGATAGAGAGCTTTGGTTGTCAAGGGTAAATGAGAATTTGGAGAATCTCTTGAAGCTGGCTAAGGGTAAATGAGAATTTGATGAATCTCTTGAAGAGAGATAAGAGGGAAAATAAACTGCAAAGACACATGGCAAATCATTATCGCACCAGGAACACAATTTCTCAAATAAGGCTAAAATAATTGAACAAAAGGCTAAAAGAAGCACAAATGAAACTAAAAGAGAAGGATAGCTTGGAATTGTTGGCTGAAGATTCCTTAGTTGTTTAGCCCATCTCTCACAGGTTCCATAGAACCAAATTTGATAATTTTTGATTAATTTTGGATTTTTTTTGTGAGTTTTGCAAAATTCTAGAAATTACTCATTGTAGAAGGGTAACAAAATTTTGTCACGCTTATTTTGGGGGCACCCAAATGATGATTTATTTACATTAATGGATGTATTTTTATGAGTACATCATAGATAAAAAAACCCCGATGGCATGACAAGCTGTAATTTTGGAGAAAAAGATAAAAAATCACTCATTTTCACATTTCTACCATCTTTTTGGAGCCTCTGTTGCGCTTTTGGAGTAACCTTGGGAGAATGGATTTTTGAAGGCTTTCCCGTGGGTAATTTTATAAAATTCAAGATGTTATGGAAACTAGACACAGAGGTCTAGTTGACCATTCTTTAAGAAATGGATTTGGACTCCTAAAAGTGCCACCAAAGTTTTGTTATGGTTCTACAATTTTTTGTTACCCTTATGTCAGAAATGTACAAATCAACATTGGATTCCTCAGGACACTTATCAAGCTCAGAAATTGTCACAAATTCGAGGTTTTGTTAGCCTATGAGTTGGAATTAGAGTTAGTGAGTTGGTTTTTTCCTCCTATCATGAGGGAATATGTAATTAATGTAGGGGACAAGCACTCCTAGTTCATAGCTAAAATTTAGGAAATGGTTTCAAACCTCCCTAGAATCTAGGAAATGACTCATATTGTGTATTTATGATCCATTTTGGATGGGCTTTCGACCTGATGAGGTGTCATAGTCCATATTTTATATAATTAGACCCTCTTTAGCCTTTTTTTGGGTTGGATAGTCTCATATTGCAGTGGAGCTTTTGTAATCAATAATTTGGAATGAAATCAGAGATAGATTTGCAAGAATTGTGTTGATATACTTGTGGTATGCATTGGAGCATCTGTTCTTCTTATGTATTTTTATCATTTCATGCTTAATTCCATGTATTATTCTTTCATATATATTTATCTTGTAATTTTATGAGCAGAAATCATGTTTATTCACGCTTTGTTTTAGACAAGGTTTACATTGCTATGTTTATTTGCTTCTAAGCTAAATGAATTCACCTAAGTGCTAATTCAAAATCTCTTATACTTCATCCTATACTAAATGACCTATTGAAATGCTGTCAAACTACCTATCTAGCCTCACATATTCTCTGCAAATTGACCTTGGAATTTAGACCTAATAAACCTTATACATAGTCTACTCACTGACTTTTCTATCCAACACTAAAAACATCAAACAAATCCTATTTAACGAGCTTACATACTTAGCCTAAGGTCATTAGATACTAAGTCATTCCTTTGACTGTAATAGTGACAATGAGAGAGCCCTCTCTAGTCTTGGTTGGGCTAACTACCTGACCTAAATCCTGGTATGAGGTTACCTTTCTTCAATCCCATTTTTAGCCTTGGGAAGTTGGGGAAAGTGATAAAAATGGGGAAGTTGATGCAGGAGAATTGAACCATCCTTTGAAAAATAAAAAAGAACCACTTATAGAAGATAAAAAATGAGAAAATCGCGTCAAAAGGAAAGGGATTTGTTAAAAAACTTGAAAAAATAGATCCATGAGGGATCTTAGGAATAATGTTGAGAGATTTGTGAAAAAACCCATGTTGAGAGCTTTAAGGAGAGGACCACGTTGAAATATTTATGGAGAAGATAATGGATCTTGAAAGGATCCACAATATTGTAATTTCCTCTATAAATTGTAGCCATTGGTCATTGAAAATAGGTGGTTGATTGAAGGAACATTATACTTGCTGAGGCACCATGAAATAACATAGAAATTAAATTAATTTTAATGCATAGTTTAAGTAATTTTGTTTGTGTGCATTATGATTTAATACATTGATGGATTAATGCATAGATCTGTTGACTTTATTTAATGAATTTACGTTACATGTAGACCAAAAGGTTGTTAATTTTTTGCATTGGAAGAGAGGATGAGCTGAGTTTGTGGAATCATAACCCACATGTCACAAGATTGAATCAGTAAAAATATTGAAAATGACAGACCCCATAAATCATTTTCATCAAGTGGTACTAGAGCACAAAAGATTCATGTGCATAGTGTGGAGGAGAATCATCAAAAGAAGGTAAAAGTAGATTGAAGATATGGTAAGAGATTTTTTTTCTCTTTGTAGGTGATAACATAGGAAGGTGAGAATATTTGCAGTAGCCTAGAGCAAGGAGTGCTCAATTGGTTCTAGAGGAAAGAACTAGGGAGATGCCTAGAGCCCAAACATAGGAGAAAGTTAGGTGATGTATCATGTAGCAAGGTTGAGACTTGTTACTGTAGAGGTGTGTTGCAGTTCTTGAGTAGCAGTTGTTACAAGAAGACCAAAGAGGATATGATTAGGAGGTCATAGTTTTTTTCACCTTGGGAATCTAATGTATGAGCATCAACCCATCCTCTCAAAAATCAACAAGAACCACTTCTAGAAGGTGACAAATGATAAAAACACATCAAAAGGAAATGGATTTGTTAAAAAACTTGAAAAAATAGATCCAAGAGGGATCTTAGGGATTATGTTGAGAGATTTGTGAAAAAAACCATGTTGAGAGCTTTGAGGAGACGATCATGTTGAGAGAATTATGGAGAAGATCGCGGATCTTGAAGTGATCCACAATATTGTAATTTACTCTATAAATTGTAGCCTTTGGGAATTGAAAACGGTCAATTTGATTAAAATTAGACCCGCCGAGGCACCATGTAATAACATAGAAATTAAATTAGTTTTAAGGCCTAGTTTATGTATTTTTTTTTGTGTGCATGGTGATTTAATACATTGATGGCTTGATGCATAGATCCTTTGAATTTATTTGATGAATTAACATTAAATGTAGACCACAAGGTTGTTCATTTTTTTTAGTGGAAGCGAGGGTGAGCTGAGTTTGTGGAATCATAACCCACAAGTCCCAAGATCGAACTAGTAAAAATATTGAAAATGATAGGCCCCATAAATCATTTTCATCATAATTTCTCCAGTACCCTACCTATGGAAAGGAGCTCTATGCCATATTGCAAGATGTGAATAAGTGGAAGCATTATCCACATGCATCACCAACCACTACAAGGCCTGCAAGCCCAGAGTAAGCTAGAACATACTAGGCATTACAAGTGGATGGGGTTTCTACAATAGTTTCTTTTAGTGATAAATTACAAGAAGGGAAACACAAAAATGTTGGTGACATCCTTTCAAGACAACCCACATCATAGATCAAAACTTTGGGGGATTTTATGCACATGGAGCCATTCACCCATGATGCATATAGAGAGGCATATTCAAAGGATGAGGACTTCAAGGAGGTCAGAGAAATTTTGAGGTCTAAAATGGGCCTCCTAAGGAATATTATAAAATAATAGTGGAAATAATAAAATAAGATTAGATTACATCATCAAATTTTAAAAGGAAAAAAAGGAAAAAATTATTTTTTCAACTCGTATTTTCAACTTATCTACCTAAATTCCTCCTCCAATGAGTAATCCCACTTGAAATTTGAGTAAAACCAGAGGGAAACAAGTTGAAAAAGTAATTTTTTTTTTCATCTTTTTAATTTTTTACTCCAAAAATGGTGAATCATCCCCCATGGTTGACTTCATCATATTGAATCCCGTTGGTTCTTATAAATTTGATTTTGGTTATACATTTTTGTTTTGAGGCTCATTTTTTACCTCAAAATTTCTCCAATGGATTTAGCAGTTTTAGAGTCAAGAGTCATGTGCACGATGGTTACAACAATGTTGACTACCATTTCCAAGATGGGTTACTCTACATCATGGATAAGTTATGTGTTCCTAAAGGTGATCGATTGTAGACAATTAAAGAGGCTCACACCTCCAATATTGCAGGGCACTTTGCTATAGGGAAGACCATGGCCAAATTGCAAAGGTATGTGTATTGGACCAAGATGAAAGAGCAGGCAGTTATGTTCATAAGAGGATGCATGTTTTGTTGTACCAGTAAGCCTAGGAATATGAAACAGGGTATGTATCATCCCTTACGTGTACTTACTCATCCTTGGGAAAACATCTCCATGGAATTTTTAGGAGGTTTACCAACAATCCATAAAGGACATGGCTGCTTGTTCATGGTAGTTGACATGTTCATCAAGATGTGTGATCAGACTCCAGGCAAAAATACCATCAATAGGGAAGAAGCAATAAATTTTTTATTTGGACATGTTTAGGTGCACTTTGAGATACTAAATAGCTTCATTTCAGACATGGACACAATATTTCTCAATGCATTTTAAACTATATTGTGGGAGAAGATGGACACGACGTTGAAGAGATATACAACATTCCATCCACGAATATATGGGCAGACAAAAGTAGTAAAAATAAATTTTGTGCATCTTCTAAGGGGATTAAATGGGAAGCATACGAAGACTTGGGATGAAAATCTGGTATATATACAACATTCTTACAATAGAGAAATCCACACTTTAATAGGAAAGTTGCCATTGGAAACATATTTTGGATATTTTCCACCTTCACTTTTGGAATTTTCATATGGAAATCAAGGAGGAGTGAGGAAAGATCTTATAGGGGATGCCTTGAGGGTTGAAAATTTTATAGAGAATATTAGGTGTATCCATATATAGGTACAAGAGACACTACATAAGGCATAACATAAATATGAGGCTAGGTATGATCAACATGAAACATAGAAATTGCCCAATATGAGAGACAACTTATGGCTACGGTTGAACAAGGAGAGGCTACAGGAGCCTGGTAATAAAAATAAGGCTCTGAGGAATGGTTAATGCCTATCGATTCAGTTTACCATCATATATGCACATTTAATTAGTTGTAAATGTAGAGAATCTAAAATCTACGACCCTTCCATGTTAGATCAAGAAGATGAACAAGTCTTATCATCTGTGGAGGATTTGGGACCAGATGCTTAGGAAGAGTTGACATCATATACATTTTTTCATAAGATGTCCATAACTACAAGACACGGGCAACATGCCATTTGGTAAATTAGGTTGAAAGGAGAACTTCTAGGAAAAGCTAAATGTTACGCCAAAGAGAAGGCATAGGGAAACATTTCCTCACCTAATTTAGTAGAGGCTTTTGGGGATAAAAAATATCCAAAAATGGGGATGTGATCTAGATTATATCATTATCATAAATTTCATCCATATTGATGCTTTTATAGTGGAAAAAATGGAGGAATTATCTCTCAAGACCATTTTTACTTGTGGGTCCTAGCTTGGAAAATTGGAGTTTGAAACCTTTTGGGAGTGTTTTGAGGTATCAAACAAATTTTTTGGGGGTAAAAATTTGTTTCTTTAGAACAACACCTTTTTTTCCTAAAATACACACAGAGACCTTTCCAATGACACAATAATCACATCAATTGGAGTTTGTATGCAAAATATATGGCACTCAAAAATTGACCTTCCTATTTTCACCACCATAATTCCAAAGGATGCCATATCATCCCCCATTATTCATGGAAAGGGGGTTATCCACGTGATTATTAGATAGAAGAATCCAAAATATTAGATATTGTAACTCTGGTTAAGACTTGAGGTAGTCAACCCTAACCACTAGTAGGCTATCGAGTTGTGTTATAACCGAGCCACTAGGAGGAAAAGGGGTTCCATTATTTCGAGTGCATTTCTTCCATAGCTGAGAAAAGATAGCAGAGAGGGATAGGAGATAGAGTGCACAAATAGGATTTGTGCACTGTAATGAAACTCGACTAGCCACAGGCTAGACTTAGTTATACTCACAACAATATTTCCATTCAAAGAAAGAGAGCAGAGTGGCCTTACCTTTCCAAAAGGGTTTTGTAGGTCATATATTGTTTCAAATGTGTGTAAGATTTTATTTTTTTTCTACATAATTTCCATTTTCATGCATATGCTATTAACTATTAGAGTTGTTTTTTCCAACGCCTGATTTCCCCATGAGCTAAGTATGGTGAGTTGTAAGTTCACATAGGGACTTTCATATGTCCAGTTGTCGTAGTTATCCTTATCTGACACCGGGGTTCCTCCATTGCTATATAATGGAGGATTTATATTTACATTAACATAAGTTTGTGAGTAATTAGAGAACTGAAATACTGAATCGTGGACCAGTGCCAACCATCAAGATTGTTTGTGGATGGATCGATGGATGGTCATGGCGTCATTTAAACCAATCCTTGAAGACTTCAATCGTCCTGTTACATCAATTGTTCATTGTTGATTCCCATTGTTCCCTCAGTTGTGCTTTAGGGGGGGGGGGATTTTCTCACAATGGAGACTATTTATTCTCACTCCTTCTACAATTGTGTTTTATGGTGGGCTAATTAGATGATGACAGATATTGTTTCCTTATTGACAGTTGTCATTTTTGTGTGTGATGATGACGATATTCAGACAACTTTAGGAGTGTTTTTGTATGACATTTGCCATACTTACATGCCTTATTTTTTTTGTTTGTTGGTAGTGTTGCTTCTGTTTGAAGCCTTTATACTAGTTCTTTACTGACGCCTATTTTTTTGAATATTTTTGGGAGAAGTTAATAATTTTTTCCACCTGAGTGCCTACAGCAACAATCCTACTTCAGAGATCGACTGACCTCATTGAGGTTTCACTACTCTCATATTTAGATTTCTGATACTTCATCATTTCATACTTATTCACTGGAGAAGGTCTATTTTCTTTCCATTTAGTGAATCATTATGGGACATACAATTTCAGCTCCATGATACTTTGAGAACTGTCATCTCTCTTTTTGGGGGGGACTTTTTTCCTACAGGTTTTTCTCTCTTTCTCCGCTTATGAGAATTTGTACATGGGTACCTCATCAGGCCTCATTGCTATGACCCATTCTTTGTTTCCTTTTTTTATTTACTCCCTACGTTTATCTTAAGGGGGGGTGTTAGAGTTGTCTTTTCTAATGCCTCATTTCCCTATGAGCTAAGTATGGTGAGTTATAAGTTCACATAGGGACTTGTATATGTACAATTGTAGTAGTTATCCTTATTCGACATTGGGCTTCCTTCATTGCTACAAAATTTAGGCTTTCTATGTACATTAACATAGGTTTGTGAGTAATTCAATACTCTTACATTAACAATGATCTACAAATCTACAAATCTAAAGTGATATAAAACTGTAATAGTGTATATTTTTTTTACTTTTAAGTATAATTTTATCAAATACATTATGAAAAAATATCTAGTGGAATATAAAAGGTAGTTTATAGATAATATTGGTATTTGAGCCAAGTTTATTTGAGTATATCGTGGAGAATTGTATGAGATCTAGATCAACGAGGCCAAAAATCGTAAAACCTAATCATGGCCGATGGTTCTGTGAATAACCCTTTTGATCATGTAGAGGAGAGGTTTTCATGGTTGGAACAAGAAGTTGTGGATTGAAATCATAATGTAAACATCATCATGGTGGCCTTGAGAAATAAGCTTGGGAACTTCAGAAAATATTTGGGTTCTAATGTAGAGGACAAATTAAAAGGGGCATCGAGAGATCGGGAAGATACAAAGAACTAGCTGAAGAAAGGACCCAAAAAATATCAACCCAGTTCAAGTTTCATGAATTAATCAAAACCCTTGTTCAAAATGGAAGCAAAGGTCAATATCAATCCATACCATGGTGAGATCAAGACTCAGAAGCTAGACCATTGGTTATAGCAACTATGAGTGTCCATCAAATTGAGGAAGAACAAAAGATTTCATTTGCACATATTAAATTAGAGGGCCATTCCATAAATTGGCGTGGAATCCACACAGAGACACTAAGGTTGGAGGGAGAGACTCCAGTGACTAAGTGGGAGGACTTCAAAACCCTCATTATCTCATCGTTTTACCCTATTGTGTATGTAGAGGACCAATGTATTTGGTGGCACTTCTTTAGGAAAATTCCATGGAAAAGCAAGCAGGAGTACACCACAGAGTTAAGAAAGATAGGAATAATTCTTAGTATCTCCCAAAATAACCTATTTGTACTCCTCAAATATTTGGGGGCTCTACACTTCCATATGTGGGAGCAAGTGATGTTGTTTAAACCCAAATTGGTGGATAAGTCTTGTGTACAGGCACAATACCTAAATAATATTGGCTCGAAGAAAGTGTAATCAAATGGATTGAAGAAGAAGGAGTAACATGATGCTTCTAATAAGGGTAAGAAAAAGTAGAAAGGGGGAAAATATAAACAAACAATATCCACAACATACCAATTCAAATATCCAAACAACTAAAACAACAACTACAACATTTACGTCATATAGAGTAGAAGTGTTGGAAGTTACATTTAGAGTTTAACTTGAAGAACACAACTAAAGGCAATAAGAAGAAGAATCTCATGGCCACTGATTCGACCAAACAAGTTGAAAGCGGCTCAAGAATGGATGTGAAGATCATTTGTATGCCAGTGCAGAAGGAGGTGAATATGAATAGCCTTTAGCAATAGGAAGAGAAAGAAATGACCAAACTCTTCCATATAAAGATACACATTAAGAAGAGAATGATTGATGCTCTATTTGTCTTAATATCACAGAAAAATATCATTGCAACATATATGGTCAAGAATTTGGGGTTGTAATTTCATGATCATCCAAGCCCATATCTATTGGGATGCGTAAATAAGGATATAGAGATGAAGGTACCAAAACAGTGGAAAATTAGATTTTCTATTAGTGATAATTTTATTGACGAAGTAAAAATAGATGTGGTTCCCCTTGATGTATGTGGAGTCATGTTTGGGAGTCCCTTCATGTATATGAAAGATGCAATATTCATGCATAGAGACAACCGGTACCATCTCTTCAAGGATGGAAAATTGTTCACCATCAATGCGCATAAAGATAAGTGAAATTTTTTGTCAGTAAATGGCAACGAAGAGGTATTTTTTATTATTTTTAAGAGATAATTAGTTTGTAGAAGAGCTAGTAAGAGGCAATGCATCCCTGGAGGGGTGTACTAAGAAACATAAACAAAAATTGGAGTAGAGTTTTTATGTGACTTACCCAACTACACTAACCCATAGCAAGAGGGTAGACATTATGCAAGTCTAGATCCAAAGATATAGTTATGGAAACAAAACCTATCATTTTCGACTTCCTTTTATTATTCTTCTTATTTTGTATGCTTATCAATAGACTGATTCTCTCCATGTTTCCCATATTCCACTCGAGAGTTTTCCATAGCCCCACATGTCAGTTGAGTGTGTGGAATGATAAAGTCTAGTCTAACTTGCCTGGCGCGTTCTCGCTTCTCTCGATTCAATCCCCAATCTTTGACCTTATCGGAGTCAGTCTTACCATCATGCACTGTAAAACTTCTCACCATAGCCCGACTTCCGACCTCCGACTTAGTTTGGTACCCGACCTACCTTGGTATTTCTCATTGTATTTCGACATAGTCAGGGTCAACTATCTTGTCCCAATACGATATTATTCCGAGCAGTCCCGGCTTTTGACCTCTGACTTGAGATTAATTGCCTAACTTGGAAATGGGTCCACTTCTGACTAATCACTGCGCTGTGTGATATTAGTAACCATTTTAGGGTCACCACACATGGGGTCTACCTCTCAGAGGTAGGATAAGGTTTAGGAAACATATGTTATAAGGTCAGAGCACTCCTCTTTGCACCACATCGAAATGGCTCTATGCCTTCTTCATGAATCAAATAAGGGATCCCTTCTTACAGTTTTCATTAAATTAGAGGAAGACCTTTATGTTCGCCATGGACACATGTCTGAGCTCTACATTGATCATCTTGAGTTTGTTTCCTCAACCATGGATCTTCCTCAGAGGTTCCACAGACCCCTAGATCGATGTCAATGCTTGGTACCAAAAACCATGGTTAACTAAGACTTTCCATGGTGCTACCCCTCCTGCCTTCCCTGAACTCAGAAAAGGAGTTCCAGGCATGGCGGCCAAGGCTTTTTAGCAACCATTACTTCCCACAAGTTTGGTGTGAACTCATGAAGGGTTCCACCTCTCGTGCCACACATCGTGAGTGCCAAGACCCTCCTCGGGACTGCAAGAAGCTTCATAGTGGTGTGTAGAACCATCCAGTTCCCATTCAACAACACGAGGATGCTAGAAGCAGATACCTAGTCTGATGAGGATGAAATTCTGGTTAAGCCTTCCTATAAGGGCCTCAGGCTACCCTCACACTTAGTAGAAGAAAAAAATCCTTCAAGCATATAGTAGCATAGTTTATAAGCCACGACATTGAGAATGAACACAAATACTTAGGGTCCTTCCATACAAGAAGTCTACATGAAACCTTTTACATTAATAAAAAGGGTCTTTGAGCCCTTTGTTCCACTTTAAAGTTTGATCCAAACTCTTAGGACTTCACTATAGCCCATAACGTGATATGTTACTTCTCTATATTTAATCATGTGTTGTCTTCAATAAGTTAAGCATGTCATTGAGAATTACGTTTAATTCAGAGTTACAACTTAGTCTTTATTATCATGTGGTTCATTATAATTTTAGTGCATTAGATGCTCTATGATCAACACTAGCAAGTCATTTACACAACCTCTGCTTCCAATTTAGAAGCTTAGAAGCTTAGTCTTCCTGTTACTATCACATTTCTACAGGGATGAAGCCACATGTTAAAGCAATAATCAATGATAATGCAAACCCAATTACAAAACCATTACAATAATAATGCAACATAATTCATCAACAAATAAACAATTATAATATGTACTTATATTCAAATTTGCAGGGAAATTGAGTCAGCAAAAAGGAATCTCAACCCAACCATAGAAAACTACAGTCACATTTACTTGCTATTGTCACCCCTAAGACAAATTAGAGAGTCTGAGGGGTATGCTTTCTCAAGATATTTAACAACAGTTGCTAACAAAACAATAGGGACTCGAGATGACCTTTTTCCTCAATCCTAGCAGATGGCTTCTGCCTATTTATCAACACAGAGGGTCAAAAGGTGCTCTACCTCACCTTGAGTGTACACACAATGATTCATCCCTTTCCAGGGAGTTCGAAATCCACTGTAACCATAGTCTACATTTCAGGTTTTCTTTTGGTACTGCTTCAGGATGACCTCTTTCCAAGTTGCTATAAGGCTACCAAGTTTTCTATCTCAACCCAAAACCTCCATGGGACCCAAACTATTATAGGGCTCCAAATATTCCATCCCAACCCACAACCTCCAGGGGCCTAAGCTGTTATAGGGCTCTAGAGACCTTTGTCTCAACCCATAGCCTCCAATAACCCAAACTATTACAAGGATCTAGGAATCCTATCTCAACCCACAACCTCTAAGGACCCCAAGCTATTACAGGGCTTCTGAGCCTAGCATCTCGACCCACAACCTCTAAGGACCTGAGAACCCATCCCCTTCTTTTCTCTTCTCCTTGCACTGCCTATTGATTACCCTATTTGAGCATTCAATCCTATGGAATCTCTGCGTGCCCAAGAATGCATAAGGAATGCATAAGGCAGGCAGGCCAGGAATGCATAAGGAAGGTAAGCCAGGAATGCATAAGGAAGGCAGGCCAAGTAGAGGCAAGCAAAAGGCTAAATATTGAATCGATTTTTCTTAGATCAAAAGCCGAATTCGAGCAGGATTAGAGTGAGACAGTAAAAAAAGTGTTGAGGTTTCTTAGTGGAAGAATAACGTTATATTGTTTCATGATATTGAATTTATGAAATATACAAATAAAGGGGTTTTGAGCAGTTTCTTTCCCCATATACATCTTGTGTTGTGCGATTTATTTATTTCTTTATCTTACTTGTTATGTGATTGCACGATTGAATTTGGTTTCCATAAATTGTAGAAGGATTCAATATTTTGTTTTAGTACATTAAAAGACCAGATTGAATCCCATTGTTATATTTTCTATAGGAAATATCCTTTCGGTTCCACCTATAACACACCAGTTAATCACATGATTAGAGTTTGGTACGTATATCTTAAGTAAAAAAAATAGAATACATTGTGAACTCTAACTAATGTAGGTAATGTATATACGCCACTGATATAATCCCCTAAAGGATTTCAAATGGTCCACAATAATATGGCGCCAACATGGCACATGTCCCAATTCTTAGGGATCTCTTCCTTGGTTTAACTCTTAGGTAAACATGTTCCATAACCTAGAGCTATTTGTGCACCCAATGCCTATTTGTGTAGCTTTTATCACTATATTGTGTCACCTTCAAGTTCTTATTTATGACCCGAACCCATGGAATATGTTAACTGGATCACTCCAGCTAAAAGGAGTATTGCAACTCTTGTCATATAATGCCTCAAATGGGCTCATCCTTATGGACTCTTGTTATCCATCATTGTATGGTAATTATACATGTGGAAGTGTTGTCGCTGCTACAAAACCCTCCAAATTTTTGTCCTGCACCAATTTTGGGAGCCTACCTTGGTCTTGTACATTGTTGTCGCAAACATTGAATTCCATTCCATGTGTTTTCTTTAAATGTTTTGGTCCCTTTTGAGAGAAAAGAAAAATGTCTTATTTTTGCATGATAAGTGTCGCACGATGTATATAAGATTTTTTTGGTGGTTTCAAGGGGTTATCTTTGTAAAAATGAGTTGATCCTACCATGTAACTATATGTTTTACTCATTCCCAAAGTTTTAAGCATTGTTGCACAAGTTTCGTAACAGTCATAGAAAAATGTATATTTAGTTTCACACTTCTCGTAAGTTGTCACAATTTTGTTAGGGGAAGTATGTTGTTCATGTGTCCTGGATGATCTATGTTGTTCTCTCATCAAGTATTCTAAGTGTGTGATCATAATTGAAGTCTTATCATTGTTCACATCAGCCTCACCGATCCCACACTTAGTCAATTTATGAAAGCTTTCCGACCAAGTAACTTAGCCTCATATAGCCCTCTTGAACTAAAAATTGAGCAGTCTCAAACCTCTACCTGTGACCCTGCCTCTTGAAACTATGCAATGCGTAGTTCCTGCCTCCTAGAATTGTGCACTGCACAATTTTAGTGGTCAATCTCGAACCTTAGCCTCCAAAATTGCGCAATCCAACCCTTCAACCTAGAATCAATTGCACATTGCGTAATCTATGACCTCAAGGTTAGCCTTTGAGCTCCCGAGCTTCACAATTGTACAATTTCCCAACCTCATTTACCTTCCAAAACTGTGTAATAGGCTGAAATAGTGCCCATCCCCTCAGCTTGTCACACTGAGCTCCTAGATTGCGCAATTTTCTCCTTGATTCTAGCCTGAACCGTGCATTGCGTAGTATCAAGGCTCAAGCTTCACCCCTGACTATTTAAGTTGCACAATTGCATAATCAATGAGCGTCTCTCTCAGCCTATCACTCGGTTTCAACTAAGTCAGTGGATCAACATGCACTATCTTATACTAGGGTTTTATCAGACTGATGTCCTCTTTTCATGAGTGAATTGCAGATGCAGGTGCCTTATCATACCATGAATGGATTATGAAGAAGGTAAAAATGCTGAAAATACATCTTTGTAGTTGATCATGCAAGATGATCAACCAAGAGAAAGAAAAGGGACACTAGCTTGCGAGCACAACTCAAGACTTGATATCATCGAATACTCCTTACCTCTAAGCCATATGGAGGTGGATAGAAGAGCATTCTCAAGCAGGAAAATAACAAGGAGTAATAATAATGGATTTACATTGCCATATCATCAATAAGTCCATGTCAGTAGTGTCATGTCATGAGCCATCATATGCCACAAAATTATTGTAGATGATGTAATTTATGTTTCGAAAATGTATTGTAAAGTGAAAGTCCAAAGGACATGTACAAAATATGAAGAGTCATGTAAAGTTGAAAATTCATAGGAAGTCAAACAGTCATGAGGGTATTTCATGTGTCACAAGTAAGGTGAAGCATCACCTCCCCATTGGTTATATATACACCCCCATTATATGAGCAAAGAAATTTTCACCTTGTCTCCTACCACAAGGCATCAGAGAGACACGCTAGTTATTTTGGGGAGAAAAAATTTTGATTACACTTGACCTTGGCCTTCTAACTATTTAGGTTAGGAGTAGGATTAGCTGCATTCTAGTTTCCCCTCTTGTTCTCCTTAATATTTCTTGTGTTCTCCTACTTATGTCTTGTATCATGTTTGATTTAGCCTCCTTTTGCATGTGCTTTTGTTTTTATTTCTGGTTGTGTCATGTTTAACTTTTCTACTCTGTTAATGATAAGTTTCATGAAGAGTGTCCCATTTCAGCTTAAAAGGAAACATGGAAAAATAGAAAAGGGCTTTGTGAAATTGAAAAATGTGGCTAACCTTCGGTCCTCATTCTTTGTGTTTCTTATATATTTTGGTCAATGAAGTTTCTACGGAAAATACGATTCTTCCATGAGGATAATTTTTGTCAAACCATGATACTTGTGTCTATTCTGGAGACACTCGGTTCTTTATGTTTTTTGTATTTTCAAACTTATCCAATAAATTGGAAGAGGATAGGGGGAAAAATATAAACGATCAAAGCTAAATCAAAGTCTCTATATGCTTCTTTGAAGGAACAACCTCTCCTACTCTCAATAAGTTTGGATCTCTCTTCCGCCCATAAAATGAATAGGTGCCAATGCAAAATACTACTAAAATAAATAATAAAGGTGAAAGAAGAGAAAGGCTTCCTATGTAGAGAGGTGAAGCAAGCAACTTCGTTAGGGTACTGACCAGGCTGGCTGGTGGTGGAGAAATGTTTGTGTTCTTGTAGAGACTCTTCCGGGGTAATGTCAAGGCCTTCTCATAGTGGAGCAACACCAGAGATGAAAAATTTTACTCTAAAAATCTAAAGCTCGTGAACTTCACTACCTTTTCCAATTTGAAAAATTGTGATATTACTTAATCTTATATTGCGTCCAATCGAGAAGGTAGAAATGTGACCATGTTTATTCATAGGGTAAGTGGGGAGGCTAAAGTGATTTTCACAATGAATCAATAATCCTTGCAAAACTAAAACCCTACGCAGAAGAGTCAACCAAGGTAGCTGAGAAATTGAAATTATACCAGTGTGTCTCCAAATGTTGGCGTTGCTACAACACCCTCTAAAATTTTGGCCTGCACCAAATTTTAGGGCCTACCTTAGTCTTGTAAATTGTCATCGAAAACATTGAAATCCATTCCATGTGTTTTATTTAAGTTTTTTGGCCCTCTTGCATGAAAATAAAAATGTCGTCTTTTCGCATGATAAGTGTCACAAAATGTATATAAGTTTTTTTTGGTGGTTTCAAGGGGTTATCTTTAGGAAAATGAATTTATCCTACCATGTAACTATTTTTCACACTCATTCCAAAAGTTTTAAGCATTGTCACACAAGTGTCGTCACGGTCGTCGCAAAATGTATCTTTAGTGCCGCACAAGTGTCGTCAGGGTTGTCACAAAATGTATCTTTAGTGTCGCACTTGTCATAATTTGTCACAAATTTGTCACACTAGGGGAAGTATGTTGTTCTTGTGTCCTAGATGATATATGTTGTGCTGTCATCAAGTATTCTTAGTGAGTGATCATAGTTGAAGTCTTATCATTGTTCACATCAGCCTCACTGATCCCACACTTAGTAAATTTTTGAAATCTTTCTGACCAAGAAACTTAGCCTCCTCCAACCCTCTTGAACTACATGTTGTGAAATATTAGCCCTCTAGCTATGACCCTTCCTCCTTACACTATGCAATGCATAGTTCCCACCTCCCAGGACTATGCACTACGTAGTTTCAGTGCACAAGCCCAGACCTTGGCCTAAAAAATTGCGCAATCCAGCCCTTCAACCTGGCCTCAACTACGCGTTGCGTGATATCTAACCTCAATCTCATCCCTTGATATCCTAATCTATGCAATTGCAAAATTTCCCACTAACTTAATATCAGAAGCTTGATGGCCAACACTATATTCATGCTTGAATTGTGAATATTTGTAAGACTGTTTTGTAAATGTTTTTAATTCATGTTTGTTTTTCACTTAAGGTAAAGTAGTTGAATTATTTCCGTTATTTTAGTGCTTATAATATTGAGAATGTGTTGTAATGTTTGTTATGGTTGTCACATCTTTGTGGACTATTCCACTAGATATTAGATATACCTTTCATGTTTGTGTTGGTTGCAATGATCGTCACATCTTTGTGGGCTATTCCACTGGATGTTAGAGGGACCCTTCTAGTTTGTGTGTGTATCTACTAGGGTGGTATTAATACCTCTCTCTTAGGGGATCGATTTTCTCCCTCTTTGCAGTAGAAGAACCTTGAAACACTTACAACTGAACACTCACTAGGCATACTTACTTTCTTTTCAAAGGCGCACACACGTTCCTCTCTCTTGTTGATAGTTAGAGCCAAGGAAAATCTATATGAATACATGGACACCGAGTCGATACTCTAGATGGGGCTCCTATTAAAAATGGCGTGAGTTATAATTGGACTTCACATTAGGAATACCCCCTTGGTTGATTGATTTCCAACACTTCTCATCAAGAAGATATTCTTCCCACTGCTTGGGTTGATGCATCACGTACATCCTTAACATGTCCTCAAGGATTATGCTAATATTATCTATTTTACCATATGTTTGTGGATGCTATGCCATATAAAATTCCAATTTTGTTCCCAATCCCACAAATAGTTCCTTCTAGAATGTGGAAGTGAATCCTAGATCTCTTTCTGACACAATTTTCTTAGGGATTCCATGTAGCCTCACAATCTCCTTTATGAAGCTTTGTGCAATGTCACTAGCAGAGTTAGTGGACTAAACTGCCAAAAAATGGTCTACCTTGCTCAGATTATCCACCACTACCATGATTACATCATGCTACTTAGATGTTTTGAGAAATCTTGTAATGAAATCCATATAAATTACCTCCTACTTCCATTTTGGAATGGGGATAGGATGTAACAACCCTGCTAGATGTTTGCTCTCGACTTTTACCTATTAGCATTGTATGCATCTTTCCATGAAATAAACGGCTTCCTTTTTCAGATTTGGCCAATATTATGACTTTCTAATATTTATAAGGGTCTTTCGATACCCCAGATGGCCTGAATAAGGTTTAACATGGAATTATTTCATTATTAGTATTTTCATTTCATCATTGTTAGGAACATAAATTCTGCCTTTGAACCTAATTAGACCATCCTCAGTGAGGAGATATTCTTCATCCTCACCTTGTTGCAATAATTTATCTCTCACTTGCTCATACTTCTTGTCTTGAATTCCAAAATTTTTACTTTTTCTTTCAGATCCGACGTGTGCGAAATTACAATTCCTAAGTGATTGACTTGAATTGTTCTGCTCAGGGTATCAATGAATCTTTTTTCTTTACCTTTTATGTACTTGATTTCAAAGTCAAATTCATTGAGCGTGGCCAAACATCTTGCTTGCCTCTCATTTAACCTTGGGGTTCCAAAAAAATACTTGAGTCCACTATGGTCTGTCACAAGTGTGAATTTCCTACCAAGGAGGTAATTCCTCCACATATTTAAGGCATGAATGATGGCTACCAATTCTAAATTATGAGTCCAATAATTTACCTCATGCTCATTTAAATTTCTAGACTCATAGCATAAAATTTTCCCTTCCTGCATTAAGACTCCACTGAGTCCTTCCTTACAGGCATCTGTACACACCATGAAATCCTTGTCAAGATCTGGAATCCTTAGCACTGATGTATTGGTGAGAAACAATTTTAGTTGTTCAAATATCTTTGTACATTTTGTAGTACACTTAAATATTTTCTATTTTATCTGCAAGGCTGTAATGGGAAGATCTACTTTGGAGAAATTTTGAATAAATCTTCGTTAATATCATGCCAATCCCATGAATGATATAAACTCATCCACATTCCTTAGAGTTGGCCTTTCCCTTATGGATTTGATCTTTTCAGGGTCAACTGAGATTCCTTCGTCATATATGATAGGCCCCAAATAATGTATCTGTGATTGGAAGAAATCACACTTTATAAGATTTTCATAGAGCTTATGCTCTTCTCAACAATTTCAATACTGTAGTGAGATGATTTTCATGTTCTTCTTCTGATTTTTAGTACACAAATATGTCATTAACAAACACAATGATATAGTTGTCCAAATAAGGATGCAACACACTGTTTATCAGGAACATGAACATAGCAGGGGCATTGGTAAGTTGAAAGGGTATCACAATAGACTCATAGTGCCCATATCTTGTTCTGAAAGACGTTTTATGAATGTCCTCCTCCTTGATTCTCATATGATGGTATCTTGACCTTAGGACAATCTTGGAGAGAATTTCTCCTCCCTTAACTGATCAAAGAGGTCATCGATTTTTGGAAATGTGTTCCTATACTTAATGGTCACTTATTTTAATTGCATGTAATCGATGCATAATCTAAGGGTTCCATCATTCTTCCACATGAACAATACAGGTGCTCCCCATAGGGACACACATGGCCTTATGTATCCCTTGTCAAGCATTTATTTTAGCTACAACTTCAACTCAACCAACTCTAGGGTGATCATTTTGTATGGAACCTTGGACGTTGGCGCTGCTCTAGGTGCCATATCGATAGAAAAATATACCTCTTGGTGAGGAGAAAATCTAGGAATCTCCACTAGAAATACATCTACATATTACTACAAAACAAAGTATCTTTGTAGCAATTTAGCTTCCTCATCTCATATTGCAGTGTCGGTTCTCTCATGCTTAGAAAATTGTATTGAAAATAGCATGCAACATTGTCTGTTGTTGCATTTGGCTTTCATAATAGTGATTAGCCTGACTAAAATGTGCATTTTCCTACCCCACATCACTCTTTTTACTCCTTGATCATCCAAGCACTCAATTGTTTTTCATAGAAATATACTTTGGTTCGATCTAAGTACAACCAGTCCATGCCTAGAAATATATCATAAAAACCCAACGGTAATACATTCAAGTTGGTTTTGGTGTGCATGTCACTGAGCTCAAATACACATGACCTTACCCAATGGACGATCCTTCGTTTTGTTCCAATTTACAACTAAACTAGACAATGTTCCTCATGCAATTATCTGACTAGACTTCATTTATCAATGAGTTTTGAGTTGAAATAAATATAATTAGAACCTGAATGATTTAAAATATAAACGAGTCACTCTTTCATCTTACCTTCCATCTCAATGATGGATGCCTGGTGATCTCCTTGGAGGTGGTCCACAACTATGTAAATTCTTGGCATACTCCGCACTACTTCACCCGCTAGGCTCACCTATTGAGCATTGTAAATATTTGGTCCCACATCCTATTGATGTGGACCATATCTCCTTCTGTGGTTCTCACCATAGGTATAGCACTTGAGTGGCTCACAACCTTCAAACTTGGGTTGTAATGTCATCAATTGCTGCACTATTTTCCTAGCAACGACATTGGATTTATGTTGAAACTACCTTATCTGAGCGGGGTGCTTACCTTATTTACCTTATGATATTTTCCTGGGAAAACTCTTTTTTTTTTCCAGCACTTCCCTTGGCCTTCCAATTACCTCTAGTATCAGGCCTATGTTGTGCTTTCTCATAGAAGTGTCCTACCTTCTTGATAGATTCTTTCAGAGTTTGAGGTTCCAAAAAATCAATTTTGTCTCTGAATGCCATAGGAAACCCGCTGATGAATCTTTGGGTTTTCGATTTTTCATACTTGATATATGGCACATACCATAATAGTTTTAAAAACTTAGCGACATAATCATAACTGGCTAACTGACCCATTTTGAGTTCATGAAATTCCTAAGCGTTCAGACAAGTATTGCTCTGTAAAGAGCTTCTCAAACTCCACCCTAAGTCAATTCTCTCTGAACAATGGCCCTAATGTTCTCCAAGTCCTCCCACCATATGTCAAATTTTCCTCTTAAGCTGTAGGTGACGACTCTAGCTTTCATATTCTTAAAATAGTCATGTATTCTAATTTTTTTCATTCCTAGTAGCTAAGACTCAGTGTCCTGTGCTTTCTTCATATCCCCATCAAATGTGGGTGCCCTTGCTTTCTTAACCTCCTCAGGCATGTGATCCTTTTCTTTGCTTCCTGAATGATGGCAGTGATGTTTGAAATGGTGGTGCCTCCAAGTAACAAACTAGATGGATTACTAGAATAATGCACATGTGTGCTAGTTGCCCCCCTTGGGGGTTCTCATAGGTACATCCCCTCGCACAATGTCCTCAATTCCTTTCCTATGTCTCTTTCTGGACTTGCCACCACTCGCTTTTTTGGTGTTTTCTCCTGAGTTATGAAGGTCCTTATTGTCTCTATGAGTACTCTCATTTAGAATGCCTTTATCTCTGCTAATCAAAGAGACTTTGCAACATGACTACATTGATATCTGCTTTCCTTTATTGGGCTCTTCGTAGCCTCTCATTTTCGGCCTTAACACTTCTTACCATAGCCCTCATGCTTCTCAAGATGTCCATCCAGTCTGGGGATTTATTCCCTTTCTCTTGGAAAACTGATCTTTCTTCTTTATTAGCTCCGATCCCATTACTACATTTACTCTATTTTATGATGCTTGAAAAGTGTTTTCAATCACACACATTGTTAGAAATTTCATGATAAATGTCTAAACACCTATTCATAACCTTGAGTCTTGCATTTATGGTCTTGCCATGAAGATTTATGCTGTGAAAAAGCAACCATGTCACTGTGAAAACACATTTACAATCATGTGCATTAACCATTCAAACTTGCAATTTCTATCATGATAATCAACAATGGATCAATAGTAAGCGACAATAAATAGTCCAGGCCAAATTTTAACATTTGAACAGTCACTTAGTAACTATCTGAAATCATCACTCGCTCGTGATTAAGCCCATCTGGTCCAAGTGTTGAACTTTCAGCTCTGATACCACTCTATGACATACCTAACCCCACTAACCCATGGGAATGAAACCTATAATTTTTTACTTTCTTATTCTTCTAATTCTTTTGTATGCTTATCGAAAGACTAAGTATCTCCATGTTTCCCATCTGCCATGTGGGAGTCCGCCATAGGTCCACATGACATCGATCGAGTGTGTGGAACAGTTGTGGCTAGTCTAACTTACCCGACACATTCTCGCTTCTCTCAATCCAACTCATGATCTCCAAAATTATTGGATTCGGTCTTACCATCGTGTGTGGTTAGCCTTCTCAGGACGAATCGAATTCTGACCTCTAACTTGGTTTGGTATTTGACATCCCAGGGTCTTGATCACCATATTTCGACATAGTTGGGGTAAAATCTCTTCTCCTGTGGCAGTATTCTTTTGTAGCAGTCTCGAATTCCAACCTACGACATGAGCTTAATTTCCTAACTTGGCAAGGGATCCATTTCTGACTAACGACCGCTTTGTATGATCTCAACAACTAGTTTGGGGACACCATGCATAGGGTTTACCTATCCAAGGTAGGATAAGGTTTAGGAAATATATGCTATAAGGTTAGAGCACTCCTCTCTATGCCACATCAAAGTGGCTCTCCACCTTCATCATGAATCGATTAAGGGATCCCTTCTTTATGTTTACATTGCAATAGAGGAATACATTTATTGTTGATCAGCGATTGTCATTGATGTCAACCCAAGCAGCACCAGGGCTAACCCAATATTGCACGGGAATTTTGACCTAACAAATTAATATATTTTGGGTCAATAATGATTTTGATGGTTTCTACTTGTCGAGATGTTTCCATTTATATATGGCACGCCATGTAATTCTTCACGATTTGAGAGATATTCATGTTTGAAGTTTGTACCCCCAGTTAGTGGGCTAAAACCCCATGGGGTTGGGGCATGGGTCATTGAAGAGTAATAATTAATAATTTTTAAGCTCCTAAAATCCCTCCCATGTTCACTTGTTGAAGCCCCTCTCAACTTAAGCATTTATATAAATTGTGATCTTCATTTCCTCCTTAGGCAAGGGATTTCGCTATCTGAAACAGGTCATCGTGGAATTTTCACTCTAACTTTTTTTCTACGAAGGTTCAGAAGCTGAAATTTTTATGAGGCGAAGTCGTAATCGTGAGGAAGCTGTTGTAAAAATTTCAGATCAAGGTGTGCAATATGTTTTGAGATATGATCTTTGGAAGTCAGGGTTTTTGTAGGCTCCTGAAATTCATCTCAAAGAAGTGACCTTGGTAAATTTTTCATAAATCTCTCTCTGAGTATTGGATTGGAATTCCGTAAAAAGTGACAGATAGTGAAAAATATTTTATTTTTTATCTATCAATTTCAGAGCCAAATTAAGGAACAATGACATGTGGCATGCCGTACAAGTGCGCTTTGCTGAAACAGTCCATAATTAGGGCATTGTGAGAGATTGGGTATAACTCTCTCTTGAAGAATCCAAATTGGGTCAGAGATATGGCATTGGAAAGATGACTTAGAGTACTACTATAGGACTGAAAGCCAGATATTGAGGATTTGAAATAACAGAGATACACCAGATTCAATATCGAGCTCCTAGAAGGCAAAGAAAAAGCTAGATCATGTGTTGTCAAGGGTTGCAAAGGACCATAATTTCTATGGTAGCAATGCAAATCAAGGTGTAGCAGAAGGTAGCATGACAAGAGCATCAACCAAGGTGCATAATAGCAGCAAGAAGTTCATCATATGAAGTCTTCAAGTGGGCATCACTGCATACAATCATTGTAAAGGTATCATTGTACTAAGTCATTGTAAATACATTATTGTAAAAATTGTACTAGTGTCTATCTACCAAGGGTTGAAGAGAAAGTGTTAGGAGGTCTAGGATCATCATTAGGTGGTTGTGTCAAAGTTGGGGTTATGGTCTAGTATATCTTCTTCTTCTACATCATTCTATATCATTTTAAAGTGGACCATTTTCCCTGGTACAGGAGTCCATTCTTCTTTTATTCTTCTATAGGGTGGTAGGGTGGTGCTACGGTGAGTTGTAGCTCATTGGGTGTTGGGGCATCCGTTCATTTGACTACTGAAGAATCTCAGGCATTGGAGTGTCCATCTGGTGGGAGCTGGAGAAGAATGATTTTCTAGATTCTAGCAAGTTGGAGCTTTATTTTCAATTGGAGTTGAATATTAAAGAATTATTAGAAAAGCATTAGGTGGTTTTTGTCCCAAAGTGGGTTTCCACCTTAAAAATTGTGTGCATTTGTGTTCCTCTTGTTTGTTACTATCATTGTACAAAAATGACCATAATAATTAAAGATTAACTAATGCTCTAATTGGAAGGAATACCGATTCAACCCCCCCCCAGTATTTCCAACAATTGGTTTCAGAGCTTGGTTCCTTCAATAATAGTTTAACAACTAGAAGGAGGTCATGGAGCATACCAAGAATGGTGTACCTCTATTTGATGAAAATAATTATGCACTCTGGAAAGGAAGAATGGAGGTCTATCTCTTGGTGCAAGGTTACGAAGTATGGGACACTGTTCAAAATGGATTTACATCAACTGCGGATGAACAAGGTAAGAAGAATGTGGTAAATGATGCAAAAGCAAAGAATATTATTATTAGTGGACTGATTGAATCTGCTTATCATAAGGTGTTGGGTTGTAAAACTGCCAAAAATGTATGGGACAAGCTTGAGAATATATATGTAGGTGACTCAAATGTCAAAGAAGCAAAGCTTCAAATATATAGAGCAAAATTTGAGCAACTCAGAATGAAAGAATATTGCAACATTGCTGCATACTTCCAATATGTTGATGAAATAACTAATACTCTGGAAGGATTGGGAGAGCCAGTTGATGATAAGACTATTATACAGAAGATTCTTAGAACATTACCAGGGAGATTCAACCCAAAGGTATCGGTCTGAGAATACAGTGCAAATCTGGACAAACTCAGCAATGAAGAATTACATGGAGTTCTCATAGCATATGAAATGAGACTTGATGAAGAAAAGGGTACTTCAAATCTAGAAACTGTGTTCGTTGCATCTAAGTAAACCAATAAGGACAAACAACCTTCAATTGAAATGACATGCATCTGCAAGTGTGAAGAAAAGGGAGATGATGGAGAAGGTATTTCAGATGAAGAATATGCTTACTTTATGAGAAAACTAAAACCTGGTAAGGGAAAATTCAAAGGTAAACTTCCATTGATATGTTTCGGTTGTGGTGAGGTTGGGCATTTCGTAGCAAAATTTCCGAGCAAAAGTGATGGAAACTCAAAAGGAAAGAAAGGCTTTAGGAAATTCAACAAGCAAGGCAAAAAGAAAGGATTCAAAAGGAACTTTCTCTCTAAAGAAGATAGCTCATCATCCGATGAATAAAGTGACAGCAAAGAAGAATCCAAGGAGAAAGTATTGTTTATGGCCAAGCACAATAAACAAGAAGTATCAAACAATGAAGAAGAAGGGTTGACCATAGAAGAATTTTATGAGGAGGCAATCAAGATTATAAAAGAGCTCAATGCTGAGAAGATCCGTTCCAATACTCTTGAAGAACAAGTTCAAGGTCTCAAAATTGAGATTGAAGAACACAAATGTATTGAAGAGTCACTTCAAAAGAAGTTGGAAGAAAGCAACCAAGAAAGGGAAGCATTAGAAGCCGAAGTAGTCTCGCTGCGTAAGGAAGTGAAGAAGGGAAAAACTGTCCAAAACTATGCCAAAAACTCAGGGGCATTGGAAGAACTCATCAAAAATCAACGATCTTACAATGACAGAATTGGCCTCGGTTACAAAGAAGAAGAAGCAGGACCTTCTACAACAAAATACAATGAACCTATGAGATATCAGAAAAGGCTTAGACGAATAATTATATTTCATGTTAATGATAGATGACTATACTAGGATGACAACCGTCATTTTCCTAAAGAAAAAATTTGAAGCATTTGAGTGCTTTAAGATCTACAAGGAGTTAGTTGAAAATGAAACTGATTTGAAAATAAAGTGTTTAAGATGAGATAATGGTGGATAATTCACTTCCAAATTATTTCAGCAATACTGTGACGAAAATGGAATAAAAAGGAAATTTTCAACAGCACGAACACCTCAAAAAAATGGAGTTGCTGAAAGAAAGAACAGAACCGTATAGGAAATGGGTAGAACAATGTTGAAGGACTCAAAATTGGATGAAAAATTCTGGGTTCAAGCAATTGATATGACAGTCTTCATTATCAACTGAAGTCTTCTCATAAATAATTGCAACAAGACTCCATACGAATTATGGAAAGGAGAACCAGCTAATGTAAAATATTTCAGAATCTTCGGAAGCAAATGTTATATCAAAAGAGAAGATCAAAATTTGGGTAAGTTTGAATCACATGTTGATGAAGGTATCTTTTTTGGTTACTCACGCAAAAGAAAGGCCTATAAATGCTATAATCTAAGTCAAAAACATATAGTGGAGAGCATAAATGTTACATTTGACGAAGATGGTGTTCTAGCGAGTAATGATGAGGATCTAGAATCCTTGAAACTTGAGACAGAGGCTGAAAAAGATACAGATAAAATTGTAGAACAAGAAGCAACTATCAATGAGGAAGAAGGAAACAATGATCATCAAGATATACCAAAACAACAACAAGAAGCTCCTCCAAGGAGAACAAAAGAGTGGATTCAAAAGTGTTGTGGGAAAACAAGTAAACACGCAAGATAATAGGAGAAATGTATATTGAAATTGAACAACTGAAAGATAAACCACTTAGCAACTTTATTGATGAAATTCTCCGTGTCTACAAGCCTCTCGGGCCATCTATTTAAACTTAGTCTATTTCGTTATTACAACCATATTTTGTTATTCGACCTACATTTTTAGTTATTCTAACTACATAGGTAAATTACAATATTCGCTGTCACATTTTTTAACAAACTCCACCTTGACAACAAATTGTCCATTCATCATCTTTTTCGCAAGCTGATAGAAGCAAGACACCATCTCAGCTTCTCTACTGTCACTGGCTTCGTGAATATATCTGCATGATTCTCCTGTGTGCGGACCTTCTTGAGGACTACTCTGCCGCCTTTGATTACATGTCTCACAAAGTGATACCTTACATCGATGTGCTTAGTCTTGCTGTGATAGGCTGGATTTGTAGCCAAATGAATAGCGCTCTGATTGTCACAAAACACATTCACTTTCTCCTGCGTCCTTCCAATCTCATCAAGCAGACCTCTTAACCAGATTGCCTCTTTATAGGAATCTGAAGCAACTATATACTCTGCTTCAGTAGTGGACAAAGCAAATGTCTCTTAAAGCTTTGACATCCAACTGATTACTCCACCTGCAAGAGTAAAAACATAGCCTGTAGTAGACCTCCTTTTGTCCAAATCACCTGCATAATCAGCATCCACATATCCGCAGACTGTACCTTCACGACCATCAGAGCTGATGCAATGGTCACTTGTGCCTCTCAAATACCGAAGCACCCATTTCACTGCTCGCCAATGTTCTTCCCTTGGATTTGCCATGAACCTGCTGACAACTCCAACTGCATGTGAAATGTCAGGTCTTGTAGATACCATCGCATACATTAAGTTGCCTACCACATTTGCATATGGTACACGAGACATATACTGCTTTTCTTCATTAGTTCTAGGACTTAAATCCGAAGAAAGCTTAAAATGGGAAGCTAATGGAACATTAACAAGTTTCACATTGTTCATACCGAACTTTTCAAGTATTTTCTCCACATACTTCTGTTGTGATAACCAAAGCTTACCATTCTTCCTGTCTCTGTGTATCTCCATGCCCAAGATATGTTTTGCCGCTCCAAGATCCTTCATTTCAAACGTCCTAGACAGCTGAGCCTTTAACCTGTTGATTTCTTCCATGCTTTTGCTTGCAATAAGCATATCATCAACATACAGCACCAAGATAATGAATATTCCATTGAAACTTTTGAAGTATACACAATGATCATACTCACTTCTGATAAAATTCTGGCTCATCATGAAGGAATCAAACTTCTTGTACCATTGCCTAGGCGACTGCCTCAGGCCATACAATGATTTCCTGAGCTTGCAAACTAATCTTCTGCTGCGACCTTGTACAAAACCTTCTGGCTGATCCATATATATCTCTTCATCCAAATCACCATGAAGAAAGGCTGTTTTAACATCTAACTGTTCTAACTCAAGGTCAAGTAAAGCAGTAACACAGTACGAATAGAAACAAGTTTAACTACTGGTGAAAAGATCTCATGAAAGTCAATACCTTCAACCTGAGAATACCTTTTGCAACCAGTCTCGCCTTATACCTTTCGATACTTCCATCAACTTTTTTCTTCACCTTGAAGACCCATTTGCACCCAACAACGCTTCTCCCTTCAGGAAGTTCTACAAGATCCCAGGTATTGTTTTTGGCTAAGGAGTCCATTTCTTCTTCCATAGCCTTTTTCCATACCTCGCTATCTGCATCATCAACTGCTTCCTGATAACAAGATGGTTCCCCATCCTCAGTAATCAATGCAAATGATGAAGCAGAGTCTTCATACCTTTTTGGTGTTCTTCTTTCCCTTGTAGACCTTCTTAGAGTGACTGGTTGCTGACTGTATTCTGGAACTTCTCCAGTTTCCTCTGCTTCTCCACCTTTTTCAGAAGTCTCTCCTTCCTTTCGACTTTCTGGAAAAGGTACAGTCTCCAATTGAATCTGCTGACCTGGCGATACCTGCTTTTGTTCAACTTTTTCAACATCTGATTTTAAAAGAGATGATTCATCAAATGTTACATCTCTACTAATGACTATCTTCCGTGAAGTAGGATCCCACAACCTATATCCCTTCACTGAATAATCATATCCAACAAAGACACAACATTTTGATTTGGATCTAATTTTGAACGCTGATTTCTAGGAATAAGAACATAGGCATCACAACCAAAAATCTTCAAATGCGAATAATCACAAGACTGACCCGACCAAACTTCTTCAGGAATTTGACAGTTTATTGCAACCGAAGGTGATCTGTTAACTAAATAACAAGCAGTAGATACTGCTTCTACCCACAACTCCTTTTGCAGATTAGCATTACTAATCATGCTTCTGGCTCTTTCCATAAGAGTCCGATTCATCCGTTCAGCAACACCATTTTGCTGAGGAGTATAAACAACAATTTTATGTCTAACTATCCCTTCATCCTTACAAAATTGTTCAAATTCTAAAGAGGTAAATTCACCTCCATTGTCAGTTCTTAAACATTTGATTGATTTTCCTGTTTTCTTTTCCACCATTGTTTTAAATTGTTTAAACACATTAAACACATCAATTTTCTTTTTCAACATATAGACCCAAACTTTTCTGGAGAAATCATCAATAAAAGTTAAAAAATACAAGGCACCTCCATAGGACACAATAGGAGATGGTCCCCACAGATCAGAGTGAATATAGTCCAAAATCTGCTTGCTATTATGATTGCTAGACTTGAATCTTTGTTTACATTGTTTTCCAAACACACAATATTTACAAAAAACCAACTTCAAGGATTTCAAATCAGGAAGTAGCTTGCGATTCATCAGTACCTGAAGACCTTTCTCGCTCATGTGACCCAACCGCTAATGCCATAGACGAGAACCTTCTTCTGATTTATCTGACACGATCGCTGCTTCACTGACTTGAGTGCTTCCCTTGAGTCTGTACAGGTTTCCGACCTTTTCAGCCTTCATAACAACCAAGGCTCCTTTCGAGACTTTCAACACTCCATTCTGACCTGTAAACTTATAACCATTCGAATCCAAAAATCCCAAGGAAATCAAGTTTTTCTTTAGATCAGGTACATGCCTAACATCAGATAAGGTTTTAATTGTACCTTCATACATTTTAATTCGCACATTTCCAATCCCAACAGTATGACAAGACACATTATTTCCCATGAAAACAGAATTACCATCTACAGTTTCATATGATGAAAAACCAATTCCGGTGTGGACTCATATGATGAGAAGCACCAAAGTCTAATAGCCAATAGTCAGCATCTTGTGAGATATTACATATAGGGAGTGCTTCAACAATTAAAACCTCATCATCCATACCTGAATCGACCTGATTTGCTGCCTTGTTGTTTTCCGCCTCCTTCCATTTCCAACAATCCTTTTTGAGATGTCCCGGTTTGTTGTAGTACCAACATTTTGATTTACTCTTCTTGCCGCCCTTTGACTTCGATCTGGAAGAACCTCTTGTCTTCTCCCCCTGTTCCTTTGAGCGACCTCTAGCTACCATGGCTTCAGGTGCAGAAGTATCAATGCTAGATTGTCTTTGTACCTCTTCAGATAAGAGAGCACCCACAACAGATTCAATTTAATGAATCGACAGTGCTCAAACTGACTGAGGTCACGAAGTGATCCCATGACTCAGGTAGGGAAAAAAACAAGGTTATTGCCTTGTCTTCTTCCTTCATCTTTACTTCCATATTGGACAACTGAAAAATAAGCGTATTAAAAACAATCAAGTGATCTGCAATTTTCGTACCCTCCTTCATCCGAAGGCTGTACAGTTGTCTCTTTAAATAGATTCTGTTAGTCAAAGATTTTGTCATATAGAGAGTTTCCAATTTCTTCCACAACCCTGCAGTTGTACTCTCTCCAACAATATTGAAGAGTACTTCGTCTGCCAAACACAACCGAACGGTATTGAGAGCTTGGGCATCCAAGTCCTCCCAGTCCGAGTTTGACATGCTTGCTAGTTTTTTAGTTACCCCATCAAGTGCCTTGTGCAACCCTTGTTGCACAAGCAAATCCCTAACCTTCAGTTTCCACAGAGCAAAATTTTTTTTCCCGGTGAATTTCTCCACCTCAAATCTTGCGTTTGTCATTTTCGCCATTTCACCTCGTAGTTTTCCCTTCTTTTTCCAACTAGGGTTTCAAACAAATTGTTTTCCTTTGAGATAGGGTTTATTTATGGTTTCCCCAATATTCCCCTTTTCTCTTAAGTTTTTCTGAGTTGCAAAAAAATATATTTTTCTTCCCTTGTTATTCAGAAAAAACTGAGCCCTTTCGAAAAAAAAGAAAAAAATCGTTCACAATTTCTTTAAAAAACTGCTCAGAACCCCTACTCAGATTTTTCCTGAAACCCTGCTCAGATTTTTTTTCTGAAACCCTACTGCACTTTTAATCAACAGATTTTCCAGTTTCTTTTTCTGAACTCTATTTCTTTTAAAAGAGAAATTATGTTCCTTCAAATTCACTGCCTTATATATACAGTCCCAAAAAAAAGGTTTATTTAATAAACTTCTTCCTTAGAAAAAAAACCGATTTCTCCAGATTTTTTCACAGAAATTCTGTTCCTTCAAATTCACTGCCTTATATATACAGTCCCAAAAAAAAATCTATTCAATAAACTTCTTCCTTAAAAAAAAATACGATTTCTTCAGATTTTTTTTTCACATCCTTAAAAAAAAATAAGAATTATGGGTACCACCTCTGCAAATGGGTACCTCTGCAAACGGGTGTTCGAAACTCTTTTGGCAACGTTCTTAATGCAACGGATGGAAAATTTCAGACGATTCTTCCTTGACGGCTCCCAACAGCTCCTCTTTGCAGCGGACGGCTTCTCCTTATTTCTGGAAATCAATTCTTGCTCTGCTAAACTTTGGAAATCACTTCTGGCTCTGCTAATATCTGGAAATCGATTCTGGCTTTGATCTTCCACGCAGGCTAACAGCGAAACCCTCAGCAATGATCCTGGCTCTTCCCAATTTTGGAGCGGATTTATTTCTCAGTTCTCTTTTGATGGCTCTCCACCATTACTCGACGGTTTGTCTGCAATCTCTGGCAGTAGCAAACCCTTCCACACAACCCAAACAGCTCTTGGCTTCGGCCTTTCTTTTCAACGGATCTCTGAAGCTTCGATACCACTTGTTGTGGGAAAACAAGTAAACACATAAGATAATAGGAGAAATGTATATTGAAATTGAACAACTGAAAGATAAACCACTTAGCAACTTTATTGATGAAATTCTCCGTGTCTATAAGCCTCTCGGGCCATCTATTTAAACTTAGTCTATTTCGTTATTACAACCATATTTCGTTATTCAACCTACATTTTTAGTTATTCTAACTACATAGGTAAATTACAATATTCGTTGTCACATTTTTTAACAAAAAAAACCATCCATCAAATCAAATCATAGGTGACATAAATGAAGGTTGACAGCTTCGTTCATCGCAACAAGCTCACGTTGCTTTTCTAGCAACCTTTGAGCCTAGTAGTTTTGAGGAAGCCAACGAGAATGAACATTGGGTAGTAGCTATGAATGAAGAATTGGATCAAATTGAGAAGAATAACACCTGGGAATTAGTTCCACGACAAAAAGATAAAAATTTCATTGGGACTAAATGGGTGTTCAGGAACAAATTGAATGAAGATGGCAGGTTACCAGAAACAAAGCAAGATTGGTTTGCAAAGGCTATGCATAAGTAGAAGGAATTGATTTCAACGAAACATTTGCACCAGTTTCCAGAATGGAAGCCATCCAAATGTTTCTCGCCTATGCATGTTCAAGAAAAATCAAAGTCTACCAAATGGATGTTAAGTCAACATTTCTGAATGGAGAATTAGAAGAAGAAGTTTACATCGAACAACCTGAAGGTTTTCTACTATCACAAAAATAAGACTATGTTTGCAGGTTAAAGAAGGCTCTATATGGTCTCAAGCAGGCTCCCAGAGCATGGTATGCTCGTCTTGATGGATATCTACGTCAACAAGGGTTAAAGAAAGGTACTGTTGATAGCAATATTTATGTACAAATAGATAAAGATAATTTAACAATCGTTGAGGTATATGTGGATGATATAATATTTGGTAGCAATGATGATCGAATAAGTAAGAAATTTTCTACAAAGATGCAAAGTGAGTTTGATATGTCTTTACTTGGTGAGCTGACATACTTCTTAGGGCTTCAAATATCTCAGCAAGAGAAAGGAATATTTATATGTCAAGCCAAGTACATCAAGGAAATGCTCGAGAAATTCAAAATGGAAGATTGCAAACCCATCCTTACTCCAATGGTAACAGGTTGCAAATTGAGCATAGACGACTCATCTAAGGATGTGGATCAGAAGTTGTACAGATCTATGATTGGTAGTCTTCTATATGTAACAGCCTCTCGGCTAGATGTTATGCAAGCAGTTGGACAAGTAGCAAGATTCCAAGCAGCACCAAAAGAATCACATATTATTGCCGTCAAAATAATTCTTCGATATCTAAAGGGCACAGAAGAATATGGCTTGTGGTATCCCAAGGGTAACAATCTCATTATTCAAGCCTTTACAGATGCAGATTGGGCAGGAAGCATTGATGATCGTAAGAGTACTAGTGGAGCAACATTCTATCTAGGTGGTTGTCTCGTATCATGGTTGAGAAAAAAGCAAACTTCAATCTCGTTATCTACAGCGGAAGCAGAATACATTGCAGTAGCATCATGTTGTACTCAAGTCATTTGGATGAAACAAACTTTGCAAGATCTTCAAGTACAATTCAGTGAGCCTATTCCCATATTCTGTGACAACACTAGTGCCATCAGCATCTCCAAGAATCCTGTCATGCATTCAAAAACAAAACACATTCCGATAAAATATCATTTTGTTAGAGAACAAGTCACTGAAAAGAATATCAAACTTGAGTATGTTTGTACAAAAGAAAAAATTGTTGATTTCTTCACTAAACCTTTACCTCGTGAAGCATTTGAATATCTTTGTCAAAAGCTTGGGATTCGCCCAAGTTGTCATTAGATTACAGGTCTATAGGACAGTTGTGTGTCAGCGGGAGTGGAAGTGTGTACAGGTCCGCAGGATGGTTGTGTTTTAGGGGGAGTTACCCTTTGCCATTGATGTCAAAGGGGGAGAGAATTTTGTAGGAAGAGGTGTCATGATCACAGGGGGAGTACTTGTGTTGCCATCAATGCCGAAGGGGGAGATTGTTGATCAGCAGTTGTTATTGATGTCAACCCAAGCAGCACCAGGGGCTAACCCAATATTGCATGGGAATTTTGACCTAACAAATTAATATATTCTGGGTCAATAATGATTTTTATGGTTTCTTCTTGTTGAGATGTTTTTGTTGATATATGGCACACCATGTAATTCTTCATGGTTTGAGAGATATTCATGTTTGAAGTTTGTACCCCTAGTTAGTGGGCTAAAACCCCATGGGGTTGGGGCATGAGTCATTGAAAAGTCATAATTAATATTTTTTAAGCTCCTAAAATCCCTCCCACGTTCACTTGTTGAAGCCCCTCTCAACTTAAGCATTTATATAAATTGTGATCTTCATTTCCTCCTTAGGCAAGGGATTTCGCTATCTGAAACAAGTCATCGTGGAATTTTAGCTCTAACTTTTTTTCTACGAAGGTTAAGAAGCTGAAATTTTTTTGAGGTGAAGCCGCAATCTTGAGGAAGCTGCTGTAAAAATTTTAGATCAAGGTACGCAACATTTTTGGAGATATGATCTGTGGAAGTCAGGGTTTTTGCAGGCTCCTGAAATTCATCTCAAAGAAGTGACCTTGGTAAATTTGTCATAATTCTCTCTCTGAGTATCAGATTGAAATTCTGTAAAAAGTGACGGATAGTGCACAGTATGTGATTTTCTCTCTATCAATTTTAGAGCCAAATGAAGAAACAATGACACGTGGCATGCCATAGAAGTGCGCTCTACTGAAACAATCCATAATTAGGGCATTTCGAGAGATTGGGTATAAATCCGTCTTGAAGAATCTAAATTGGGTCAGACCTATGACATTGGAAAGACGACTCAAATTAATACTACAGGACTGAAGATCAGATATTGAGGATCTGAAATAACAAAGATACACCAGATTCAATTTCGAGCTCCTAGAAGGCAAAGAAAAAGCTAGATCATGTGTTGTCAAGGGTTGCAAAGGACCAAACTTTCTATGGCAGCAAAGCAAAGAAAGGTACAACAAAATGTATCATGACAAGAGCAACAACCAAGGTGCATAACAGCAGCAAAAAGTTCATCATATGAAGTCTTCAAGTGGGCAGCACTGCATACAATCATTGTAAAGGTATCATTGTACTAAGTCATTGTAAATACATTATTGTAAAAATTGTACTAGTGTCTATCTGCAAAGGGTTGAAGAGGAAGTGTTGGGAGGTCTAGGATCATCATTAGGTGGTTGTGTCAAAGTTGGGGTTATGGTCTAGTTTATCTTCTTCTTTTACATCGTTCTATATTATTGTAAAGTGGACCATTTTCCCTGGTACAGGAGTCCATTCTTCTTTTATTATTCTATAGGGTGCTAGGGTGGTGCTAGGGTGATTTGTAGCTCATTGGTGTTGGGGCATCTGTTCAATTGACTACTAAAGAATCTCGGGCGTCGGAGCATCCATCTAGTGGGAGCTGGAGAAGAATGTTTTTCTAGATTCTAGGAAGTTGGAGCTTTATTTTCAATTGGAGTTGAATATTAAAGAATTATTAGAAAAGCATTAGGTGGTTTTTGTCCCGGAGTGGGTTTCCACCTTAAAAATTGGGTGCGTTTGTGTTCCTCTTGTTTGCTGCTATCATTGTACAAACACTGATAATAATTGAAGATTAACTAATGCTCTAATTGGAAGGAATACTGATTCACCCCCCCCCCCCTCTCAGTATTTCCAACATTTATGATCATTGTGGAAATAGGTGTAAGCTATACATTGATCATCTTAAGTTGGTTTCCTTGACCATGGCTATGTCTTAGAGGTTCTGCAGACCCCTAGATCGAGGTTAGTGCTTGGTACCAACAAAAATGGTTAAATATTACTTTCAGCAGTGCTACCCCTCCTCATCTTGGGTGCTAGATTCCTTAATGTGTTTCAACATCTCTTGCCTTCCCTGAACTCGGATAGGGATTTTAGGCCCTCCAGTGGAAATTATTCCCCATAAGTTTGGTGTGAACTCTTGAAGGGGTTCCACCTCTCCTACCACAAGTTGTGAGTGCTAGGACCCTCCTCGGGACTGCAAGCAACTCCATGGTAGTGTGCAGAATCTCCTAGTGCCCATTCAACAATGCAAGGATGCTAGCAGTAGATACCTAGTCTGTTGAGGATGCAAGGTTGGTTAAGCCTTCCTGCAAGGGCCTTGGGCTACCCTCACACTTAGAAGAAGAAAAAAATCCTTCAATTCCCAGAGGACGTTCTCTATATAGTAGCATTTCTTAGAAGTGAGACATCAATAGTGAACAGAAACATTCAGGACCCTTCCATATAGGAGGTATACATGTAGCCTTTTACATAAAAAAAAAGGTCTCTTAGCCCTTTATTACCCTTTAAGGGTTGACCCAAACTCTTTGGCCTTCACTACAATGCATAACATGATTTGGTTCTTCTATGTATTTAATCATGTGTTGTTTTCAGTAAGTTAAGCATGTCATTCAGAATGACGTTTAGTTCAAAGTTACAACATAGTCTTTATTATCATGTAGTTAATTAAACTATTAGTGCATTAGATGCTTTTTGATCAACACCAACAAGTCATATACATAACACTCTGCTTCCATATCGGAAGCTCATGCTTACTTGATTTTTATAAGTGTTAATCCTTTCAATAAGCGATACATGCACCATTAAGTCTAACATGTCATTATTATCACATTTCCACAAGGATATAACCACATGTTTAAGCAATAATCAACGATGATGCAGACCCAAGTCCAAAACCACTAAAATCAGAATGCACCATAATTAATCAACAGATAAACAAGTATAAATAGGTACTTATCTTCGAATTTGTAGGGAAATTGAGTTTATGACAAGGAATCTCCACCCAACCATAGATAATTGAAGTCACGTTTACTTGTTTTTGTCACCCTAGCCAAATTACAGAGTCTGAGGGGAGATGCTTTCTCAAGATATTTAACACTAGTTTCAAAAAAAACAACAGGAAATCCATAGAACCTCCTTCCTGAAACTCACCAGTTGGTTGTTACCTCTTTGTCAACATAGAGGG
This sequence comes from Pinus albicaulis, assembly GCA_034641835.2. Classification (NCBI taxonomy): domain Eukaryota; kingdom Viridiplantae; phylum Streptophyta; class Pinopsida; order Pinales; family Pinaceae; genus Pinus; species Pinus albicaulis. The sequence goes on along the minus strand of CM076584.1, from coordinate 690,902,828 downwards.
TCCAAAGGTTCTCTATCTGACCCTGAGTGTACGCACAATGATTCACCCCCTTCCATGGAGTTCGTATTCCACTGTAACCATAGTCTATGTCTAGGTTTTCTTTTGGTATTACTTTAGGATGGCCTCTTCCTAATACGTTACATGGCTACTGAGTCTATTATCTCAACCCACAACATCAAGGGGACCCAAGCTATTACAAGGCTCTAGAGATTCCATCCCAACCCACAGCCTCCAGGGACCAAAGTTGTTATAGGGCTCCAGAGATCTCTGTATCTCCCCATAGCCTCCAGGGACCCAAGCTATTATAGGGCTCCAGGTATCCTATTCAACCCACATCCTCCAGGGACCCCAAGCTATTATAGGGCTCCAGAGACTAGCAACTCGACCTAGAACCTTCAAGGACCTAAGAACCCATCCCATTATCTTTTCTTCTTCTCGCACCATATGTTGATTACCCTAACTGATAACCCAATCCCATGCCTTCTGTTGTAGCTCCTAGAGACAACCTTGAGTTGCAAGAGACTAGTGCCTAGGACATATTAAAATCAGTGGTTAAAAATGGGAAATTATATAAATACCTCTGACAGAATATGGGTCATTAGAATAATGGATTTGGTGGTTCGAGAATGGAGAAGACTGTTTGAGCCTGCTTCATGTGAATTCCCTAAAATGAAGAGAGAGCTCAAGAGGCTGTGAGGTTGATGGATTTTAGATGGGCCAAGAATAAAACAATGAGCAGAAGCTTTAAAATGTGCAGAGGCTTTGAGGAAGAACAAAGAAGGAACCCACAAGAGACAGGCTTAAGAGATTTAAGAATCTATCCCCCACGAACTCAGAGGAAGCAGATATGAATGAGATATGGGCAACAACAAAGATTCATGAAGCACGAATTAAGGGAGTGAAAAAAGCATAAAAAATGAGCGTTAACACTTGGGCGTTATTCAGGCACAAATTCACGAATAAAATTGCAGACTACCAGCAGCTACATTACACGAACCAATCAAAGTAGCATAACATGAAAATGGTTACACGTAAAAAGGAGATTTTTGATAACAGAAGGAAACAGATACAAACTACTCATTGCTCCATCTAGAATCCAAATAACAACTCTGTATCATATTAATTGTAACAACTCTCCCAAATATGTATCTTTGAGCACAGGGAGCACAATCACACAAAACTACAACAAAATTCTTCAAAATTCTAAAACCCTACTTTCATCTTAGAACTTACTATATATAGAGTTATCCTTGAGGGTCTACGGTACTTAATCATTTATGATCGAACGATATCTATGAAATCAAAACATCCTACCTAACTTGCAGAGCGTACATTGAGAAATTACTTATGTACTAAGATAATTAAAACAAGAATGGGGATAAATTGAGATTTCACCAACAAAATCATCAAAATTAAACCGAAAATAGAAAGGACATGGTTGCCCATTGAGGCTAATAATGGGAGCCTTCAAGACGGTATGGCGAGGAGTGGTCATAGGTGGACAAGCTGACTGTCATTTTACGATTTCATTTATTGCTTAGAAACCTCCACTCCCTAAGTCTGGTGATTTCCACTTAATCCTTTATGAAGAGGCTTGTAGCACTGCGTGCACCTGGTTCTTCAGTGAAGATCTCTTGAGCAGACCGCATAACTGCAATGTTCCGCCTCAAAATCCCATGGGTGTTTTTGAATTGCAAAACGGGAACCAGATTTCAGAGGGGGCCTCAAGTGGTAAGCGGTGTCAAAGAGGGGGGGTGCAAAATTACGAGAGGAAGAAACATGGAGGGGTGGATGATAATGAATACCACCCATTTTGGACCCCCCCCCCCCCCCCAATGGTTAAAGTTTGAAAGTTGTGGGGAGTGCGAAATGAAACAAGGACCGTCAGATGAGGAGGGGGTGATTGGAGATGGCGGAAAGGTGGAGGGTGATGAGGAGAAGGAAATGGCATGGAGTAATGGAATGGGAATGATAGTGAAGGAATGGCGTATTCACGGTGAGCAGAGTATTATGGTGGGGCAAAATCACATCGCAATCACAACACTTTACCGTGAAGCAGTAAAGATAAACTCTAAAACAAGCGAAGTGCGAATCACGGGGAGGAAGGAGGTGACATGGCAGACGGTGGGATCGGACCACAACCCACAGATCGCAAAACTTAAGGTTTAGCCATAAGAGGAGGTGGTAAACACTAAAATAAGCAAAGTGAAAAGTGCAGGGGAGAAGGTTAGTGATGTGGATGGAAGGCAGGACTCGACCACATCACAAGTTAAACAAAATAGGTTGCGGGCATTTCAAAAGGTAAGTTAAAAACTGCGCGATGTGATATCGCACATGGGCGATCGCAGGTTTTAACGTTTAGAAAAATGGAATAAGTTGTAATTTTGTGAAATGTGATGGACGGTGGGGGAAGGGTGATGTGGCATAGAGATGGGACCGTTCCTGCAAGTCGTAGATTGCAAGTTTTATAATGCACATAGCGGGGGTTAAATGTTATTTCTTGCAAAATGTGAAGTGCAGGGAGGAGTGACGTCGGGAAGTGCGAAAAGGAAAAATGGTAAGGGAAAGGTAGAAACAAAGGATTGGATGCGATTTGGTAATGCGGTAAGGTTGGATGGGTCCCACCAAATCGCATCAGCGGACAAAAAAGTTTCGGTTAAGTCTTAAGAGGTAAAAGCTAAAAATTGTAGGGAGCGATGTGTGATTTAATCTTCGTCGTCCATCTCTCTGCTTCAAATCTGTGCTTTTGATATTGACCACCTATTTTCCCCTTTGTGCCTCCTCCAAACCCTAAAAATACGTCATTTCTCTGCTTTTATTTGATTTAAAAGTAAAGGGCGTGGGCTCCGGATCTTGAAATGTTCTCTTTGATTATGGGGCGTCCTTCTGGATGGTGCTTGAATAGCTTGGCCTTTGTCTTAAAACTTCACACCTCTGCCCTGTGATTTCCTTATAGGGTTCAGATCTCCATGTTATGTGTGGTCACGGGAAGCTCCTGGAGACAACCTTGAGTTGCAAGAGACCAGTGCCTAAGACATCTTAAAACCAAAGGTTAAAAATGGGTAATTGTATAAATACATTTGACACAATATGGATCATGAGAATAATGGATTTGGTGGTTCGAGAATGGAGAAGACCATTTGAGTCTGCTTCATGTGAATTCCCCAAAACGAAGAGAGAGCTCGGGAGGTTGTGAGGTTGATGGATATTAGATGGGCCAAGAATAAAACAATGAGCAGAAGCTTTAAAATGTGTAGAGGTGTTGAGGAAGAATAGCGAAGGAACCCACAAGAGACAGGCTTAAAAGATTTAAGAATCCGTCCCCCACGATCTCAAAGGAAGAGGATATGAATGAGATATGGGCAACAACAGAGATTCATGGAGCGCAAATTAAGGGAGTGCAGCAAGCTTAAAACATGAGCATTAATACCTGGGTGTTATTCAGGCACAAATTCATGAATAAAATTGCAGACTACCAATAGCTACATTACACGAACCAATCAAAGTAGCATAGCATGAAAATTATTACACGTAAAAAGGAGATTACTAATAATAGAAGGAAACAGATACATACTACTCATTGCTCCATCTGGAATCCAAATAATAACTCTATATCATATTAATTTTAAACAACTCTCCCAAATATGTATCTCCGAGCATAGGGAGCACAATCATACAAAACTATAGAAAAATTCTTCAAAATTCCAGAACCCTACTTTCATCTTAGAACTTACTATATATAGAGTTATCCTTGAGGGTCTACGGTACTTAATCATTTATGATCGACCGATAACTATGAAATCAAAACATCCTACCTAACTTGTAGAGTGTACATTGAGCAATTACTTCTGTACTAAGAGAATTAAAACAGGAATGGGGCGAAATTTAGATTTCACCAGCAAAATCATTAAAATTAAACCGAAAACAGAAAGGACATGGTTGCCCATTGAGGCCAATAATGGGAGCCTTCAAGACGGTATGGTGAGGAGCAGTCGTAGGTGGACATGCTGACTATCATTTTATGATTCCATTTATTGCTTACAAACCTCCACTCCCTCAGTCTGGTGATTTCCACTTAATCCATTATGAACACGCCTGTAGTTCTGCGTGCACTTGGTTCTTCAGAGGAGATCTCCTGAGCAGACCGCACAAACTAGAACTACAATGTTCCACCTCAAAAGCCCATGCGGTGTTTTTTAATTGCAAAATGGGAACCAGATTTCGGAGGGGGTCTAAAGTGGTAAGCGGTGTCAGAGAGGTGGGGTGTGAAATGATGAGAGGACGACACGTGGAGCGGTGGGTTGTAATTGATAACGCCCATTTTAGACCCCCCCATGGTTAAAGTTTGAAAGCTGCGGGGAGTGCGAAATGACACAAGAACTGTCAAATGAGGAGGGGGTGATTGGAGATGGAGGAAAGGTGGAGGGTGATGAGGATAAGGAAATGGTGTGGAGCAATGGAATGGGAACGATAGTGAAGGAATGGCGTATTCGCGGTGAGCGGAGTATTATGGTGGGGCCAAACCGCATCGCAATCGCAACTCTTTACCATGAAGCAGTAAAGGTAAAATCTAAAATGAGCAAAGTGCGAAGCATGGGAAGGAAGGAGGTGACATGGCAGACGATGGGACTGGACCGCAGCCCACAGATCGCAAAAATTAAGGATTAGCCATAAGCAGAGGTGGTAAACACTAAAATAAGCGAAGTGCGAAGTGCAGGGGAGAAGGTAAGTGACGTGGAGGGAAGGCGAGACCTGACCGCATCACAAGTTAAACAAAATAGGTTGCGGGCATTTCAAAAGGTAAGTTAAAAACTGTGCGATGCGATATCGCACATCAACGATCACAGGTTTTAACGTTTGGAAGAATGGAATAAGTTGTAATTTTGAAAAATGCGATGGATGGTGGGGGAAGGGTGATGTGGCACAGAGGTGGGACCATGCCCACAAGTTGCAGATCGTAAGTTTTATAATGCACACAATGAGGGTTAAATGTTATTTGTTGAGAAGTGTGAAGTGCGAGGAGGAGTGACGTCGGGAAGTGCAAAAAGGAGAAAAGGTAAGGGAAATGCGGAAACAAAGCATTGCATGAAATTTGGTAATGGGGTAAGGTTGGATGGGTCCCACCAAATCGGATTGGCTAACAAACAAGTTTCGGTTAAGTCTTAAGAGGTAAAATATAAAACTTGCAGGGAGCGATGTGTGATTTAATCTCCGCCGTCCATCTCTCTACTTCAAATATGCGCTTTTGATACTAACCTCCTATTTTCCCCTTTGTGCCTCTTCAAAACCCTAAAAATATGCCATTTATATGTTTTTCTTTGATTTAAAAGTAAAGGGTGTGGGCTCCGGTTCTTGCACTGTTCTCTTTGATTACGGGGCGTCCTTTCGGCCGGTGCTTGAATATCTTGGACTTCCTCTTAAACCTTCGCCCCTCTGCCCTGTGATTTCCTTATAGGGACCGTATCTCAATGTTATGTGTGGTCATGGGCGAACACCTTCTATGTGTGCCTCCCACATGCATGAGTTTCCTCCTCTCTTTCCTTTTTTTGTCTCCTATATTTATGCATCCTCATGCATAGTGCCTTGGAATTCATATTCTTTCTTGATGGAATTTTTTTGTCCTCTTTTTCTTGTTACTGCTTCTCAAACAACATGGGTTGTGTAATTTCTATTATGGCTCATTTAATTTTGATTGTTGGTTCATTAATTCATGCACCAACAACCTTTAATGGTTGTCCAAGAAATTCAGGTTTCTCTCTTTGCACAAGAAATTAGAACATCCCAATCAAGCTATCCCCTTCCCCAACTCTAGAATCTGTGTCCCTTGACTCAACTCCCTTTTTTATTATTTCATATATATATAACATATTTAGAACACATTTTACAGGGAACCCATGGGAGGGGTTGTCACACCTAAAGTGTTATCATCTAAGAAGAAAGTAAAGCACAAGATCTAGCTATTTCTAGACTCCCCATTGCCAAACATTGGGTTGTATAGACCGTCTATTATAGAAGAAAATGAGGTGAAGAAATGGTTACATCAACTATTGGAACAGGGTGTCATTCAACTGAGTAGACCACCATTAGGGTCACCCATAAAAGAAGGATGGTACTTGGTAGATGTGTATAGATTTCAGGGAATTGAACAAAATCACTCTCAAGAATACACACTCCTTGCCCATGATAGATGATTTGCTCGATTAGTTGCAGCTAGAAAAATAATTCAATAAGATGTACTGAAAGTTTGGATATCACCAAGTTCAATTCAAGGAAGAAGATACCTGGAAGACTGCCTTCAAAACCAGGCAAAGTTTGTATGATTGGTTAGTTATGCCATTCGGCCTTTGTAATGCACCAACTATATTTATGATTTAAATGAATGATGTATTACGACCTTTTATAGATTCATTTGTTTTTTCCTATTTGGATGATATACTAGTATACAATACTACCTATGAGGAGTACATCTCTCATTTGTCATAGATTATGGAGACATTAAAGAAGCAAGAACTACTATAAAATATCAAGAAGTATGATTTTTCAAAATAGTATATGGTGTATTTGGGGTATGTGATAGGTGGAGGAGAGCTGAATATAGATCCTGCCAAGATGGAGGCTATTATGAAATGGCCAGTTCATACTAATGTTTATAAGGTAAAGAGTTTAATTGGGGTTGCACAGTACCTGAGGAAATTCATAGCCTAATTTTCAACGGTAGGAACACTGTTGCACACCATAACAACAAGTTTCAAGATTTTCCAGTGGGGAAAGGATCAATAGAGGGCTTTTGAGGAGCTAAAGAAGAATATTAGTCCAACACTAGTTTTGGCATTACCAAACTTACAACATCCCTTTCAAGTGGAGATAGATGTGAGTGGGTATGCTATGGGAGTAGCCTTGATGCAAGGAAGAAGGCCCTAGTGCATGCTGTGAAGAAGTGGAAGCACTATATAATGGGAAAGGAGACAATAATACACACAAAACACCAACCAATATAGTACCTATAGGCCCAGACTGAGCTACATTAGATTAGTGGCAGCATAAGATTTGCATCTTGAACAATTAGAGGTAAATACAACCTTTCTCCATGGGGATTTGGATGAAGATATTTATATGAAGCAACCATAAGGGTATGAGGCCAGGGAAGGAGAAATTAGTATGCATGTTAAATAAGAGTTTATATGGATCAAAACAAGCTCGAAGGCAATGGTATCTAAAATTCGACAGGTTTATGTCTAAACAAGGTTATACTAGATGTCACGCTGATCATTGTGTTTATCTTAAAAATCAAAATGATGACAACTATATTATATTTATATCGTATGTAGATGACATGATTGTTGCAGGGTCAAACATGGAGGAAGTAAATGTGCTCAAAGGAAAATTGGAAGATTCATTTACAATGAAGGATTTGGGTGTTTAAAAACAAATAATTGGTATGGGAATAACTAGAGATAGGAAAAATTGAAACTTAAAATTATCTTGGAGTGAGTACATAGAAAAGGGGTTGGAAATATTTAATATCCAGAATGCAAAAATAGTTAGTACACCTTTTGCTAGAAATTTCAAACTAAGTAAGGAGGTGTGTCCCAAGACCCACGAAGAGATGGATTATATGTCCAAAGTTCCATACGCATTAGAAGTTGGAACCTTAATGTATGAAATGGTGTACACAAGGCATGATATTGCACATGAAATGGAAATTGTGAGCAGGTATGTGAAAAATCTAGGAAAAGAGCATTAGATGGTAGTGAAATGGATTCTCAGGTATTTGAGAGGTACCACTAATCAAGCTTTATGTTTTGGCCATTCAAACATCTATCTACAAGGATATGTTGCTACGTATATGACAGGTGATAGAGATAAAAAGAGGAGCACCATAGGGTATGTGTTTACTATAGGTGGAACAACTGTTAGTTGGGTTTAAAAAATGCAAAGTTTTTTCTGCACTTTCAACAACGGAAGCAAAGTATGTTTCTACAATGACCATTAAAGAAATTATTTGGTTGCAAATGTTTATGGATGAATTGGGTAAGAAGCAAGAGATTGGAAGGTTATACAGTGATAGACGGAGTGCCATTCATATTGCAAAGAAATCATCATTTCATTCCAAGACTAAACGTATACAACACAAGTACCATATCATATGGTCAGTTTTGGAAGATGGATAATTGAAGCTAGAAAAGATACACACTAGCCATAATCATACATATATGTTAACAAAGGCTGTCACCATGGATAAACTAAGATTCTCCTTAGCTTAAATTATTCTTCAAGCATGATGGTGAAGATGAGAAACAACTAGGTTCAAGTGGGAGAATTTAGTGAAGCATTGGTGGAGTTGCTATAATCAGTCTCCAAGTGGGAGATTATTGGGTATGGAGCTTGATAATATTCTTGATTTAGAGGTCTTGTTTTAGCCACGTTGGACCCTAATTCCTAATGGGGTGACGATGCCACCCATAGGATCATCTTCAAGGGGGTCCCCCAAAGCAAATTTTTGATAAAAGTTGCCTTTTAAAAGATTGTAATTTTGTAGTCAATCTAGGTCATTCATTAGGAGAAAGATATGACGGTAGAAGTTATGTTAATCTAGGGTTTTTTCCTTAGAAGGAAACCCTTAGTTTATATGAGGGAATTGTATTGTGGTTGTGTATAATTATTCTGTGCGAGAAAGAGAGAGGATACTCTATGACATAAAATAGGAAATTACAATTGATTTTTTGTAGGTTGTATATTTTCATTTTGCTGGATAATGTAAAAGGAAGGCGTGGCTATTTCTCCATGGACGTAGCCCAAATTGGGTGAATAACATATATCTGTGTATATCTTGTTTTATGCTTTTCTGTGTTTGTGATTTCACAAAATTTTATGTGTTCCATTGTTTTGTTAATTAATTTATAACATGTGATAATTCCTATCAAATTAGTTTACCAATATATATGCACATTTACTTGTGAATGTGAAAATCTATGAGCCTTCCATGCTAGATTAGGAAGAGGAATAGGGCCTACCTTTCGTGGAGGATTTGGCACTAGTTGCCCAAACATAGTTAACAAAAGATATATATTTGTAGAAGAGGTTCATAACTACAATACAAGGGAAATATGAACTTTTCCAGATTGGGTTGAAAGGACAACTTCCAGGAAAAGCTAAATGGTACACCAGAGAGAACGTGGAGGAAAAATTTCCTCACCTCATTTAGTAGAGGCTTTTGGGGACCAAAGGCCTCCCAAAAATAGGAGGTATGATCCAAATTAGATCGTTATATTTATTTTCATCCATATCAATGATTTCAGAGTGGAAAAAATGGATGAATCAACTCATATGACCATTCATCCATATTAATGCTTTCAAAGTGTAAAAAATGGATGAGTAAACTCGCAAGACCATTTATACTAGAGAGACCCAGTTTGGAAAATTGGGGTTTGAAACCTTTTGGGAGTGTTTTGAGGCACCAAATGAATTTTTTTTGGGTAAATGTCATTCACTTGTTCCGGTGATGCAAAAATCATGTCAATCAAAGTGTGTTTGCAAACATTATGCCACTTAGAAGTTAACCTTCCTGTTTTCACCACCATAATTAGAGAGGGTGCCATGTTAACCCACATTATAAATGGAAAATGTCCTTGCCATGTGATTATGATGTAGAAGGCTCTAGAAGAGTCTATATTGTAACTTTGGCTAAGAGTTTATGTATTCAAACCTAACCACTAGTAGGCTATTGGGATGTGTTATAACCATGCCACTAGGAGGAAAAGGGGTTCCATTCTTTTGAGTGCATTTGTTCCATAACTGAACAAAAATAGCTGAGAGGGGTAGGAGATAGAGAGCACAAAGAGTATTTGTGCACTCGTAACCCACCAGTTATAGGACATACTTCTTTGTACTTGTTGTAGATCATTTTACTTTTCTTCATTTATGCAAAAAGAAAATGAAATAAATATATATGTACTCAAAAAATAAAAATAAAAAAAATAAATCAAAATCAGAGTTGATTTAGGACTTTGATTAATTCCTTAGTGATGGATTAGGCAGTACTGATCAAATTTAATGCAACATTAAACTTTAATGAAGTTGGTGGGTTTTTCAAAGATCTGTCTTGACCGAAGATCAATGGTTTGGATCCATTAAGGGGGGACTCTATCGGATTTCCTCCGTACAAGAGTCTACCTCGTAATACATTAGCAAGCGAGTGTGGTTACGTTAGCAATGTAGAAAATATAAAAATGGGATTCAATCTGATCTTGTAACATACTAAAAAAAATATTGAATCCTTATATAATTTGCGGAAACAAAATTTGATCGCACAATCACATAACAAGTAAGAGAAAGAAATCAATCAATCACACAACACAAGATGTATCTGGGGAAAGAAACTACTCAAAACCCCACTATATTTATATTTCATATGGTCAAGATCATGAAACAATACAATGCTATTTCCCGTACTAAGAAACCTATGCACTGTGTTGACTGTCTCACTATGATCATGCTTGAATCTGGCTTTCAATTTAAGCAAGTTTGGTCCAATATTTAACCTCTTTCTTGCCTTTTCCTGACCTAACTTCCGTACACATTCTTGGGCTGATTGAGCTCCTATTAATTAGGAAATTCCCAATTAATGATTGCACAATCCTTCCCAGGCTTGCTAGTGACCTCATGCATGACCTGTACAATTTTTTAATAGTACAACTGATAGTTATCTTCCCTTTAACCCCAATCCCAATTGGCATTTGTTAGAACTGACATGAAACAAATACTTATAGAGAATTATCAGTTAACTAATTGATCACTCATTGTGAATTAAATCATATTTAATTCATTGGACCTATCACTAGTTCATCTCTCAATTAGAACTAGTTAAACTGATTTTAACTCAATTAATTGAGTTAACTAATTACAACTCACAAATAACTGTAACTGAACCCCCTAAAATCATGGGAGAACTCTACATGCCTCCTCTTGGACCCTCAACTCGAATTTACTAAGCTAACTAAGTCTTCCTGACTCACTTAACTAATACAAGTTGTCATGTGATGTAATTACAAATTTTATTCCAATTTAATTAAGGGAAAATTAAATTAGAAGCCCCCTATGGTGCCATTTCTGGGTGCCATTTTCAATGTTCCTTATTGCAAATTTCAACACTCCCTCTCAACAATAAAGAAATTCAATCTATCCTTATCCGGTACCTTTGGAATGTTCTGCATGCAACACTTCTCTAGTGTTGTTTGCTACTGCAACTCCTAAAACTGAATAGCCTCCAAAACTGAATTAGCATGATGCATTTGTCATTAGAGTCTCTGACTACTTCCGGTTACTACACTGTATACTGAAATCTCTGCATTGTTGTTGAATTTTCATATGTTCCCTTTGCATTACTTCCAACTGCGATCTGCGCTCCACCATCTAACATCTGTCACTTTGATTTCTGTCTTTCTGACATCTGACTACATTAATTGTTACTGATACTTATTACTATTGCATACTGTGGGATCCCCATAGCCAAGTCTGGTGTATGAGACAAGCCATCTCAATGGATCATGCCCAAATTTATTCTCTTGGGATTATGTCTTCACATTGCCCCACCTCTCATTTGGAGGTATGGCTGCATGTGATCCCTTTGCCCATTTGGATCGAAATTCCCCCCTATTGGAGGTCTCGTCTTGAGTGGATGCCTCTAATCGGTCTCCTCTATGCTTCCCCAATTGTGGCTGCTCCATAACCTTCTGAGACTGCTTTTGAGGCTACAAGTTGAGAGGTAATTTATTCTCCTTCTCAACCGCCAGGACACTAACCTTTTATTTGCTCCTCAAAGCTTTTCTATATATTGAAACTTGAGAGCATACAGGTTCTTGAATCGTACACTGATTTTTTTCACCCATCCCATGTCAATGTGTCTAAGGAAAACCTTTCCTTTTATAAATTCACATCATAACCACGATCTTCCAATACTGCTACAGAAACAATATTCTTATTTAGTCCTAGAACAAACAAAAAATCTGTCAGTATTAGAGGGGATCCAGACTCCCTCTGAAAGGTCACTGTACCTATACTGGTCACGTTATACCTCCCTTCATCTCCAAACTCTATGTTTTGTTGGAGGTCCTTCTCCTCCAATTCATCGAAGAGATCTCTATTCCTTGTCATATGGAACGAGGCACCGTTGTTGAGTTACCACATGCATCCCATTAAAGTACTGACCATGCATGCAATGAAAGTAAAATCAAGGTTGAACTGTGAAGCTAGCGCTTCACTCACTGTTGCAACTACAGGATCCTTCTTTCTTGCCTTACGTGGACATTTTGTGGCATAGTGACCGTAATCATGACAGTGAAAACACTTGACCTTGGACAAGACTCGCTTTCCCTCTTCAGCTTGGGACTTCTTTCCCTTGGTTGACTTTCCTTTTTTGACTAATGAAAAATATTCTTCTTTGTCTTGGCAAGAGGTCCTATCTCTGGTGCTCCACCTTATCTCTTCTTGTACCAAGTCAGACCATAATCTCTCGTATTATGGTAACTTATCCCTCCCATTCACAGAGTCCTGGTAGCTATGCCAACTCTTGGGAAGGCCTAGAAGTTCTAGCCTCACCAAATCATCCTGGGCTACAGTCACACCAACACTTCCAAGCTCATCTCGACATTGAGAGAACTTTGTCAAGTATTTTGGTATTGTCTCGCCCTCCTCCATCTTGATATTTCTGAGCTTGCCCTTCAGCGCCGACTTCCTATGGTTGCTTCTATTCTGAAACAAATCTATTAAGGCCTTCCACAAAGTATATGAAGTTTCCTTTTCATGAAGACTCAAGAAAATATGATCTTGAACTCCCTCTAACAAGTTCCTTCTCTCCTTTACTACATTCTTCTTCCATGCATCAAGAAGTTGAGCATCTATTCTAGCGGAATGAGGAATATAACTATTTATGAATGCTTTCAGTCTATTGTCCTTCAATATTGCCTCCATACCATCCTTCCATGCTAAGTAAATCGAATTTCCCTCGAGTGCATATTCGAGTCTCAGGCCATTGAAAGACATCTTGATCTGCTGGTGGTCCCGAAGAATAAATCTCAAAATTAGATGTACCTATTAAAAAAAAACTCAATTTATTCTCTTCTATTGTGATTCCTGGTGCTCTGATACCATGTAGAAAATATAACAATGGGATTCAATCTAATATTTTAATGTACTAAAACAAAATAATGAATCCTTCTACAATTTGTGGAAACACAATTCGATTGCACAATCACATAACAAGTAAGAGAAAGAAATCAATTGATCACACAAAAAAAGAGGTATATGGGGAAAGAAGCTGCTCAAAACCCCACTATATATATATTTCATGTGGTAAAGATCATGAAACAATACAATGCTATTTCCCGAACTAATAAACCTATGCACTTAGCTAACTATCTCACTCTGATCCTGCTCGAATCTGGCTTGCAATCTAAGCAAGTTTGGTCCAATATTTAACCTCTTGCTTTCCTCTAACTGATTTTCCTTCCTTACACATTCTTGGGATAATTGAGACCCTATTACTTAGGAAATTCCCAATTAATGATTGCGCAATCCTTCCCAGGCTTGGTAGTGACCTCATACATGACCTGTACAATTTTCTAATACTAAAAATGATAGTTATTTTCCCTTTAACCCCAATCCCAATGGCGCCTTCCTTAGAAATAGCATGAAACAACTATTTATAGAGAATTATTAGATAATTGATTGATCACTCATTGTGAATTAAATTAGATTTAATTCAGTAGACGTATCACTAGCTCATCTCTCAGTTAGAACTATTTAAACTTATTTTAACTCAATTAATTGAGTTAACTAATTACAACTCACAAATAAATGTAACTAGACTCCCTAAAATCATGTGAGAACTCTACATGCCTCCTCTTAGACCCTCAAATCAAATTTACTAAGCTAACTAAGTCTTCATGACTAAGTTAAATAATACAAGTTATCATGTGATGGAATTACAATTTTTCTTCCAATTTAATGAAGGGAAAATAAAATCAAAAGCCTCCTATTGTGCCATTTCTCGAGCCATTTTCAATGTTTCTTATTGCCAATTTCAACAAAGAGGCGAGTGTGAAAGTCTTGTCCCACTATTTTGTCACCACCCCGTCACCACCCTGTTACCGTTGTTTCTCCACCACCTCATCATTGATGTCATCCTGTCACTTCAACCCATATTGTCACCACATCATTAATTCGTACACCCCATGTGTTCATTTATTCCCGCTTTCCCCCCAATTTCCCATTTTTCCCATAAATACTGTTACCCTTCCCCATTTCATTTTACCATTCACTTTGTGCTCTACTTCCATGGATTCAAATAGTACAATTCATGGCTCCAGTCAGCATCAACCATCGGTAACCAGGTATTTACACATCAACTCCTCTATCCTAGCTGTCAAAATTCCCAAGAAAACAATTTTAACTTGGTCTTCCTCTCATATTCCTTTAATTGAAACTGAAAGAGATGAACTCTACTTTACAACAGAGAATTTATTCTCATGTGTGTACTATATTAGCACAAGCAGACTTTGAAGATCCAACAAACAAATTATCTAGAGTAATGATCGAGCTACAAATTTATGAAAATGAAATGAAGAAAATTAAGAGAAATTATGATGATGCACATAAAATCATAAAAGTGATTGAAAGAGAATTGGCTATGTCCCAGGAAAATGTTACAAAATATAGAAATGATTTCCAGACTGCCTCCCAAGAGCTTAAGGAGCTGGAGGAGAAAGTGAAGGGAAATATGTCCATACTTCAAGCAAAATAGATAATATGAATTATATCGTTCATATTTTGAAGAATACCTGGGAATATTTGTCTATAGTTGGAGAGGAGAAAGCCACTATGATGGATCTAGAGATTTTGATTGCTGCCAGCAAGCAGAAGCTTCAACAACATGCCAACGTTTCCAGGAAAATGATTTATTTTCTTAACTCAAGATCATCACAAGAGTTAAGAGAGTTAAAATTTGAAGTCAAGAAAAAATATTCCGTGGAGATAAATAAAATTATTTTGAAGAATTTGTGTAGGAAAACAGTAGAGATAAAGTTGTTAGAGGTTAAGGAAGTTGTAATGAAACTCAACACTGATTTTGATAAGAGGACCAGAGCACGTCTACCTTCTTGATGGGATCAATAGGGAAATTTATTACCCTGGGATGCCTATGAGACCTTTCCGGTGGAGGCCAAAATAAAAATTAGTTCTATACATTAGAAAACAACAATGCTTAAAGGGGAAACGATTCTAAACTATTTACATAGAGATTTTTAGTTATTGTGGCTGATGTGAACCCTTTTTGTTGAAAAGTCAACATACAACATGATCAATAATTTTAGAATGGAATATACTAGATTTTTCAAAAGCCCAAATGCATACATGAACCTCTGGAAAATATGCAGAGAATGGATGTCACTAATAGTAACAAGTGCAGATGATGGACCCTCAACTGTGGTAGAATCCCAGCTTACTTAGTGAATTGAATTAATGCCATATGTCTTTTCAACATCCTTTTTTGAACAAGTTTTTGGAAAATGATGTAATAATGTAATATTTTATTTTGGTTTTATTTTCATAAATAATGTAATTTTCAGAAGAACAAGAAGTTTTGAGAACGCTTCAGTTAATTGACAGTTTTTGTAAGTTGACAGTTTCATAACTATCCCTTTTATAATTTTGTATAAAAGAAATTTGGAAAGAGAAGTGAGGGTTCTGAGTTTTGGACCCCAGAAGCACCATTTCCTTGTATTTTGAATCTTCTTGGTGATTTGAATAAAGATTTCGAAGTGATTCCAGACACTTGTTGAGTATGATATGTGTTTCCTGTTATCTTTTCATCTTATTGTTTTTCTTCTATAGAATGGAGTAATGAAGCTGCTAGTCTTTTGCATTACACTTTTTCAAACTTTGATCTTTGTACGTTGAAGTTAAAATAACCTTAATTATGCACTCCTCTCTTTATTCCATTCTATCATAATTCCATATTTCTACTAAAGTTAAAGATAAAAGATTCTACTCTGAGTAGTCTATTGTTTAAAGATTTTCATCTTCTTTTTCTCACTTGTACTTCCATTAAAATCATATTCATCAAGAGAAGGCCACTTTGAAATATTTTTTTTTCCCATAGAAGATTTGGAAGCACTGTCTTTAAAATTAGTATTTATGGGGTTTTAACAAATGGGACAACAAATTAATTTTTCCACAGTTTTTAATAAATGTCTTAAGAACTGACCTCTCCTCAGCCAAAGGTTGTCTTCCAAGGTACAACATTTTTGTGTGCCGTTGCCAGGGAACAGAGAACGAAGTTATTTTTCCCTGGGTTTTTATTATCTGTCATTTCTTTGTCTGGTGAGAAAAGCAAGTGTCTAGGATGAGTATCTCACCAAGAAAAGAAGCCTTGGCTCCTAGAAGGACTCACATGAGGTTTGATACTTCACAACAAAAGGATCCAGTCCTCTCTGATCTAGAGAAATTAGTTTCTCTGAGAGTTCGAAGAGAAAATATCCAGTAACTCCAAACCCTACCTTATCAGCTCCTGGAAATAGTTTTGTCTCTCAATATCCAAGAATCCATCATTCAGAAGAAGATGTTAGGAATCTTGAATTTCCTCAAGCAAGATTGTTTTCGCCTCAGAGTATTTTTCCAGAACATACATTAGAAGAAGAGTATTTTGAACCTATGTCCTTTATTTTCCTCGAATTGAAGAAATTATAATAGTTGATCTGTCAGTTTTTCATCAAACTGTCCTTTTTATCAGTAAACCAATTCTCATTTATGTTATTCCACCTCAACCATTTGTATTTGAGGTAGGAGGGTCTCCTGTTCATCTTCCAAATCAAAACATGGCGATTCCAAATTTTCTTTTAAACATATATGCACCATTAAATATTCCTCAAACCATGAATGCAATGCCTCAATATTATTTAAAACTGTTACAAAGGTTTACAGGGGAAGATGAAGTAACAACATATTTTTTTTTTGCATATTTTTGTGCTTTTGCTGAAAATTTAAATGTTGAATATCTTGATGTGGTAATGAGACTGTTTGTGCAGTCACTAGATGGAGAAGCAAGAAAGTGGTTCAAAACACTTTCTGCTAATTCTATATATACTTGGGAAGAATTAGAAAATGCATTTACACAAGATGGGGTGAAAAGAAAGATCAGAATTATTTTCTAACCAAGTTTAATGCAATTAAAAGAAAATTAGAAGAATATGTGACTGAGTTTATTAAAAGATTTAATAAATTATATAATAGAGTGCCTGCAAAAATAAAACCACCACCTGCAGGACCCAAACTGGTGTTTGCAGGAGCATTTGAATCTTACTTTGGTTTCACTTTTAGGGAGATAATATCCCATACTTTGGACCAAATTCAAACTGATGCATTGGAAATAGAAGCAATCTTATCTGCTGCAGGAAAGATCAAATCAAATGATCAGACTGAAGAAAAGAATAAAGGAAAGGAAGAAATGAAGGCTGCTAGTCAGCTTAAAGATTATCACGAACATAAGCTTGGTGAGGTAACTAAGGTCATCATAAATTTGTCAAATATGATTGTGAAATTAGAACTGGAAAATAAGAATACCCTGAGGAAAATTCAACAAGGACAAAACATAAATTTAATCCTTAGTTCAGGATACAACCACTGCAGATCATGCAGAGAGATAAAAGAGATCAAGATATGATACAACCACCTATGTATATCGAAGATGAACAAGAGGACTCAATGGAAGAAACTCCTAAAGAGTAGGAAAACCAAGTTTCTACCTTTTATGAAGAAGAAGGAGAGATATTCATGAATGAAGATTCAAATTTGGAACCCCAAGTGGCTTTGGATGATGAAGAAATCGAAGAATATTGCAAAAAGTTCACAGATTTTATGCAAGAAGAATTGCATAAAAAATATGATCTTAGGTTGAGGAATAGATCAAGAATTTAAGATAATCTAGAGGATAAATCTAATCAAGCAGTCCAACAAAAAATCTTCAAAGAAAAATGAAAAATGGAAACAACCACTGAATATAGTCCCAACAATCCAAGTGCAAATAGGTGAAAGTTCAAAAGGTAAGCATGGCACAGATTTTCAACAACCTGTTGTTATCCCAACAAATGCGAAAAAAAGAAGTCAACTGAAGAAGAAAAAATGAAATATGTCAAGGAGGTTCATTATTTTAATTTATCAAAATAATTATAAAAATTCAAAATTCCAATTCCATTGGACGAGTTAGTAAAAACATCTGATTATAAAAAACAAGTCTCTAATTTTATAAATCTGTCTCAAGATAATCACTTAGTTGATACAGTTAATTTGCAGGAATAGAGGCTAGTGGTGATGTTTGGACCTCGTGTGGAAGAACACGATTATTCTACACCTCCTTTTTATATTTCCCTTCTCATGCACACTTTCATTTCACATAATTGTATGTTGGATTCAGGGCCTCTAATAATTTAATTCCCCTTTAGTTATGAAACAACTCAATCTGAAAATTAGAAAACCATATAAAGACCTTTAATCTTTTGATTCAAAAAAGGTCAAATGTGTTGGGTTCATTAAATATTTGGTGGTTTCAATGAATCAAATTCCTACTAGTAGTATTGTGATGGATGTGGTTGTTGCAGATATTGCAACTCGGTTTGGAATGTTGCTTTCTAGATCTTGTGGAGCCAAGTTAGGAGAAGTTCTCAAATTGGATTTTACATATGTTATTATTCTAGTTTTTGGTGGGGAAGAGAGGAGATTATATCGGGAGACCAGATTTGTGAAGACCATTACCAAGGAGGGTTCAAGTAACTCTCCTATTTACAGTCAGGAAAAGGATGAATTTTCCTATTTTATGTTGTAGGAATCTCAATAAATTTCTGAAGATACAAAAGTGTAGGCACCTTCAATAGTTAAAAGAAAGGAAGTAATAGTGAGTGGAGTTTGGAAACTTTATTTTGCTGGTGCATATTCAAAAGAAGGGAATGGAGTTGGGGTTCTTCTGCTTTCCCCTAAAGATCATATTACTCCTTTATCTTATAAATTAGATTTTGACTCCACTAATAATATTACTGAATATGAGGCTTTGGTTCTTGGTTTAGAAGTTGCAAGAAACTTAGGAATAAAATGTATTTATGTTTTTGGGGATTTTGAATTGGTTGTTAAACAAATCAAGAATAGTGCCAAGAAAAACATACAAGGCTTAAAGTCTACATAAATGAAGTGTGGGATTTAGTGGATAACTTCTTTTTTGCTTTTAATATAAAATTTTTATGAAGGGAAGGAAATAGACTAGTTGACTCACTGGCAGTTGCACCTAGTACTTTCAAGCCTCCATTAAATCCCAACCTTAAATATGAACTTGAGATCAGAAGTAGACCTTCCATTCTAGAAAATATTAAAATACTGACAAGTTTTTGAAGATAAAGAGAAAATTAAAATATTTTTGGAAATGGTCGATGCATTTTTGAATTTGGAGATTGACCAAGAATATGAAAATGAAAAATTTCAAGAAAAAGAACCAAAAAATGAGTTGCCTTTTAAAGATTCTTTGGGAGATCAGAAAATAGTGCAGATGAAAAATAATGTGATCCCTAAAGGGTTTGTGCCCCTAAAAATATTATTCAATGCAAATGATGTTGTTGTTAATACAAAGAAGACAATTTTGGAATATGATCTTGAAGACTACAACCTTGGAATAGAGAAACAACCAAAGTTGGTGATATTGGCAAGATATATTCCAAAATAATTCAAACAAAGGTATGTAGATATTTTCAAGAAATATGTTGATGTGTTTGCATGGTCTTATGAAGACTTGAAGACTTATGATACCAAAATTATTCAACATAAAATTCCTTTAAAACTAGTGATTAAGCCATATAAATAGAAATTGAGGCAGATTAATCCTTTATTGCTATCGTCAATTGAGAAGGAAGTCAATAAGTCGTTACAGGAAAAAATAATTGTTCCTCTTAGATATTCTGATTGGGTGACTAGTTTAGTAATTTTGAGGAAGAAGAATTGGCAGATTTGGTTGTGTATTTACTTTCGGAACTTGAACAAGGCATAATTGAAGGATAACTATCCTCTCCGAAAGATGGATCACATTTTACAAAGAGTAACAAGATATTCTAGATTATCAATGATTGATGGCATTCCAGGTTACAACCAGATTTTAGTTCAGCCATAAGATCAGAAAAAGACAACATTCACAACCCCATGGGGAACCTTCATGTATGCAAATATTCCTTTTGGGTAATGGATGCTGGTGTTACTTTCCAGAGGGCTATGGATATAGCCTTTGTAAGTGAAAAAGAGAAGTTTTTGGTAATCTGTTTAGATGACATTACAGTTTTCTCTAGGTCAGATGAAGAGAATTTGAAGGATTTTCAATATAATTTTGAAAAATGAAGAAGGTATGGCTTATATTTAAAGCCCAAAAAGTCTCATTTTGTTTCAAAAGAGGGAAAAATACTTGGGCATATTTTATCTAGAGAAGGAGTTAAGATTTATCCAAAAAGAGTAGAAGCACTTAAAAATATACCTCTGCCAAGGAGTAAAAAGGAAATTCAAAGTTTTTTGGGAAAAATAAATTTCCTCGGGAGATTTATCCCTAATTATGCAGAAATTGTAAAACAAATCACTTACATGCTGAAAAAGGATGCAAAATCTAGATGGACTGTGGCTGTCAGGGAATATTTTGGAAGAATCAAAGAGTCTTTTCAAGAAGCTCCAATATTGGTGATTCCATATTATAAAATACCTTTTCAAGTATTTTCATTTGCTTCTCCTTCCTGTTGCAACTATACATTTACATAGAAACCAAGATAATAAGGAGGAACTCGTGGCATTTTTCAGTAGGGTGTTGAGGGATGCAGAGCTGAAGTATAATATCCTTGAAAAACAAGTTTATGCTCTGGTAAAAACATTGAAGGATTTTAGAGTTTATATTCTTCAGTCACAGATTACTGCTTATGTTCTTAATGTTGCTGTTAAGGATGTGCTAACTTAGAGCGAAAATGATTGAAAAAGAGGAAAGTGTATAGCAAAGATCCAAGAGTATGACATGGACATCAAACCAGCTAAGTTGGTAAAGGGACAAGGATTAGAAAAAATCTCAACAAAGGCTGATTATCAAGCTATGGGAATCAATTTGCTAGCTGAAGTTGGTGAATCAAATATTGCAGAAGAGAAAGGTAAGGATAAAGAGCCTAATAACATAATTCAATATAAGTATCTTTGTTCTTAGTGGTATAAAGATATTGTCCTTTATCTGTGTTTTCTTAGTTTTCCTACTTATTTAGATAGAACAAAGTAAAAATTTCTCAGAGTCAAATCCCAAAAGTATGTAATAAAAAATGGTAGGATTTATTGGAAGGATCCTGCTGGTATTTTGTTGCTTTGTTTGATAGAAGGGGAAACTGTAGAAATTTTCAATGTGTATTATGGATGTCTCCATGGTTTCCATTACAATTGGAAAGTTACAACACATACAATATCTAAGGATGGTTTCTTTTGGCCCTCTTCGTTTTCAGATGTTTATAGACTTGTAAGAAGTTATGAAAAGTGCCAAATGTTTGCTGAAAATAAGAAACTGGCACCATTAACACTGATTCCTATGTTTATTGAAGATCCATTTAGACAATGGGGTCTAGACTATATAAGATAAATAAATGCATCTTCCAGTGGACAACACAAGTGGATCCTAACAGGTACAAATTAATTTACTAAATGGGTGGAAGCTGTTCCAACTAGAGGGAAACTGATTCAATGGAAATCAAATTTTTGGAGGATAATATTTTCACTAGGTTTGGTTGTCGTAAGAAGTTAGTGGGAGACAATGCTCAGGTGATCAAGTTTGCAAAGCTGATTGACTTTTGCCAGAATTATAACGTGATACTCTCGCATTCTACCAGCTATCATCCATAGGGGAATGGACTGGAAAAATATTAAAATAAGGCTCTAGTGAAAGTCCTTACGAAAAACATTGTAGAAAATAAGGAAAACTGGGATTCACAATTGAAATTTTCTTTGTTGGAAAATATGGTGATAACTAAAAGGTCAACTGGAAATTCCCCTTTTGAATTGGTATATGAAGCAACTGCTTTATTTTCCAATCAAATAGAAAAATTTGTGGTGGCACTTATTCAAGATGCTGACCAAGAACCAAATGCACTAACAAGGAGGATGAACCAACTAGTAGAATTGAATGAAAAAAGAGAGAGTCATGGAGAATCTGATTAATTACTAAGAAAAGATGAAGTTGATCTTTGACAGAAAAGACATGAATATTCATTTTCAGCCTAGAGATCTGGTTCTAATATGGGATGTGAGAAGGGATGATAAAGACAAACATGGTTTGGTCCTTTTAAAATTACAGAGGTAAGAGCTAATAACACTTTCATTCTGGAGAATATGGATGGTGAACTATTGAAATTACTTGTCAATGGGAAGTATTTGAAGCACTAATTCCAGCACTAATATTACTTTATTTCATCATTTTACATATCGGTTTGATCATTGTAAATACTCGATTTCATTTTAATGTTTCAAGAAATGATTATGACTCCATGCCCGAGGTGAAGGCACTAATCTGTGGTTCTTAGTGTTAATATCAAAACACTATCCCCAGGTGGATCCATATGTTTTAGCTTGTTTTACTTTTCTGCATGTATGAAAAAAAATAAAAAATAAAAAAATTATATATATATATATATGTACTAAAAAAAAAATCAAAATACGAGTTAAGTTAGGACTTTGATTAATTCCTTAATGATGGATTAGGCAATACTAATCGAGTTTAATGCAACATTAAAATTTAATGAAGTTGTTGGGGTCGCAACACTAAAGTCAGATGAGGTTTAAAGTTTGATCATATTATCGAGCGTGATGGAAAGAATGTGAGGGGCCCAGCCAATTGTGTAAACCCGAAAACACTACATGCCCTATGGTTATCCCACTCGGTGCCTCCGCAAAATTTTTCTAAGATCCATGTTAACCATATATCAACGGTCAGGATCCATTATGGGGGGACTCTATCGGATTTCCTCCATATTGGAGTTTACCCTCGCAGTATGTCGACAATCGAGCATGGTTACATCAAAGTCTTATCCCACTATTTTGTCACTGCTCCATCACCACCCTATTACCGTTGTTTCTCCTCCACCTCATCATTCACGTCATCCCATCACTTCAACCCATCTTGTCACCACGTCATTAATTTGTACACCCCACTTGTTCTTTTATTCCCATTTTTCCCCCATTTTCCCATTTTCCACATAAATTATGTTACCCTTCCCCATTTCATTTTACCATTCACTTTGCACTCTGATTTCATGGATTCAAATTGTACAATTCATGGCTCCAGTCAACATCATCCACCGGTAATCAGGTATTTACACATCAACTCCTTTGTCCTAGTTGTCAAAATGTCTAAGAAAACCATTTTAACCGGGTTTTCCTCTCATATTCCTTTAATGGAAACTGAAAGAGATGAAATCTACTTTAAAACATAGAATTGATTCCCATGTGTGTACTATCTTAGTACAACTAGAATCTGAAGATTCAACAGAAAAATTAACTAGAGTAATGATTGAGCTACAAATTTCTGAAAATGAAATGAAGAAAATTAAGAGAAATTATGATGATGCACTGAAAATCATAAAAGTTATTGAAAGAGAATTGGTTATGTCTCAGGAAAATGTTACAAAATACATAAATGATTTCCAAAATGCCTCACAAGAGATTAAGGAGCTGAAGGATAAAGTGAAGGGTAATATGTCCCTAATTCAAGAAAGATATAATATGGAATGATATCATTCATATTATGAAGAATACATGGGAATATTTTTTTATAGTTGCAGAGGAGAAATCCATTGTGAGGGATCTGGAGAGATTGATTACTTCCAACAAGCATAAGCTTCAACAACGTGCCTAATTTTCCAGAAAAATGATTGATTTTCTTAACTCAAGACCATCACAAGAGTTAAGAGAGTTAAAAGTTGAAGACATGACAAAATATGCCTTGGAGATAAATAAAATGATTTTGAAGAATTTTTGCAGGAAAACAACATAGACAAAGTTGTCAGAGGTTAAAGAAGCTATAATAAAATTCAACACTAATTTTGATAAGAAGATGAGAGCAGGTCTACCTTCTTGCTGGGATCAACTGGGAAATTTATTACCATGGGATACCTATGAGACCTTGCTGGTGGAGGCAAAAAGAAAAATTGGTTCTACACATGAGAAAACAACAATTCTTAAAGGGGAAATGATTGTAAACTATTTGCATAAAAATTTCTAGTTACTGTGGCTGATGAGAACCCTTTTTGTTGAAAATCTAACATACAACAAGATCACTAATTTTAGAATGACACATACTAGACTTGTCAAAAGCCCGAATGCAAACATGAAACTCTGGAAAAGATGTAGAGAATGGATGTCACCGACAGTAACAAGTGTAGATGATGGACCCTCAACTGTGTCAGAATCCCAACTTACTCAGTGAATTAATGCCATCTATCTTTTCAACAACCTTTTTTGATTTTTTTTGGAAAATTATGTAATACTGTAATAATGTATTTTGGTTTTATTTTTATCAAGAATTTAATGCTTGGAAGAAAAATAAGTTTTGATAACAATTTTGTTAATGGAAAGTTTCATAACTGTCCCTTTGTAATTTTGTATAAAAACAATTTGGAAAGAGAAGCAAGTGTTCCGAGTTTTGGACCCCAGAAGCACCAATTCCTTGTATTTTGATTCTTCTTGGTGATTTGAATAAATATTTTGAGGTGATTCTAGAAACTTGTTGAGTATGATATGTGTTTCGTGTTAAATTTTCATCTGAATGTTTTTATTCTATAGAATGGAGCAATGAAGCTACTGGTATTTTGCAGGACAATTTTAAAAAAATTGATTTCTGTAAATCAAAGATAAAATAAACTTAATTATGCACTCCTCCTCTCTGTATTATATTCAATCATTATTCCATATTTCTACTAAAGTTTAATACAAAATATTCTACTCTGAGTAGTCTATTGTTTACAACTTTTCATCTTCGTTTTCTCACCTGTACTTTTATTAAAATCATATTCAGCACCAGAAGGCCACTTTGAAAGATTGTTTTTCCCATAGATGATTTGGAAGCATTGTATTTAACATTAATATTTCTCGGGTTTTAACAAATGGGACATCAAATTGATTTTTCCATAGTCTATAATAAATATCTTGGGCACTGACCTTTCCTACATCAGAGGTTGTATTGCAAGATAAAACAATACTCATAATCATATTTCCATTAAGATAAAGAGAGTAGAATGACCCCACCTTCCAACTATTTTTTTCTCTCGAAAAGGTTTCCTAGGTCATATCTTTTGTCAAATGTGTGTGTGATATTTTATTTCATTATTATCTATTTTATGCATAGTTTTAACTCACATGCATATCTTATTAAAAATTATCTACATGTCTACAAATATAAAGTGATATAAAACTGTAGCAATGTATATTTTGGAACTTTTAAATATAATTTTATTAGTTTTGTCGTGAAAAAATGTCTAGTGGAATATCCACAACAATTTATGAAGCATAAAAACTAATGTGGCCAAATCTTTTGTTCCATATCTAATATTATTTTCTCTTTCCCTTATATAATTTTTCTATTTCAACTCCACCAATAATGCATACATTGCCTAAAGTTTCGTTAGCCTTTGTTAGGTCCCTATATTGCTAGTATAGTACCTTATTGTTGTTAGTGTAACCCCATTATTGTTATTATTGTACCCTTGTAACCCCCATATTGTTATTATTATGCCCTTAAATTATTATTTTTAGGTCGGCTAGGATTACACTGTGGCCTCACTAAGATTACATTGTGGCCCTATGGACTCCTATATATAGAAAGGAGGTTTTGTAATTTGTATCATCCAAGAATTGTTCATTCATGTAATGTATTAGAGGTTGCCCCCTCGAAGTGGTTTATTTATAAGGTGTTTATAGCTCTTTTCTTCTATTTTTGGAGCTGGTTTCATAACATTTGGTATCAGAGCTTTGGATTCTAGGGTTTTCGCTGCTCCAAACATGTCATCATGGAATTTTCGCTATACATTTTTTTCTACGAAGGTTCAAAAGCTGAAATTTTTAAAGTACGAAGTCAAAATCCTGAGGAACATCGCTGCAAAAGTTTAGAACTTGGTTCAAAATATTTTCAGAGATATGATCTATGCAACTTAGTGCTTTTTGTAGGCTCCCGAATTTAACCTAAATAGGTCATCGCAGAATTTTCGCTATATACGAATATTCAGAAGTTGAAAGTTTTAGAGAGTGAAGATGAAATCCTGAGGAACATCGTTGCAAAATTTTAGAGCTTGGTTCACAATATTTTTGGAGATATGATTTGTGGAAGTTAGGTCTTTTTCAGGCTCCCGAATTTCGTCTCAAAGAGGTTATCGTGGGAAAAGCTTCATAACTCTCACTCTGAGCATCAGATTGGAATGATGTAAAAAGTGGCCACAAGTACATGGACTATAGTTTCCTGTCTATCAATTTCAGACCCAAAGGAGGAAACAGTGACACATGGAAAGTCGTACAAGTTCGCTCTACTGAACCAGTCCATAATTGGGTCATTGTGGGAGATTGGAAATAACTTTGTCCTGAAGAATCCAAATAAGGTCAGACCTTTGAAATTTGAAAGAAGCTTCAGAGGGCTACTACAAGTCTGAGTTTCAGATATTGATGATCTGCAATTATAGAGATAATTCAATTTCATTATAGAGCTCCCCAAAATCAAGTAAAAGGTGTGTATTTTTTTTCCCGAATTGCATAAGTCTTGTTTGAAGAATCAAGTTGAATTGATTCCAAGGGCATATTGTAGAATAGATATCAGTATTAGATTCTAAAATGGCCCCTAAAAAGAATTCAACACCCATTAAGCCTTTATAAGGCTCTACTATGACTCATGAAGACAAAGAATGGCAATAGGACATATCAAAATTACAAGAGCAAGTGCAATAAATTTCGCTCTCACAAAGAGCAACAAAAAATGACATGGAAGTTTTGAAGAAAGGTGTGGAAACTAAGATGGATGGTTTGAAGAAAGGCGTGGAATCTAATATGGATGGTTTGAAGAATGGCATGGAAGCTAAGATAGATGGCATGGAAGCTGGCCTGGAATCTAAGATGGATGACATGAAGCTAAGATCGATGAGAAAATGGAAAACATGAAGAATGATATAAAAGCATACATGGAAGGTTTGACAAAGTTGATACAAGAAATGTTTCCTAATGGTGAAAAGATAGTAGAGGAAACTCATGATGAGAACAAAATAAATGTTAATTGTGACTTCATAAAATCTAATGTTGGTGGGAAGAACCACCATATTCCAAAAATGGATATGAGGAAGTTTGATGGAAAGGATCCTGTAACATGGATACTACAGATGGAGCAATATTTTGATCTCCATAATGTGAAAAACACATAAGAGGTACGCATTGCAACTTTACATTTAGAACAAAATACATTTGTATGGTATCGATGGCTTTGCTCCCGTAAAAAAATTGTTACTTGGTCAATTTTTACGGAGGAAATGATAGCACATTATGAGGATACAAAGAGCAACACCTTCTTTAGCCAATTGATAAATCTCAAGCAAAAGGGTTTAGTGGGGCAGCACATTGAGGACTTCCAAAAATTGAATATAAGGGTAACTGATATTCCAGAGGAACACAGGATTGATCTCTTCATAGGCACTTTAAAGGATAACATCCAACATGAAGTTCGCGTTTTGGAACCTGATTCACTAGAGAAGGCATTCAGGTTGGCAAGAAAAGTTGAATGTAAAATTATGGCGACAAGGAAGCCTACCACTCAATTCTATAAAGAAGGAAGTGTTGCTACGCCTAGATTTCCACAACCTACAAGGTTGACAACACAACAATTGGAAGAAAAAAGAGCAAAAGGGCTTTGCTACAGTTGTGATAGCAAATACACTAAAGGTCATAAGTGTGCTGAGAAGAAATTATTTTACATAGATTGTGAGGAGGAAGAAGAAAATGAACAAGAAGAGGATATACACCAGGAACCAACCCTAGAAGAGGAAGAAATGAATCCGACCATATCGTGTAATGCACTGGCAGGAATTACCACTCCTCAAACTCTCAGGATACAAGGACAAATCAAGAAGAAAAAGGTAATAGTGTTGATTGATTCAGGTAGCACCCATAATTTTATTCATTGTAAGGTAGCCAAGGAATTAAATTGTTTCCTATACCCAGCACCCGAATGTCAAGTGATGGTTGCAAATGGAGGAACTATAAATTTCTCTGGAAAATGCCATAATATCAAGCTAACCATGGGGGAATATGTATTGAATAGTCCAATGCTTTCCATTCCTATGGGAGGTGCTGATGTTGTACTAGGAGTACAATGGTTACAATCTTTGGGGACGGTAGTTTTTAATTTTCAAGAACTTTGCTTGAATTTTTTTCAGAAGGAAAGGAAGTCGAATTACGGGGTATTTCAGGGAAGCTGGGAAATATAATAAGCTCTAATGTCATGAAAAATATTCTAAAGAAAGAACAGCAAGGAGTAATTGCACAATTATGCTCACTAGAAGTTCCAACATCAAAATCATCTATTTCTACAGATCTCTAAAAAGTATTGGACAATCATTCCAAGGTTTTTGAAACTCCCAAAGGAATCCCACCTATTCATGATCATGATCATGCTATTCATTTGATTCCAGGAAGTGTTCCTCCAAACATCAGGCCTTATAGACATCCTTATGTCCAAAAGAGCGAAATTAAACATATGATTGCAGAAATGTTAAAGGCTGGTATAATTCAACCTAGTCAAAGTTCTTTCTCTGCTCCTGTAGTATTGGTACACAAGAAGGATAGATCATGGCACATGTGTCTAGAGTATAGGGAGCTCAATAAGCTCACCATTAAAGATAAATTTCCCATTCCTGTGATTGATGAATTATTGGATGAATTACATGGAGCAATTTATTTTACCAAGTTGGATCTTCGTTCAGGATATCATCAAATTAGAATGAAGACTAAAGATATTCCGAAAAAATCATTTCGTACTCATGAGGGTCATTATGAATTTTTGGTCATGCCTTTTGGCCTTACCAATGCACCTTACACATTTCAATGGTTGATGAATTCCATTTTCAAACCCTTCCTTAGAAAATTTGTGCTAGTATTTTTTGATTATATACTAATCTACAACAGGTCTGGGAAGGATCATGTTCAACATGTTGACAGGGTGCTCAAACTATTGCAGGAGAAACAATTATATGCAAAAACATCCAAATGTTTCTTTGGAGTACAAGAGGTGGAATATCTGGGTCATATTGTATCTCACAAGGGTTTTAAGGTATACCATAAAAAAATTAAAGCCATTAAAGAATGGAAAGTCCCCACAATCATAAAGAAGTTGCGAGGATTTCTCGGGTTAACAGGGTATTATTGTAAGTTTGTTAAGAATTATGGGAGAATAACAACACCTCTAACAACATTATTGAAGAAAGATGCATTTTCATGGACTCCTGAAGCAACGAAGGCCTTTGAACATCTTAAAGAGTCAATGTGCCTAGCACCGGTCTTAGCTACGCCAGACTTCACAAAAACCTTTATTGTGGAATGTCATGCCTCAGGATATGGAATTGGTGCTGTTTTAATGCAAGAAGGAAGACCAATTGCTTTTGAAAGTTGTCCAATAAAAGGAAAGTATTTACATAAATCTATTTATGAGAAGGAAATGTTAGCAATATTGCATGCACTAGAGAAATGGTGAACTTACCTAATGGGAAGACACTTCAAGGTAAAAATTGATCATGATAGCCTTAAACACTTTTTGGAACAAAGACTATCTTCAGAAGAGCAGCAAAAATGGGTCACAAAGATGTTGGGTTATGACTTTGAAATAATCTACAAAAAAGGGAAGATAAATGTTGTTGCAGATGCACTCTCAAGAAAGAATGAAGAGGTGGAAGCATTGCTTTGTGCCATTTCTATTATCCAACTAGATTGGATAACCGAAGCAAGGGATGAATGGAAGAAGGACGAAGAAGTGTGGACACTCATTCAAAAGTTGCAGCAAGATCCTAGTACATCTGATACATTTAGTTGGAAAAATGATTGCTTATGGTACAAAGATCATTTATATCTTTGTAGGAATTCCCTACTAAAACAAAATATTCTTTTGGAATTGCACACTTCTCCTTTAGGAGGACACTCAGGATTTTTAAAAACTTACCACAGGGTGAAGAAAGAATTTTTTTGGGATGGACTTAATTCTGATATTCAAAATTTTGTGGCGGAATGTTTGATTTTCCATCAGAATAAAGTTGAGACAATTAAGACCCCGGGTCTTCTACAACCTTTATCCATTCCAAGTCAACGTTCAGAGGAGATTTCAATGGATTTTATCACAGGTTTACCTAAGTCTGAAGGAAAGAGTGTCATCATGGTGGTAGTTGGTAGATTTACCAAGTATGCACACTTTTGTGCATTATCTCATCCATTTAAAGCAAGTACAGTTGCTACTGCATTTATAGACACAATTCAAAAGCTACATGGAAACCTAAGAGTTATTGTGAGCGATAGAGATCCCATTTTTACTGGAAATTTTTGGAGCTTCCTGCTTCTTCACGAGTGCATCTAGTTTTCCATGTTTCATGTTTAGAGAAGGTTATAGGTGAAAATATTCCAGTTCAAACAATATTGCTAGAACTTGATGAGGAAGGAAAAATCATATTGGAACCTGAAGTGGTCATGGAAACAAGAACTCGACATCTACGAAATCGATCAATTTCAGAGTATCTCATCAAGTGGAAGAACTTACCCACTGAATATTCTACATGGGAGGATGAGAATTTTATACAGAAGCACCCAGAGCTACTCAAGCATTGAGGACAACACTTTTTTGAAGGAGAGGGGCATGTTAGGTCCCTATATTACTAGTATAGTCCCTTATCGTTGTTAGTGTAACCCTCTTATTGTTATTATTGTACCCCTGTAACCCCCATATTGTTATTATTTTGCCCTTAGATTATTATTGTTAGGTTGGCTAGGATTACATTGTGGCCCTACTAAGATTACATTGTGGTCCCATGGACTCCTATATATAGAAAGGAGTTTTTGTAATTTGTATCATCCAAGAATTGTTCATTCATGTAATGTATTGGAGGTTTCCCCCTCAAAATGGCTTATTTATAAGGCGTTGATATCTCTTTTCTTCTATTTTGGAGCTGGTTTCACAACAGCCTTTGCCACCAGTTTTCATATATTGGAATTTTATTTCACATATCTTGGAATTAAATGTGAGATCATACCTTTGATCACACAATTGAATAACACTTAAGATATTGTGTTTCAGTCCTTCCACATACAAAAAATTTCAAGCCTTAGTTTTTCCATTATCAATTTTAACTCTCCCTTTTCCAACAATTCTTGCAGATGCATTGTTATTATGAATTACCTTGCTTCCATCCTCTTCCTTAAATTTGATGAATTTATAGTGATGTATTGTCATAGTTTATTGAGATCTATTTAAGATGATCCTATAATATTGTGCTTTGTTCCCATAACTGTTACATATGTAACACTCAATATATTTCTGTAGAGGAGAAAAAGAGTTGCCTCTTCTAATATTATTTTCATACATACCTATAGGTTTGATGCTTAAATAACCATTCATTGGAGTTCTCAAAGATTATATTCTTCCATAATTTCTTCTTGCAAAGGTTCTATAATCAACTACCTTATGAACAAATTATTACATGGGTAACAATGTCCATAAAATAATTTTTTGTACCCAGATGAATATTTCCAACTAAAAGGAATAGATTTGCTAAATCTATTTTTCCTGCCTTCTTTGTTATAACATTGTTGATTCATAGTTGCATTTTTTCATTTGTGTGCTTGTATGGATGCCATATTTTCTCCTTTTATTTATTTCTTTGCATCTCCCTTCAATTTTTCTAGGTGACCCACCCCTTTTTTGATGATAGAATATTCATGACTTTGCTGTGTTTTTAGATTTTTATTGAGTGCATAATCATAGCTGATGGCTTTGTTGCTTTGTTTTTTGTTGATGTTGAGCTTGAATATTCCTTGGTTTTCTTTGGGTTCTCTTCATAACCAAGACTTGTCTCTAGTAATGGATATATTTGAAGGATAATGATGTGATCTAATGAATCAAGACCTTTTATAAGCTTCAAATTTTGATTAAGCTAATATGAGATCTTCTCTAATTATTTTCTTAAAAGAACAATGAATTCCTCCAACTTTTCACAATGTTCTTATTTTTCTTTCAACTGCTTTGACAAAATATTGTTTATCCTTTTGGTTTCTTCTAGATCATTTTTTAGGAGAATGATAGAATTTGCATCACAATCTTTATTCTTATATTATAGCAGTTGTTTCCACTAGTTGATTTTCCATTTTCCTTATAGATCTTAATTATTCCATGGTACTTATGATTTCTCCTTCAATGTCTATTTTTGGTTCAATATATTCTTCAACATTTTGAACACTCATAGCTATGAATAATATCTCTCCTATTTCATCATCAAACATGCTTTTATTTATTTCATAATCACTATCTTCTTTGGAATAAAAGCTTGTCTTTTTGGCATTTCATCTAATTTTATGATCACGAGGTTTGAATTTTAATTTATCATCACTATCATTCAATTTTGCATCAGGACATTTAGATGCATTGTGGCCTATTCTACCACATTCAAAGAATTTTAATGGAAGCTTACCTTTGAAATTTCTAGGTCCCATTTTTAGATTTCTTACAAATTTGTCCTCCTCTTCATCTGATTCATATCTAGAGTCTTCATGGAACTTATACTTTATTTATTTGACTTATTTGTATGCAACTTATTTGGATCCTGCTCTTTCTCTATTCTTAGTTCGTATGTAGTAATAGTTCCATGAAGGGTATCCATATTAATGTTTTTAATGTATGATAATTCTGCAATAGTTAAAATTTTTGGATTAAACCTTGAGAGAAGAGATCTTAACATTTTATGAAGAACATAATATTCCTTAACTGTCTCACTAAGAAATATGATAGTGTTTACTATCCCATTAACGTGAATAAAAAATGAGGAAATACTTTCATATTCAACCATTTTCAAAATTTGAGTTGACGTCTATGAGTTCAAAGCTTAGACAATTTTACTTTGTCATCTCATTCATAATATCTTTGAAGCTTTTCACAAAGATATTTTATTGGCTTGCAATGCATTGCTTTGACAAATTCGTTATTAGATAGACTACTTAATATGGAATTATTTTCCATAGCATTATATGTATAGAGTGCCTGTAGAAATTATACAACAAGGATGTATATCTTGGATTCACCCGATCTAACAATGTACTAAAGTTAAATACTGAATCATTTCTACAAATATTTTGCGGAATTAAAAGCACAATTACTAATCACATGAACATGAAAAAAGATCAATCACACACAACACAGATAATTTCCCAGGGAAATATTACAACTAAAAACCCCACTATCTTCTATTTTATATTAAGCATGGATCATGAAACAATTACATACGAAAATCTTGTCACAAGAGCCCTCTAGCACTCAAATAATTGTCTCACACTGTCATATGCAAAACTGACCAAAACATAGCCAATTCTCAGCCTCCAGACAACCCGCCTTGCTTGCTCAATCCCTGATGGTGAAGATCCCTAAAAGATAGGAATTCTTGCCTACCTTGACTACGCAAGTATCACGGGCACTACAATTGGTGTTTTCCTGCATGTGTGCAAGCATATAATTCTACAACTGATAAGAAACCTCCCTTTCACCTAGAACTCAACTGGGTCTCCACTGGATCTGACATGCATGCAGCTAATAATAGTAAATCCTCAGTTGCATGTCAGATCACTGATTGTGAATTAATTAATATTTAATTAACTAGATCTCTCACTGGTGTATCTAAAGTTACAACAATCACAACTGAGTTTAACTCACTTAACTGAGTTAAACTGATTTACAACTTGCACCAACTCATGCACAACTGCACTTTGAACTCTGTTACAACTAGAATTACTCTACATGCCTCACCAAAAACCTCTAACTCGAAATCCACTAGGTAACTGAATTTATCACTTTCAGTTAACTTATTCGAGTCCAGATTGAGAATAGATTACAGTTTAATGTCCATCTTAATTAAGGGATAACTAAAATAGACATGCACCCAAAAATAGCACTGTGGGCCCCACCCTAGTCTGGGTGCTTAATGCAACCATGTGCTAAATGCAACCAGGTGCTTAATGCACTAGGCGTGGGTGTTGAATCTTCTTGTTGAGTATCAACACTCCCTCTCAACAAGAAAGGGATTATCCTTCACCCTGATCCTGTCTCTATGGTTTTCTAATTTTCTCCTGGTGAGTGCCTTTGTCAGAATATCTGCATCCTGATCTTCTGTGGGAATGTACTGAAGCAACATGATCCTCCTCTGCACACAATATCAAGATGATGGTACCGGATATTTATATGCTTTGACCTATCATGAAACACATGATTAATTGAGAGTTTAATGCAACTCTGATTATCACAATGAATCACTGTCGGATCCATATGAGAACCAAACAAACCAACCAAGATCTTTCTCATCCAGATAGCCTCACATGCAGCTTGAATTGTTGCCATGTATTCTGCTTCCACTGAACTGAGTGCCACAGATCATTGTTTCTTGTTGTACTAGGAAATTGTTGTCGATCCAATGCTAAATATCCCCCCTGATGTGCTCTTTCTTTTCGATGGAATTCCAACCCAATATGCATCTGTGAAGCCATGCAACTTCACTCCATCCATATGTTTGTACCATAGACCATACTTCGATGTGCCCCTCAGGTATCTCAGGACATGATTCCCCACCTTACAAAAGAGCTTGGCAGGCTTAATCATATCTTGACTCAGCTGGTTAACTGCGTAGCAAATGTCCGGTCTTGTGTTCACTAGATACATTAGTGAACCCACTAACTATCGGTAGATAGTAGCATCCACTAACTCTCCAAAAGTAGCATCCTATTTCCTCCAATTTCCTGGAAGAGGAGTATCCATGGGTTTGTAGCTCTCCATGTTAAACTTACCTAGTATCTCCTTTGCATACTTGCCTTGAGACACAAAAATTTCACCATCCCGCTGCCATATTTCCAATCTAAGGAAATAATGAAGGAGTCCCATGTCCTTCATTTTGAACTCCCTTGCAAGATCCTCCTTGCACGAGTATATCAGTTGCTCATCACCAGTAAAAAATAGATCATAAACATAAAGAACAATGATCAATAGCTTACCCTCAACCACAATCTGGTACAATTTTGCATCTTCTTCACTTTTAGTGAAGCCTAGTCCAGTGAAATAGCTATCTATTCGAGTGTACCAAGCACATGGTGCTTGCTTCAACCCATATAATGCTCTTTTGAGCCTGCACACATGCGACTCAATGTTGAAGATTTTGAAACGTTCAGGCTTCTCTATGTACACATCTTCCTTAATGATTCGATTGAGAAACACAATTTTCACATCCATATGATGAATGCGCCAGCCCATCTGCGCAGAGAGTGCAAGGATGGATCTTATGGAAGAGTACCTTGCAACATGTGCAAAAGTATTATCATAATCTATCCCCTCGATTTGTGAGAATCCTCGAGCCACAAATCTTGCCTTGTATTTCTCCACACTCCCATCAGCAATTTTCTTTACCTTGTAGATCCATCTCGATCGAACCACTGATTTGTCGACCGGTCTTGGGACTATCTCCCATGCACTGTTCTTGAAAATGAAGTCATACCCCACCATTGCATCAACCCAAGTAGGCTGTTGCACTGCTTCCTAAAAGGAAGATGGTTTAGTTACAATACATTTTCTCATAAGAGCCATGTATCCAGTAAATCGGTCAGGATACTGTCTCTATCTGCGCTGTGAAGTAGGGGCTTCTACATTCTGTACAACATCAAGTCTTAGCCTATCAGCTTCCATGGTACACCTTCTTCCAATTCTGATGGATGGCTCTGCATGAGTGATTTCCTCCACTCCATGAACCTCCTCATGTAGATGATCCACATCTTGAGACTCATCTTTGGGAACCATCAGTTCCTCCTTTGCATGCAAGTCCAACTCCCTCTCAAGGGAAAAATGCATGACTTTATCCTCATTAAATTTGATATCCCATCACACAACAATTATTTTACTGTTTGGAAAATACACATGATAATTATGGGGTGTTTCAGTGTACCCCACAAAAATCCCAACCTCAATAGTCGGTTCTAGCTTCTTCCTGGCTTCTTTGGTCACATGCACATAAACAGATGAGCCAAAAATATTAAAGTGTGAAACATCAGGTTTCTTACCGATGAAAGCCTCTTGAGGTGTACTCATGCTAAGTACTCTATGAGGACGAAAATTTTGCACATGTACCACTGTATTGCATGCTTCCGCCCACAGATGCATTGGTAGGCGTTGATCATGCAACATCGCTCGTTCTGCACCCATAATAGTTCTGTTCTTACTCTCCGCCCCCCATTCTACTATGGATTATGAGGCGCTATGAGTTTTCTTTGAATTCATTCTTTGGTACAGAAGTTCTTGAATTCGATAGAGATTTAATCTCCACCATTATCTCTCCTTAGAGCCTTCATCCCCGACTCTTTATCCACCAGTGCTTTAAACTCACAGAACTTATAGAATGTTTGGTCTTTCTTTTGTGTGAAGAATATTTAGCACTTACGAGAAAATTCATCAACAAATATTACATAGTACTTATGTTTTTCCATTGAAGTAACCGAGAAAGGACCACACATGTCTGTGTGAACTCTCTCAAGGATCCACGAAGCTCGGTTTTCCTTCTCATGAAAGATGGCCTTTACATATTTTCCCATAGTACATCCCTTGCATGTGTCTGACTACACATGTGTACCCCTGGGAAGACCAGTAGAAATATACTGCATGACTTTCAAGGCTCCATGGTGAAGATGACCGAATCGCCTGTGCCATAATTTGCCCTCATTCGGGCTCACCACTTGATTTTACTTGCCCATCATTGCTGTGCAACCATCTACCTCCAGCTTGTAGAGATTATTAACTAAAATCCCTATCTTCTTGGCTTGACCCATTGCTTTATGTCGCAGGAAATCTTTTCCATCACTAAAAACACCGTCATAGCCTATATCCTCCAACATTGCGACTCAAACCAAATTTTTCTTCAGATCTGGTACATGCATCACATATTTTAATTGAAATGGTTTACATGAATCCTCTGAAAGGTAATGGTACCAATCCTGGTATCACTATACCATCCGTCGTCGCCCATCTCAATATGTATCTGGAGGTCTTTCTCTTCCAATTCATTGAAAAGTTCCTTATCTCCCGTCATGTGAAAGGAAGCGCCACTATCCAAATACCACATAGATACCAATGCACTGGGCACCATGCATATGATCAATGATAAGTCAAGCTCAAATTGTGAGGCAAGGGCCTCACTAGCTACAGATCCAACAACCTTCTTGTTCTTCTTCTTTTGTGGATAGTTAGTAGCAAAATGTCCATGTTCGTGACAATGAAAAAAATTCACCTTGGACATGTCCTGCTTCTTACCATTCTTGGACTCAGATTTTGAGAGGAATTTCTTCCCCTTCCCCTTCCTCACCTTGGAATCCAAAGAAAAATCCTCTTCATCCTCATTCTTAGATGAAGATCCATCTCTGGTGTTCCGTCTGAACTCTTCCTGCACCAAATCCGACCACAGTCGTTCCCAATCTGGAAATTTTTCCCTTCCATTGATAGAGTCTTGATAACTGTGCCAAATCTTGGGAAGTCCTAGGAGAGCCAAGATCACCAAATAATCATCAACAACTATTATTCCAATGCTCCCTAGTTCATCCCGACATTGGACAAACTTTGTTAGATATTTTGGAATGGTGTCGCCCTTTTCCATCTTGATATTCCCGTGTTTATCTTTGAGCATCAATTTCCTATGGTCGCTGCTACTTTGGAATAGATCCATCAAAGCCTTCCACATTGTATATGGTGTGGATTTCCCATGGTGGCTTGAGACAATGTTGTCTTGTACTCCCTCCAATAGGATCCTCCTCACCTTTTCCACTTTCTTTTGCCATGCATCGAGATTTGCAGCATCTGCAACATCGGGTTTAGGATTATATTTGTCAATGAATTCCTTCAACCCATTGTCTTCGAGTACTGCCTGTATCCTATCCTTCCAAGAAATGTAGTTTGTGCTGCCCTCAAGTGCATACTCTAACCTCAAGCCATTGAAATCCGATCGATCTTGAATCAGTTGTAGCACCAAGAAGGTCATTCTGAAAATTCGAATTCCATCCAGTCACAAACTCAGCTCGTGCTTCACTTCTGAAATTTCCTGTGCTCTGATACTAGGTAGAAATTATTCAACAAGCATGTATATCTTGGATTCACCCAATATAACAATGTACTAAATTTAAATGCTAAATCGCTTA
The DNA here is from genome assembly GCA_034641835.2 of Pinus albicaulis. NCBI lineage: Eukaryota > Viridiplantae > Streptophyta > Pinopsida > Pinales > Pinaceae > Pinus > Pinus albicaulis. The sequence goes on along the minus strand of CM076584.1, from coordinate 690,864,308 downwards.
TACAAATATTTTTCGGAATTAAAAACACAATCGCTAATCACATGAACATGAAGAAAGATCAATCACACAAAACACAAATGATTTCCCAGGGAAAGCTTACAGCTAAAAACCCCACTATCTTCTATTGTATATTAAGCATGGATCATGAAACAATTACATTCAAAATTCTTCTCACAAGAGCCCTCCAGTACTCAACTAATTGTCTCACACTGTCATATGCAAAACTGACCAACACATAGCCAATTCTCGGCCTCCAGACAACCTGCCTTGCTTATGCAATCCCTGATGGTGAAGATCCCTAAAATATAGGAATTCTTTCCTTCCTTGACTACGCAAGTATCATGGGCACTCCAATGGGTGTTTTCCTGCATGTGTGCAAGCAGATAATCCTACAACTGATAGTCAACCTCCGTTTCACCTAGAACTCAACTGGGTCTCCACTGGATCTGACATGCATGCAACTAATAATAGTAAATCCTTAGTTGCATGTCAGATCACTGATTGTGAATTAATTAATATTTAATTCACTAGATCTCTCACTAGTGTATCTTCAACTACAACTAGCACATTTGATTTTAACTCAATTAACTGAGTTAAATTGATTTACAACTTGCACCAACTTTTTCACCACTGCACTTCAAACTCTGTTACAACTAGAAATACTTTACATGCCCTCACCACCGACCTCTAACTTGAAATCCACTTGCTAACTGAATTTATAAATTTCAGTTAACTCATTCAAGTCCACAATGAGAATATATTATAGTTTAATGTCCATCTTAATTAATTGATAACCAAAATAGACATGCACCCAAAAATAGCACTGTGGGCCCCACCCTAGTCTGGGTGCTTAATGCAACTAGGTTCTTAATACAATAGGCGTGGGTGCTGAATATTATTGTTGAATCTCAAAAATGCCTATCCATTTGCATCAGAAGGAGAAGTTACAGGCACATGATAACCATTTTCAATTTCCATCCAACCATCAATACCTAAAGACATAATATAGGCACTCATACTTATTTTCCAAAAGGCATAGTTTGATCTTGCAAAGTGATGATTCTTGCTTGAAGAAAGTCCCATATTATTTTCCATGTTCCTTTCAAATCTACCTTCTAGTGATTAGTTGTTCCTTAAGGAACCTTGCTATAAAACTAGTTGTTGGAAATATAATTATATCGAGAGAGAGGTGAAATGGTATAATGTTCAATATTAACGATTAAAACACTTTCAATGGAAATAAAATAACAACCAAATTAAATACAAGAGATAAATTAGATATATGAAAAACTTCTTTTAATAAAAACGATGTTGTAGGCAAAAACCTATTGTTACAATGATTTTCTAGCACTAACCATAAGGAGACACTAACTTCTCAATTTTTAATTTTAATTTTATTTTGGAACCAACCAGAAGGAGGCACCGACCCCCTAAGACTGAATTGATGAATGGTTAACAAAATCCTTTGTGTATGCTATTTTTTCTTTTTCTATACTTTACTTCAAATCTTCAACATAGATTCATAAACACCCTCCAAGCTTGTCTTCTAACCTTTTTTGTAATCACATGTCCTCTACAAACTTCATTCTTCTTAATTATTTTGCTTCCTTCGCAAATCATAACAATTTTTTTTTTTTTTTAACACAAAAGAGTACTGTTATTATATATTAATCCATGCCCGGATCACGGCTAAAACCAGATGATTATAATTCATATTTGTACCAAAATTGGGCAGACTGTTCTCTTCTGTTACTAAGTTGGCCTAGTGACTTTTCAAAATTACAAAATACAACATCGTTATTGTTGATACTTTATTATATATTATACAATACTTGCCGAGAAGTAAAACACATTTATATCTATACATAATAAACCACAAAAAACGAATTAATCATTTGGGCTAGCAGGCCGATTCAGGTCTATTCCGGTTAACTCCTCTTCAGAGATGGAGTTTTTCTTTGCAAGATGAATCTTCAAGTCCTTGATATGCCTGTGAAGAGAATATATATTTTCCTCTATCTTGAGAATTTTCCTATTCTTCTCGACATATTTTTCGCTCCATGTACATGCTTCCTCATGCTGCATTTGAAAACTCTTCCTCAGCTCCGCCAAGCCTTTCCTTATCTCTAAGTTCTCTCACTCACATGGTAAGCAGAAATGGGGAGCAATTGTTTCCTGGGGGGGGAAACCATTCTATTATTCTTTCCATTATCCGATAGAGTTTGGGACGAGAGCCCAAGTTCTCTGGTTCCATATTGATTTTCTCAGGGTGCCAACGCTTCTCGACTACCAACCAATATTGTGGTTCCATTCTTTGGTTCCTTTTCTCTAATTCCACTGAATTCCACTACCTTGCAACTCCAACCTCCAGACTATCCCTCACTACCACAAGCTCTGATGCCGATTCCCAATACCTGATGACCCAGAACTCGACATAACTCACTGTCTCAAAGTTCCCTACCATACACAGGGGAACCAACCAAATTTGGCAGAATCAATAACAAGTCACCCACCAAGTTCCCACAGACAAGAACACAAGAAGAAACAGTTCCCCATATCCTATTTAGAATCATAGATAATAGTCACCCAACACAGAATAACAATACAAATTTCACTACCCTCAGTTCCTAGTAAACCCATAGATCGATAATCTGCCCTTTCCAAATAATAGAACCTCGCCCCAATTTCCCTCAGAAATGACCTCCAACAGACTGAATTCCTCCTTCCCTCTTCAGCAACCCTGATAACCCACAATGCCACAATACTCCACCCCTTCCCAAACAAAAAATTCACCAACACCCACTGAGAGTCCCACATGGGTCCATGCAACCTTCTACCCTAGTGCAAGGCCTCGACCTTATCATAGTTGAAAATCTGCCTATAAATCCTCAATTTATAGTGAAAATTGAAGCTGATGGACAGGTTCATACCTCAAGGATCCAAAAATGTTTCCATGATTGTTGTGTAGCTTGAATCCACTATGCTTTGGTGTGAAATAATTACCACGTGCACGAGCCATTCCAACTCTAACTCACTCTCATAGGGTGCTTGCATTTTTCTAATGCTCTGGATCGTGCAACAGAAATAAAATTGAGGCAGAAAGCAGTGACTTTCGATGATGATATCCTTCATGACGCCATGTGTCCTGCACTTCTCATCACTGATGCCACCTTCTGCATTTAGGGTTTTGCACGAAATTCTTAACACTCTCATACACTACCACATGCACCTTGCATGATGAGCCATCAGGAAAACTTATGAGGGGGAGCAGGGATATAGAATGATGGTGGTAGATAAAGGAAGGGGAAGGTAGTGGTGAAGGTTAAGGAGGGGGTGAGAAGGAGAGGGGAGGCAAGGGAGTGCAGGGGTAGAGAAGAGGGGATGGGAGTGAGGGGGGAGAGAAAACACAGGAGGGAGTGGAAGAAGAGGGGGGGTGGGGTGGGGTGGCCAAATGACTGACTCTAATCCAATTCCTAAGACACAAAAATCAATATTAGTCATTATGTTCCCTTTATAGGTGTTTAAGTCTTTGCAGAGAGAGAGGACCCTAACCATATGCACATTCCTTTCAAACATATCGACTAGGGGATGTGGTAGTGTCCTTCCCTTCCATTTATAAGGATCCTATTTTCTTCTATTTGACATGCTTGATTTGTTTGAATGTCTGCCTCCCCGTTCAATTTTCTTATAATGTGGTAGAAGTAAATTTTTTCAAACCTTTTTCATTGTCCTTTGATTCTTTCCATGATTTGGTTGAGTTCAGAGTTCTTAGCTGCACTATTGTTTAACATATGTTTTATAATAAGGAGGGAGTCCCCTAGAATGTTCATGACCATGATCCCTCTTTCTGAGCAACAATGAGGCCAAAGAGGAGACCACATGCTTCTGCTTGATTGTTTGTTTTCTTGCCTAGCCCCCAAGCATACCAATATACTA